>VYZM01009812.1:38300-111718 GCA_013398915.1 Dromas ardeola
CCCCCCTTTTCCACACTCCACCCAGAAATGATCCAGTGAAACTAGGAGGAGGTGATTCTCCTCCTCCCTCCTGCTGCTGCTCCTGCTGGTCTGGAAGGGACTGCAGGAATCTCTGCTCTGCTCTGCTCTGAGGCAGGGTCTGGGGAGGGGAGACCGTTCTGTGGAGAGCGGGGGCCGCGGTGGTGGCCCGGGGTGTAGCTCTGCCAGTGCGCGGGGGGCTGCTGGGTTCCTGACCATGGGGAAGGACCAGGAACTGCTGGAAGCTGCTCGCACTGGGAATGTGGCTCTGGTGGAGAAACTCCTCTCTGGGAGGAAAGGAGGGATCCTGGGCAGTGGATCTGGAGCTATTCCCTTATCCAGCTTACTGAGGTAGGGACATCGTTCCCCATCAGATGCTGGGGATATTACCCTCTTCTTCCCTGTCATCATCATCGCCCCTCTCATCTCCATTTCCATTCCTGCATCGTTCATAGTAACAATAAATCGTTCACTCTCTAGCCAAGTACAAGTGTGCCTGTGTTTAAAGTCACAGGCAGTCATTTTATTAATATAGTGATACTGAATTTCTTGCCTTCAATGCGTCTGTAGGGTACTTGCTCTTTCTGTTACTATCTGTGGTGCAGAACTTACATTTTTATTGCTGGGCTAATATGCACAATATACTAATTACCCTTCCTTTGATATTTAATCTTCAAATTGCTACTTTTAATCACAGGTGGAAGCATTGATCACAGACAAGGCATGGCATTGTGGAATTCTGTGTAAAAAGCTATAGCTTCACCCCATACCTTCACCCATAGTTGTTACCCTCACTTGCAGAAGAAATTAGGCATGCCGTAGTAATGAGCCTACAAAACAAAGAAATGGAATCTTTTTTAATGAGAGATCATTGAGGCAGAGGAGGTGTAAAACTTATGGAGCAGGTTAGGTAAGAGCAGCATGACTTCCAAGATACCTGGATTTAGTGGAGTGAAACTGGGTTACTGGCCATGTTGGGTGACAGGACTTAACTTTAGTCATTAGTCGTATCTTAGGCAATCTACAGCATGGCTGTGATGTTTAATTTCATCATGCTCTTAAGTGAGAGCATTATCACAAGCATTTATGACATTTGACAGTATTCAAACAAGAGGTCTGCAGCACACAGTCCAGTGTTAGTGTTCAATACTGCATTAAGCATAGCAAAAGAAGACAAAATGAACTGAAGCACTGTTGACCTAGAACTTTGAATAAATGGGGGTTTTGGTTTGGTTGTTGTTTGGTGTTTTTCTGGAAAGAAAGAAAAGGCCTAGATAAATGGAACTTGCTTAAATTAAAACATATTTGTGATTCTATTGCCAGTACCTCCTTGTCAATATATTTATATTATTTCAGTGTTCCCTATCAGAGCAAATTTAGTGTAACTGTCCAAATTTTACCTGTTTAAACTCTATTATAAAGTCTTGCTATTTTAAAGGTGGTTTTAGTGCTGTAAACAACAAGAGTTCAGATATTCATGGTGTAACAAAGTTCTTTGATGCCCCAGTTCAATTAGTTATCGCACCATTGTTTAATTGCTAGCCCATTGACCAAAATCAAAACACACCATGTGGTTGCTTTTTGTGCTGTACTTGAATAGGCTGCTTAGCAAGGAGTATGACAGGTAATTGGTTGCATTTAAAATATGAGTCTTCTTAAAATGCGATAGCCATTTTTTGTAAATACAGAAGTAAGTTCACTTCAGTGCAATGACTAGCCATTTATAATCCTGTTCTACTGCATGATTTGTGTAGTGACTTTCTTCAGGGCTAGTGCCTGTGCTATATTCTTACACTTCTGGTTTCATGTTGTATATGATAAGTTCTGTATATCCAGAGGGGGTGTATTTGCTTGTGTTTTTCTTGTTTATTAAACAGCAGTGTTTTACTTCCTGTATATGGAACACATTAACCATGTGTTTTGTATATACAGATGGGTCATGAGAGTCATTGTTTGTTACTCAGAATTTTAGGTTGTAAACTCAACTGTAGTCTTTTTTTTTTTTTCTGGAAGTGCACTTAGCTTAAAGAGAAGTAAAACAAAGTAAAACATGTACTGTTTTATTTATGATATTTCTTACTAATGTTATTAAGAATGTCTATGGCTTCTGTAAACTTAACTTGAAAAATTAAAAGTAAAAATTTAGCATACAGCTGCTAAAATATTTCTTAATTTAAAGAAGTTATTTGAATACTTCAAAGAAAAGAATTCAGTAATAGATTGATGCATAAACATTCACAATCTAACACACTATTGAACATAATGCTTTTTAGAGGGAATCTTAATAATTTCATTGACTTCACCGGGAATGCTCAAAGTAGAAGCTACTATGCATTATAAAGAGTGTTTTCAAGAAAGAATTATGTATGCTAGGTATTTTAACATACCTTTTTTTTGGAGGTGTTGCATGATCTAACTGATGCCAGCAATTATGGATTAAGTCCAGAATGACATGCAAGATTAAGGTTGGATTTATCTTGGAACACATGGAAACAAAAGAAGGTACTGAAAGGGAGTCATGCTACCATCTTGGTCCTTTTTAGGAAATCAACACTTACTGAAAATAGCAAAGTTGTAGAAGAGCCATGATTGTACAGTATAAAAGTTTGAATTTGAGGTTGGGGGGATCTGAAGATTTTTTAATTGAAAACCAATTGAAGTAGCTTACTAATAGAGCTATACTAGTATTTTTTGCATACAGTTTATTAGACTAAAACTGCTTTTGAAAGTTGTAACAAAGAGAAAGCAATGGAAAAAAAATACAGGGACATATTTTTCTTCTTTTTATAGAATCCTTAGGAGACATTGTATTTGACAGTAACTCCTGGTGTTTCATTGATCATAATTATTGCTCAGTTCCTAAAATGGTGCCCCAAAACTGTATGTGTCCCGTTGTGGTGAGGAAGGTCCATGTTGCTTTTTCTTTCTCCTTTTGGCAGTGCTGTTCCTAGCATTAGGTCTTTCAGCATACAAATTGACTCATTCTGTGCCTGATGTGTTGGTCTAAGTAGCAGTACGCTTTCCCTTTGGATTTCTTTTAAGTGCTGAAGACAACTCAGTTTATGTGGCTGAACTCTCCATGGCTTGGTGCCTTTTTTTTTTGTGGAAATTTGCTTTGCAGTAATTATGTATGTTGTGAATGAAATTTAATATTCATGAATTGAAAAATACACATCGATTGGTATTTGAACCAAGCAACAAACTATCTGAGCTCTCATCTCCTATTTACGTTTTTATAACACTTTTTTTCTGACTCAGTGTATTTTATGGCACTTGGGGGAAAAATAGGGCAAACTTGTTTGGTTGTTTTATAGTTGAACCTATTCACTGATGTTAATTGCAGAGTAAATTATCTAATTTTTAAAGGGCTGACTTCTAACTTATAAGTTGTTATATTAAATTATGACAAAAGTTCAGGAAAACAATACTGTTCCAGAAGGCTATTTAAGCATGCATATAAATATATGAATGAATTCCTGTGAGCATTTAAACATATGCTTAAAGCAGAGTATGTGTGAAGTGCATAAAATTTATATATGCTTAATTAAGAGGTCATAAGCACCCAGGTATCTGTAATAGATACTATGTAAGACCTGATGCCCAAATTGATTCATCTAAAGCAGTGACAACAAATCAGTGATACTTGACTGTGTGGTCTGTAGAAGTTGTTTCATGAAAGGCTCTGGGTCAGTTTGCGGTCCCCTACCTCAGTCTCCATGCTTTGCTCTGGAATACAAAGATTGTAGGTGAATATACTGAGGGTGAACTCCTCAGATGCAAAAGTTAGCATAAGGCATTGCAACATACTAGAGCAAGCGTGATCCTCAGTAAACACCTGGCGTAGAGTAATTTAGTTGCTTAAACCTGGGTATTTATTGTCATTTTAGATGCCCATGAGTTTCTGAGGCATCTGCATGGGCTGATGGACTTTAACAAAGAACCATGCCCTGTGGAGATAGAACTACATTCCAGGTGGGTGCACTAGGACATCTAAAAATGTGTTACATGTGTGTATAGGCTACAGTTTCCAACACAAAATGGTAGAGCAGTGCTGGGTTCTGTTCTTTTACTATGAAATGAGGAAATTTTGAGACACCTCAGAAAACATTCAGAGTTTATAAGACTGAACTGTAAGGGAAGTTTCTTTTCTCTGTTTCTTGTGAGATTCCACTTCCTGGAATTGTCACACATTAGTATATTAACTATGTTTCATATTTAAAAATATGTATGTTTTTTAGATGTGTAATAGATTGCGAAGAGAATTTTCAAATTTTTAAATTATTTCATTGGCTTTTGTATTATTCCAGTAAAACATGAAAACTTGAGAGTGAAATCCCACAGTCCCTCCAACAAAATGTATAATTCAATTCCTGTATCCCAAATCCTTAAGTGTACGTTAAATGAGTAAAGTACAATCCTTAAATGTGCGTTAAATATACGTGAAAAGAGTAAAGTGTTTCTAACAAAACCGGTATTTTTAATTTGCTTAATTTGATTATCTGCATATACAGAACATGTTTTTATTGACCAACCAGTTTTTCATTATTGGATAAAGACAGACTTCATTTCTTTCAAAGTGTTTTAGGAAAAATAACTTTGAAGGTTTTCCTGTATCTCAGAGACCTTATATCATTTTGCCACATGCAGTCATGTATATGCCTTTTTGCCCTACTAATATGTTACAACCTAAAGAAAAATGGGTCGTTCTTTAAATGCTAATTTTTAGTCTTTTTAAACTTTACATGTTAAATGAGCTTTGGATTTTTAACAGGACTACAGGATAGCATATGAATTAATGTGAACTGGCATAGAGTAGTAGGGAAAGGATGAGTTGGCCTCCTCTTGCTCTTTGTTGGCTGCTGCCATTACACAGCATGGGAGGGCGGAGCAGCCTGCGTGGAGCTGGTTTTTTCCCCTTCTACATTTGGCAGACTGTGGCAGGGAATGGCTCCGTTCTTTGCTTATCCTTACTTAGCGCAGCTACACCACGTATAGGCCTGGCCCAAGATATTTCTCCTCTAAAGTATAAGAAACCCAGGAAGCAGATTGTCAGTCTGCAAGTTGCAATCTGTTTCCTCATCTGTTTCTCAGAGCAGTGTCTTGCTCGCAGCAAAGCCGCAGTTTAGCCTGATGGCCTCAGTGCACACTGAGAACCACACAAATGTACTTCTGTCCTCGTACAGACCCCTGTGATTCATTCAGCTTGCTGTGCAAAATCAGATATATGGCTTGTAGTGCAGAAAGTACTTAAAATATTGAAATACTTTACGAAGCTTTAGTTAAAATTTTAACAAAGTTGTTTTCACATTATAAGTATAATAACAAATGGATCACCTTATCAACAAATATAAAGGAACTAGTTCTAGCCTTCATTACAAACAGTGTTGTTTAAAGTAAGAGAAACTTTCTTAAGTTGACTATATAAAGAGATTGTATTATATGAGGCTTGCACTAGCAGGGTTCTGGGCTCACAAACTTCTGAGGTCACTTGGTTTCTATGTTAGAAGGTGTTTATTTCAGACAACCAATAATGAAACGACAAGTATTTGTTACATATAGATCAATGGGACATCCAATTAATGTATGCTTATTTGTAATTGTAATTGTACGCTACTTTTAGTTAATACATGGAGGCTTTTGTACTGATGTCCCAAGTAGAGACCAGCATTCCCAGATTCCCCAGTTACCTTCTTTATCCTGTTAGAGTAGGAAACTTAAATCTTTTGGGGGACATATTTAATTTTTCTTCCTTTTGTCTTTCAGTATGAAATGCAAATTAATGATCACTACAACTCAGAGTTTATGCTGTTCAGTGTTAGTGATAGTTGATTGTTGCCTGGATTCTGCATGTTTGATGTTTCAAATGTATGAGCCTCTCTTAAAACTTAACCTTGATTTTGTTATTTTCTGCCTTTCTTAGACTTATTTTTATTCTTATTTCTTATAAATGCTTTCTGTCAAAGTTTAGGCAAAATTTTATTCTTGGAATTCCTTATATTTCTTCACAAGTTTGAAACATTTACAAAATACAAAGCGATATGGGCAGTATTGAGGACATCTGGTAGAAATCTCATTGTTAAGGGCAAGGTAATTAACAAAGTTTGTGTAATAAATCTCCTCAAGGAGCTCAGCATGATCCTGGATTCACAGCTCTTTACTTCATCTCTATGGATAAACTTCTCACTTCTTCTTACTCCAGATCTTGTTTTCTGAGTGTTTTTCAAGTGTAGATTCTATTAATTTTCTAAAATGTTAGACCAAATGTAAAAAATGATGAGCAAGAACTGTAGATCTAGTGTAAAATTTACCGAGGTCATATTATCTGCCAGTAGATAGGATCGAGACAGGGGGTGTATTAGTGCTGGGAGGACTGATGGAGTTTATGATGGAGTCAGGATGACTAATAAGAGAAATTTTAGAAACATGCTAAGGAGAAGGTAAGGAAAAACCCCCGAAAGTTGAAGTGTCTGTAACTTAAAAGAATTCTTTTAGAATTCTTCCAGAATTTTTAGCCACTAGATGGCTAGTGTCTAACTCTGCAGAGGACCATATAAATGCATTTTGATCACCATCCTGTTTACCCTCTTGTCTGACATTGATGATTTTAGTAGTTTGGTAACTCAGTAAAATTAATGCTGCTTTATGAATTTTTAAAATTGATATATGACATTGTTGCTTTTAAGTGGTAGTGTTACAGCAGAACTAAGAGGGGAAATAAATGAAATAAAATAAAGAATGATGTAATCTGAAAGGTCTGCTATCTTGTGACATGTCAAGGTTGGAAATGTTATGATGAGCAAATACAGATGCTTTTAAGACAAGCATCTTCACAGTCACTGCACCAGTGATCAAGAAGAACATAACCATCTTTCTAAAAAATCTACAGGTAGATTCTTTTATTTGCCTCAGTTAGTTTGTATGGGTAGTTTGTGTGGGTATTCATGAATGGGCTATGAAGGAACTGCTTATAGCTCTAGGCCATTTTTTTATTGCCCTCACATTGGCAGTAGTTAAAGCATCCTGTAAACTGCTTCAATTTATGCTACTGGTGTATAATCCCTAAGGTACAATACATTGTAGAGTGCTTTCCTTCAGCAACCTTAGCTTGCTCGCCTGGGGAGGTGACATATACAAGAGTTCCATAGCTGGAATTCCCTTCTGCCGTGGAATTTTTCTGGTGGCCACTTTCAATCAGAGTACACATCCTAGTCCTTTTTATTACTTCCAGGTAAAATATTTTGACAACTGTTAATGTTAAATGTGTAAGGCATAATAAGCAGTGTTAATTCCTGCCTACTGATATGACATTTTCATGTACATGGATCCTTTTGGGAAGTAGGGAATACATTTTGTTTGAACTTTATAGCCTTTATGGGAAGACTTTATGACTTTTTAATTACTTTTTCCTGATAGTATTTTCAGTACGTTCATTTTGCATTTAAGAAGTGATATATCTACTCTTCTGTACCTAATTTAACATCTATGAATTTCTAATAATGTACACGTATCTAATATAAGAAAGGTTCAGTGAGATTTAATTCCATGAGGTTGTGCTTTTATTAAAGTCATTTTACACTGTTTCCCATTTATTGCACATACGTTTTCTAAAGAAAGAAGAAATGCTAAAAATGACATCTTGAATGCAATTTGGTTCCAATTTAAAACACCCAGTGGTAGCTATGTTTCTATAGGTGTTGATGTCTGTGCTAGGTGTCTTAAGTTCCCATTATAGCCAATGGAGATGTAATCAATACAGTTAGGGAGTGTACAGAGTGATTCAGCTCACCCCAAAGTAGATATTGAATGATTTTATTTCAAAGTGAACCACATCCCTAATTTAAATATTTTTTGTAGGTAAAAATATTTCAGTGAAGAATGGGAAAAGAAAAATTCTAATTGAAGGTGTATACGTAGAATTTATATATAAATGACCACTTAAATAGCTAGGTTAAAACAGAAGTTGTGTAGGATTTCTCTCCTAATTTATAGCTAATTTGGATGAATTCAGAAGTAGGACCAACCAGATGATTGTCTGATTGAGAAGCAGAACCAAGTGCTAGATGGTTGAAGTTAGAGAAGGATGAAAAACACGTAAAATGTTTGGTGTTGTATCACATGAGGTTTGTCACAAATGCGCCAAGTGTGCAAGAATGGAATTAGAAAAACCTTAGCTGGAGTTGAAACTAGTGAGGGATGGGAAAGGCAAAAGTAAATATGTTGACAGCAAAAGAAAATGTGGACCCGCTGCTCAGTGAGGCAGGAGACCTAGGGACAAAGCACATAGATAAGACAAGGCAGTCATTGCCTTTTCTGCCTTGTTTCTTGGGTGGTAAAGTTTGCCTTCTCAGGTTCCTGAGCCTACTAGCAAAATTTGTGTGCCAATGAAACATTACCCACAGTAGAGGAAGATCAAGGGAACACTTTAATTCAAGGGACCAATGTTACTGCAAGGCCACTGTTATGTTTGGAAGGTTCATGTCAAGCATGGGAAGTTTCTGATGACTGGAAAAGGAAAATGTCACACCCTTCTTCAGAAAGGGCAGGAGGAAGGTTCTGGGGTCATCAGGTTCATCAGTCTAACCTAAGTCCTAGGGAAAGTTACAGAGCATATCCTCATGGAAGTAATTTCCAGGCACATAAAGGACAAGAAGGCGAATGAGAACAGCCAGCATGGATTTACCAAGCTCAAATAATGCCTGACCAACCTTGATTGCTTTCTACAATGAGATAACTGCCTCTCTGGACAAGGGGAGAACCGTGAATGCTGTTTAACTTTACTTCAGAGTGGTCTCTTTCAGTCAAAATGGTGAGCTATGGACTGAATAAGAGGATGATAAGATGGGTGGAAACTTGGCTGGACTGCTTGGCTCTGAGGGCTGTGATCAACAGTACAAAATCCAACTATTGGTGTCTACTAGGGGGTTTCCTCAGGATTCAAGGGCCGATATTGGTTGCAATATATCAAGTATAGCAGGTTTGTAGATGATACCAAGTTAGGGGGAAACAATTCATAAGAAGAATTGCTTTTAGAAGGGACTTGGACAGGCTGGAGAAATGGACTGATTGAAGCCTCATGAAATTTAGCCAAAACCATTGTGATGTTCTGCAGCTGCGAGTGAATAACCTCTTGCACCGCTACAGGCTCTTATGCTGGTATTGGACAATTTTTTGTGTTTTTCTTCTTTTTCTGTCATATTGGTCATTACAAAAACATCAATATCACATTTAGTCTTTGAGTTTACACATTAGTAACTTCTTGCTCCTGTAAGAATTGTGTGATTGGTGTGTGGATTTTTTTCCTAACCCTTTATAACCCAGATGAGTGCTGAAATAGGGTAAGTTGTAAAGTATTCATATTGTCACAGTATGAGAAATGTCCAGGAAATAGATGCCTTTTAAAAAGGTGAAAAAAATAAGAGTTTTGTAAATTAGATTTGGGAATGTCTTCTGGAATAGATATTTTCCCTCTGCACATTGCCTGAATTTCAAACCTTTGTGATGTAACTTTCTGGTGTGTTTGTTACTGGTAGTTCTGAGAGTTAACCATGAGTTTAATGTCTTCCATGCTTACTTGCTGACTAGCCAGGCTCATTGTTTTCTATTTTTAAATGCCACTAGATATGACCATTGTATCTGTGTGTCTAGGTTATTTTTGCAGATTATACACCCCAACACATTAATACTAGCGGCTTGACCCCAGAATCTCAATTAAGTCATAGGTGAGGTTTCCTAAAAAAATGTAATTTAACTTATTTTTAGTTTTCAATTTTCTCGAGTAATTATTTATCCACTTCCATATCCTCCTTGTCATCTGTATAGCTAATTTGTCAGATTATGCTCATAAGTATTTTGCAATCACTCTGCTTCCTGTTTTGTGCACATTTATTGCAGAGCAGTATCTTGCATAACCAAGTGGTCTAATGATCTGCCAGGCATCTTCTCACATGATGTGCACAAGTAACATTTAAGTGAACCAAATGTACTAAATGTAGAAAAAAAGCATATGGTATATACTATATGTACATGTTACAAATCTGTTGTTTTCCTGTCACAATAGTTAAATCTATCTCTATTTTTACTTTCATGTAGACTATGTAAGTCTTGATTTCAGAAGGATAGGAGTCATCACATAAGCAGAGAGTGAAGTCTCTAAAAGAATAAAATTGGCATGTGTGCTGGGTGAGGAGATGTGGCTAGAAGACATGTGGAGGGAGAGAGACTTAATAGGGGTATTTGGAGTGTTTTGGCAAGCAGGCTGTATATAAAAATCTGAAAAGGCTGGAATGCTAGAAATGGTTGGTAAAGGAAATGGATATAAAAATTGAGACTGGGAATAATAACTGAGACTGGTTGACTGTGGAGGTTAGCACTTCTGAGGAGCAGAAGAGGTAAGTTTAGGAGACAAGATACAAGGAACAGGGCAAAAGGAGCTACATTCAGCAGAATAAAGAGAGAATGTATATCCACTGAAATACAGTTTTCATTCAAAGCCTGAAGTTTCCTTATTTCCTTGCTGTAACAAATATTTGTGAAATGCATTTGCAAACTGTCTCATTTTGTTTTAGTGCTAAAATAGCCAGAGGTTAATAAAGTGCTATCAGTCATTCCATTAGTTTAAATGGAAGAGGTTGTGGTGATGGATATAGAGAGCCTAAATCATCCGGTAAAGTCTTGCGAAGATGACAACACATGGTGAAATTTCATGAGTTTTAGTTTGCTTTTTTATTAATGGTAAAATAAGGTTGCTGGTGGAGTTTCTATTTAGCCCCCTGAATGCAGGCATTATGTATATTTTTAATGACACAATCCTGTAGTCTTTTCTTTCACAAGGTCCTTACCTCAGTTGCTGTCCGGGACAGACAGTGCTCATTGAATAAGCAGTTATTCAATATTTTTTTATCCTTACTATTCAATGTTTAGCCCTGAGCCTTATTTACTGCACACAATTCAAACCCTTCTCTAGAAAAAGAATGGTTAATTTTTCTCATGGGCTTTTCAGTAGTGTTTGTCACTATAGTATCTGACTGCTTCACAACATTAATGAGTTTACTGTCACAGTACTTCTGTGACTGCATAAGAGTGTTAATATCTGCAGTTCACAAATGCTAACTGAAGCACAGTTAGATTATGGTGAGACCTATCCACTAATTTGGTGTTTCTAAATGGTGAATACAAAGAGCTCATTTTTCACAGTGTTAATATAGCTAGTGTAAAAACATAGGAATGGCTCCTCTTGGTCAGAATGAAGGTCCATCTAGCGAAGTACTCTTCTTCAGTAGTGACTGGGAGTTAAGAGATTGCTCTTAGAAGAGTTACAATAGCAAAGCGAGCATATAGTGAATAATACTTCCTCCAGTGTACTCTCACAGCTTTCAACAATTTACAGCAGCTTTCCGAGTCAGATGTATTGTCTTTGTATTTCATAGCTCCAGTGGATTTTTCTTCCATGCATTTGTTCAATTGGTCTCTGAAGCAATGCAAATTTTTAGCATTCATAGCATCTCGCAGCAAGGGTTTCACATCTTAATGAAGTATTACGTGAAGAACATTCTCTATAAATTTAGTAGCATTTTATATGTTCAAATGTGTAAAGATCTGTTCAGATGTTCAGAGGTTTGTTTCTGGAGTACAGACATGGATAGTTCTGTGGTGCAGCATTAAACTGCTGTTCTTGTTTTAGTAAATACTTGATTTAGTAAATACCAACACACCTTTTAATAGCTTTGTTTTTCAAAAAGAAAAAGGGTTCTTATTCAGTCATCCCTATTATAGGGGATAGGTGTTCAACTGTTCCAAGATTAGCATTTATTGCGCAGGGAAAAATAATATGGAATCGTGTAATTATTAAGGCTAATAGATATGTGTAAGTGGGATGACTTAGCACCAGCACTTTAATCCTTGCCTTTACAACTTCCATCATTTTTTAATGCATTTTTCTGTATATATTTCTATATATATTTCCACAGAAAGATGTATATTTTTTCAATAGAAAAATGTATTTCTTTTCAGAATATAGATATAGACCACCTGTGTGGTGGTGAACAGAACATACTGAATTTGGAGATGCCTCTATTAATTTACAAAAACTACAACTCCTGATGTGTATCCCATATCCTTATAAAAATGATGTGGGATTAGGGGTGCTGGAGTATATTTCTTTTTTCTTTTTTTCCTTAATACTTTTTGGCAAGTAATGATATGCATTTGGACAAGATTCCCATTATACTGCCTGAAACAGCAAAGGTGAGGCAAGGAAAATCAAATTCTAATTCTTTTAAGTAGTTTGTGAAGATGGAAATGAAACAACTGCGTGCAGGGGAAGGATGTTACTTTTCTCTCTTCTTTTGTGGGAAAAAGTTATTGAGGAAAGAACAAGGACATTCCCCAGTGATGAAATGTTTCCTCTCGTATGTCATTCCCTAGAAAGATAGTTTGAGGCATAAATGGGTTGTGTATCATTTCCCACTTAAACTGGCAAATCAGAGTTAATGAATTACTTAAGGAATAAGCTTTACAGTTGATGAAGCCGGTCCTGGTCATTGGTACGTACCATGTTGGTACTGCTTAATCAAAAAAGAGAGAAACTTTAGCATTCAGCCTCCATATATTTGTCATTCAGGCAAGAATAAGTGACAGAGAAGTAAAATGAAAAGTTCGTTACACACTTGCAGGACCAAGAATTTTGAGATAATCATAGAATCATAGAATAGTTTGGTTTGGAAGGGACCTTTAAAGGTCATCTAGTCCAAGCCCCCTGCAGTGAGCAGGGACATCTTCAACTAAATCAGGTTGCACAGAGCCCCATCCAACCTGACCTTGAATGTTTCCAGGGATGGGGTATCTACCACCTCTCTGGGCAACCTGTTCCAGTGTTTCACCACCGTCACGGTGAAAACTGTATTCCTTATATCTAGTCTAAATCTACCCTCTCTTAGTTTAAAACCATTACTCCTTGCCCTATCACAACAGGCCCTGCTAAAAAGTTTGTCTCCATCTTTCTTATAAATGCCCTTTAAGTGCTGAAAGGCTGCAATAAGGTGTCTCCAGAGCCTTCTCTTCTGCAGGCTGAACCATCCCCATCTCTTTCAACCTGTCTTCATAAGAGAGGTGTTCCATCCCTCTGATCATTTTTGTGACACTCCTTTGGACGTACCTCAACAGGTCCGTGTCTGTCTTGTGCTGAGGACTCCAGAGCTGGATGCAGTACTCCAGGTGGGGTCTCACCAGAGTAGAGTAGAGGGGCAGAATCACCTCCTTCGACCTGCTGGCCATGTTTCTTTTGGCGCAGCCTAGGATATGGTTGGCCTTCTGGGCTGCAAACGCACATTGTCAGCTCATGTCCAGCTTTTGATCCACCAGTACCCCCAAGTCCTTCTTGGCAGGGCTGCTCTCATTCCCTTCACCTCCCAGCCTGTACTGATACCAAGGCTTGCCCTGACCCTGGTGCAGGTCCCTGCACTTGGCCTTGTTGAACCTCATGAGGTTTACACGAGCCCACTTCTCAAGCTTGTCCATGTTGAGACATAATGCCAGTGTTTGAGGGCACACCCGTCCTGTGTGATCTAAAGGAGAACATACGGGATTGATTTGGAGTTGCCTGTAACAGTCTGAAAATATTAGTACTTGATTGTGACATTATTGTGATACCAGTTTTGTGCACTTAGTGAATTATGGTGAAGATTATCAGAAATACAACCTAGAAAGAAGATTTGTATCCAGATGCAGATTTTGCAGAAAATCCTGGAGAAACAATGACAGATACTCGGTATAATGCCATTTTTTGATTTCTTCTAAATCCCAAGAAACTGATCTTGGGGAGCAGGTTCAGGCTTGGGTATCAACTGGGTTTAGAGATGGACTATTGAGACAGAAGGAGCAGACTCATGAGAAATGCAGTGAGAACCAGAACCTCATGGGCTAGGGTTCCTTTACTCGTCATCCATTAGGATCTAGATCACATATGGCTATTGTTCAAAAAGTACACTGCTCTAAAGGGAAATCTACTTTGAAGAGATAAAAGTGTGTACTTAAAAAGCACCCACCTTAATGCTTTCTTCAGTTCAAGGATTAAAGTGGCAAATCATAGAATCGTCAAGGTTGGAAGGGACATTTAAGATCATCAAGTCCAACCATTAACCTAATGCTGACAAAAACTATCGCTAAACCATGTCCCTAAGCACCATGTCTACCCATCTTTTAAATACCTCCAGGGATGGTGATTCAGCCACTTCCCTGGGCAGCCTGTTCCAATGCCTGATACCTCTTTTGGTGAAGAAATTTTTCCTAATATCCATCCTAAATCTCCCCTGGCTCAACTTGAGGCCATTCCCTCTTGTCCTATCACTTGTTACTTGGGAGAAGAGACCAACCCCCACCTCACTACAGCTTCCTTTCAGGTACGTATAGAGAGTGTAAGGTCTCCCCTCAGCCTCATTTTCTTCAGGCTGAACAACCCCAGTTCCCACAGCTGCTCCTCATAAGACTTGTTCTCCAGACCCCTCACCAGCTTCGTTGCCCTTCTCTGGACACGCTCCAGCACTTCAATGTCTGTCTTGTAGTGAGGGACCCAAAGCTGAACACCGTAGTCAAGGTTCGGCCTCACCAGCGTCAAGTACAGGGGGACCATCACCTCCCTAGTCCTGCTGGACACACTACTCCTGAGACAAGCCAGGATGCTGTTGGTCTTCTTGGCCACCTGGGCACACTGCTGGCTCGTATTCAGCCACCTGTTGACCAATGCCCCCAGGTCCCTCTCTGCTGGGCAGCTTTCCAGCCACTCTTCCCCAAGCCTGTAGTGCTGCATGGGGTTGTTGTGACCCAAGTGCAGGACCCGGCACTTAGACTCGTCGAACCTCATACCATTGGCCGCAGCCCATTGATCCAGCCTCTCCAGATCCCTCTGCAGAGCCTTCCTACCCTCAAGCAGATCAACACTCCCACCCAGCTCGGTGTCATCTGCAAACTTACTGAGGGTGCACCCGATCTCCTCATCCACATCATTGATAAAGATATTAAACAGAACTGACCCCAATACTGAGTCCTGGGAACAGCACTCATGACCGGCCACCAACTGGATTTAACTCCATTCACCACAACTCTTTGGGCCTCGCCATCCAGCCAGTTTTTTACCCAAAGAAGTATACACCCGTCCAAGGCATGAGCAGGCAATTTCCCCAGGAGGATGCTGTGGAAAATGGTGTCAAAGACTTTACTAAAGGTAAACAACATCCACAGCCTTTCCCTCATCCACTAAGTGGGTCAAATGTTTGATAGGATTAAAGTTCTAAAATGTTTGGTCAAGTGATATGCAGATGTATTTTACACCTGCTTTTACATCTAACAAGACACTACTTAATGAGTTGCCCCTAAAGAAGAGTAGTTTATTTTGAAATATATGCTTCTGCAGTCCAAGTGTGCAGAGTGCCAAAATCTTCATATTAAGATGGAAGTATGTTGCACTAGATTTGAAAATATTGCAATCTTTCATTCTTTCCTTTTTTTTTTTAAATATTTAAATATATCTTTTAAGTAAAGATAATAGTTTAAAGCAAGCAAATTTTTGCTGAAAGGAAAGATCTGGGAATTTATATAATTAAAGGGCTGTCATCAACAAAACACAAAAAAATTGTTAGATTTCAGAAATGCTTCTAAGGCGTTAACTTGTGAAAAAAAACCTCAGCCATGCTGAAATGAGAACATTTTCTTTTCATGCTGTATTTTCCCTTGTTGAATGTGTCTCATACAATCAGAAGAAGAATCTTTGGCTTGTATTGCTCACGGACTCAAACCAGACCAGTGACTCCTTCAGTTAGTGTTTAGGAATAAGTTTTATTTTGTTGAAATTTTAATACTGCTTCTCACAAAATACTAGATACTTATCTTATGGCTAAACATAATTGATCCAGTTCGTGACGTGACTGTTTTAACAATAATAGATACTCAAACAGTTTTTCTGTTGGTGAGGGTTGTATAATAAAAAATATGCTTCTTTGTTGTCGGTTTTCAAAACATGCTTGGAGTTGACTTTAGTCAGATGATCTCTTCACTCTTTTGGTCAAAGTTGTGGGTATACAAGAGCTCCGAGACCTAGACCCTTAGCAACAGTTATGAGAAGGTATCCTTGCCCCAGGAATTGCCTAAGTGCTTCAAAACTGTGTAAGAGTTATACAGGTATAAATGTGAGAAAAGGAGTAACGGCAACAGAAACCTTGTGATGTGTTTCCAATGCATAAATAGTTGTCCTGGTTTCAGCTGTGTTAGAGTAAATTTTCTTCCTAGTAGCAGCTGTGTTTTAGATTTAGTATGAGAATTATGTTGATAACACATATTGGTTTAGTTGTTGCTAAATAATGTTTGTATTAAGTCAAGGACTTTTTCAGTTTCCCATAGAAGTTGAGAGGGAGCATAGAAAGGGCAAGCTGGCTAAAGGAATATTCTGTATCATAGATGTCATGCTTAGTATGTAAACGGGGGTTGGTTGGGTGGCAGGAATCTGCAATTGCTGCTCGGTGTGGCCTGGGCCATTGACCACTGGGTGGTGAGAGCAATTGTATTGTATGACTTTATTTTGTATATTCTTTTACCATTATTGTTGTTGTTGTTGTTATTATTATTATTATTATTATTATTATTATTATTATTTTCCTCTTCTGTTACTGTTCTGTTAAACTGCCTTTGTCTTGACCCACGAGTTTTTTTCCTCCTTTTTCTCTGTCTTCTCCCTACCCTACTTGGGGTGGGGGACAAGGGAGGAGTGAGTGAATGGCTGCATGGTCCTAGTTGCTGTCTGGGGTTAAACCACAAGAATAGTTTTTGCCATGAAATGAACTGTTGCAACATTTTATTCTCCTCCTCTTACTTTAAAGTTCACCTGCTTGTAACAGGGCACAGGCTCAGGAAATAAGGTTTGAGAAAAGCAAGTGAGGTTGCTAAGAAATGTCTGGTTTTTAAACAGCCAACGGAGCATCCTCTCTGTTAGGTGTCCTACTTCAGTAGACAACCTCCAAGGGAATAAACCAGCTAATTATGATAGTTGTAAGAGACAAACAGAGCTTTCTTTCCCATCCCTCGGTAACTAAGTACTGTTTTCATAGAATTTTTTCTCCTCATCATCCCTCCTTTTCCCAGGGTAACTGTTTTTCTCCCCTTCCTTTCTCTCACTGTGACACACAGCTTGAAAAAGACAGAAGAAGTTAGGAAATGAAGAATCCTGAATTTACTCATGCCAACCTTGAAAAAGATGACCTTGCTGCAGATACTCACCCCAAGGCAAGGGAGTCCAGTATGAAAAAATTGAAGATCTAAGTTAATGCTCTTGGAGAATGCAGAAGGCACTAAATTTGACAATGGCATGGAAAAGTAGAACATAATCAGGGCAAAATTCATTGGGAAGCTTGAAAGAACAGACACAGTGCTGGGCAAAAGTGATAAGACCAGGGATACAGGATTGATTTGGGAAGTGGGGGATGATAACTTCCTGGAGAGAGAGGAAAAGATCTACTTTCAGAACCTTCCTCAAAGACTGATGAAAACTAAGAAGTGGCAAATAAATTTATTTAGAGAGTAACAAAAAAATATACACGAGTGGTTGGATGTTGTCTGGTATTTGCCCAACAGACCTGTAGCTTATGTGAATGAATGTGCCTAGCTCCTTGGGAAAATGCCAAAACCAAAACCACCAGCTCTAAAAAAAGCCAGAAGGAAGGAGCTGAGTACCTTTGTGGTATTTCTGTTTAAATGTGTTCTTGGGTTAGAAAAAACTGAGGAGAGAATGAGACAGCAGGCCTTGGGATTACTCTTTAAAGGATGGAGCCAGAGTGTCTAGACCTCTTTGTAAGGAAGTATACTGCTTTGGCTAGATTTCAATTTGTAGTAGCTCATTACTGAAATCTCCTTTGAAAATGTGACTTTCTGAAATGACACAAGATGTCACCATTTCTGGGTAAGTTCCCAATAAACTCTAAGGAAGAATTAAGAACAATTATTCCAGAAGGTCATCTCATAGTACACATCTCTCTCCAAGTTTTGCTTGACTTGTAACACGCTGTGGCATCGTCAGTAGTTTCAGCAACTGTCATGCGGCATGCACTGTTACAGTCTTCTGAGATTCTTGGAAATGTCCAGAATATAGTTGAGGTCTTCCTGGGAAGAATGAACCTTTTGGTAAAACTGATAATTCATTATATTCCTGAAAAGTATCTTCAGTTATTTCTTGGTCTTTGGGGATTTCTTTTCTCGGTTCCCTAGAAAGCAATCTATATACCAGATTCATTTCAGTTTATTGCACTACCACAGTTATTGGGCATCATATGAGCCTCCTATGGAGCATATGAAACTGTGGAAAGAATTGCTTTATTTTCAGTGTAACTAAAAAGCAGATGCTTTCAAAGCAGTTGGATTGACACACAGGGGGTTGTCAGGAACTATTTAAATGAGTGCAGACTCATCAGAGCAGCGAAGGGGGCTGTCCTGTCTTGTCTTAGCACCACTCAGTGCTTTATTCTAATCGTATGCAATTTTAGTCACATGGCCTAACATTCAGATCATCACAGGCAGATGCACTATAGTTTTGATGACAAATCTCTTTCCCTTTGCAACTCAATTAGGGCTCATTATTGTACATCTAAGCATACAGAATTTGACAATAATATAAATTATTAAAATATGAGTTTTTCATTTAAAGTTGGTATCTAAAACATTCTTAGTTAGTTTATGAAGAATTATTTTCTTTCTAAAATTGTTTTCAGTTTAGTTTTCATGAGCATCATGCAAAGAGATTTAGCTAGATTTGAAAATGATGAAAAAACGTAAACAAACGCATTGGACTAAGATCTGTGATTTGTGACCCACTTTAAATTTGTCAGAAAAGGAAATAATGGCCTGACTTTAACTTCTCACTTGAAACAGTGTCTGTCTTTTAATTTAGTATTGTGTTGCTGTGCTGAAGTTGTCTGTATACACTATCTGATTTTTTTCCCATCATATTAAAGTGATTGTTTGATTTTTGAAGAGATTTTTTGGTCAGTAAGCATATATGTTCTGAGTAGCAATTACTGTACCCAAAGAGAAGTTTGCCATGCATCCCTTAAAATTGATTCTCAGGCTTAAGCTGTGATCATTTACCTTTAGCGTAACAGCTAAGACTTGCACACTTGAACTTTAATTCACGTTCCAAGTGAACAAAACGTATTTTGGCTAATAGCAATGTATTCTGTAACTAGACACTGAACATATTAATGATACTGTGTAACTGAGTGTTACTGCTCCCATTTGTGTTAAATATTATACATCTCAAATTCTATTAGGGCTTTAATCATTAGATTCTCTTTTCCGATTGGAACACTATCAAGTTGTGTTTATGTGTTTCACTATTAATCAATAGCGAGCTAGCCTATCAATTTCTAAATAGGTCAGTATTTTGTACTGCAGTTTAAAAACTTAAATGTAAATAATTGTTCACTTTATCCTCATACTTTTTTCTGTTTAGGGGTGTTACCTACATGCTAATGATGCAGGGCTTGGTATCACCATCCTCCAGAAAATACAGCAAGTAGGAGAAAACATACTGAAGAAATTTTGTAAATAAATTTGGGTGGTAGCTTGCCTATAGAGGAAATGTTGAAAAACCTGGAAATGAGTGCAGTCATAGTTAGGTAGCCATGTGTCCATTTTGTACATCTATGCTTCAGTGGAAAGAGCAAGTTCCTCTTCCTGGAGGCACACATTCTTCAAATGATTCAATGACTTTGAAGGTACATGTCCATTTTCCTCCACCCCTATCTTTTTTCAAGAAGGTAGAGCTGTCTGTCTGTATGTCTGTAGGTGTACATGAATGTGTGACATAGCCGTGAAGGGCAGCTAATCCTACTGAAACAGGTAGTAAAATTAAAGTGGATAAAGATTTCTTTTTTTTTCCTTTTTTTCCCCTAAAGCCAGTTTTAGCAAAGAAACACCAGCTTTTTCTCTTGAACTGCACTAGTGTAAGAGAATCCAAAACAGTAGTTAACCTGATAATCATACCACTCACTTCTCATGTGGAGACACAGGTTCAAGTCTCTGGTCTGTCATTATCCCAAGTGTTCTCTACCCACTGGTTTACGCAACACACACTTTTTCCCTGGTCCAAAGATTATATATAGTTATATAAACATACTGAAATACTTTCAAAAAGACTTAAAAACAAAACTTACAAGTATTATTGGTCAGGACACTTACTTGGAAAACAGAACAATGATGAAGGGGGGCTTTAATCTTCCCATCATAGTCCAGCAATCTTGAGTTTCACATTCTCTTCTTTCCTTTTTAAAAAAGTAGAAACAAACAAACAAACAAAATCTTAGTTTAAGTTTCACATAGAAAAGTGGAATTATCAAAAACTCAAAAAGGGGAAATCAAACACTTTACTTTTGTAAAGACAATATGTTGCAAAGTAAGGGATTGTTCTCTTTGTTCTATATTGAATCCTTTATAAACTATACTTCTCAACTCCATTATTTTTGTGTGATGACTTTTTTGAACGAGTAAGAAATGTGTTAGAACTTTGATGGTAGCTTCAGAAATGTTAGCACTGTTTAAAGTGGGCTTGCAGTTTTCTCTGTGGCATGGACTTCAAAGTACAGAACTCTGAACTTCTCCAAGTGTTATGACTATATTTTTATAGACTTAGCAAGAACTACACAACTGTGCATTTATCAGTCATAGGTTTGATTTGTTTAGGCACTGAACAAGATTTAAAGCTGTTCCCTTTTCAGATGGATATCATCAGTCTACTCTTGTCCATGGTGAAGTTTTATTTTCATCTGCTGAAGTAATTTCTGTTCATATATGACTTCTGTCTGAACTGTTTGGGGAAAAATATGTGCATTAAAATATTGCGTTACTGAAATATGTCTATTTAGAGCATAGCGGTCTCTCTTAAGTATCTCCTTTTCTTTCTGTCCCTTTCCCCCATATCTCTCTTGCTCTGCCACCTCTCTCTCTCTCCTCCCTGTTCCCCCTCCCTGCCTCTCTCTCCCCATCACACTCTCTTTCCCTTTATCTATCTTTCCATGCACCTCTCTCTCTCTCTCCACCTCTCTCCTCCGCCCATCTCTCTCTCCCCACTCCATCCACGTATCTCTCTGCCTTCCTCTTTTTCTAACTCTCTCCCAGTTTCATAAAGAGAATCGCCCGAAACAAAAAAATTACAAGAACACAAATCAGGAAGCATTGCCTGTTGAGCTGGAAATAGTTAGATGGAAGGATATAGTGACAAAAAGAAGTAGTCTGAAAAGAGAGAAGTTAATGTCTTTGTTTAGAAAAAAAATTGGTATTCCTCCCTGAGGATAAACCAATTACAAGAGTCTTTAGACTAAAACGGGACAGGTCACCCATAATCCCATCCGACATTAAAACGGGAAAGAGTGAAATAGAGGAGAAGACATGTTTTACTCAGAATATGGAAATCTGCTTGGGTTGTATACTCTTTCCTATGAACTGAGATTCACCGTGGTAAGAATAGCAAATATCCTAAAGAATTGCTGGAGTATTTGACTGTTTATACTTAAGTTCATGAAGGAATAAAAGCCTGTGGAGAAATACCTGATAGGAACATGAAGTACTTCAGACATTTAAGGAAAGAACTTAAGATGAGAATGTCTGATATATTTTCAGAGATAATTTAGATGACAGCTAAAAGTGAAAAGAAAAAAGAAGTATGACTAGGGATTACTGGCAGTAAAGAGAGAAAAGTTTTAGATTCACAAGCATTTGATTGACTTTGGTGATATTACTAGATTGTGTTGGATGGGTATCACATGTTCAGAAATGCTTTTCTTTTTAATGCATTGTAAACAAAAGAATTTAACACTCAAGTGCTTCAGATTTACATGGAGCTGCTTTGAAATAAGCATAAGAATAAGATAATTAAAGTAATGATTTGTATAGAAAAGTAAAAAAAAGTAGTGAAAAGTACAGTGGCTGGCTAATTTACTGTTTTATTACAAACCTGGGGAGATGGTATTGTTAAAACATAAGTGCGGACGAGTTTGTTCTATTTAGAAGAGATATGAAGAGAAGATATGGAAGGGAAGTTCTTTACAATCATTTTGTGATTGTCTTGAGAAAGAAGTATTTCATGTAACGGGTAAAATAGCTGTCTTGCAAAGATCGAGGTCATGTAGTTCTGCAACTCCATTTCCTGAGCCTCTCACCTTCTGAAAGATTTTAAGTCAAGGCACAGGGCCATAGCAGTGGAGAGTGCGCATTTAGGGTCTCTCAGACCCAGAAGCACTGGGAAGCATGGTGAAGTAACACTCGCCTATATTACCTGTGGAAGACATTATCTGTGTCAGGGTCACAGAGCCAGCTAATAATCTATATATGACTCTGCTTAGATTCACATACATTGAGGAATGACACCCAGCCTAAATCTACACAGAGCAAGCTTGAGTCTAGGAGGACTTCTTACCTCAGATTCAGTGGCATGCAAATGTGACTACAATTCTTCCAGATCTTTGCTGCTTTGGAAACATTATAACTGCATGCGGTTGGCTAAGAAGCACTATTAGATCCAAACTGGCTCTATGTAGACAGTTCCTGTGTCTCTGTGCCCATGTTTGTCTGCAGATAGTCTGCCCGTGAACTGTGGCATGTGGGCTGTATTTTGACGGCATGTTGTATGTACCACTGCATGTTGTACATTATCGCATGGTATTCTTCAGATAAAATTCACTCCCCTTTCATAGTACCAGATGGATGGCACTCCCTTAGTTATTTGCTATTTAGTATTTTATTTCCTCATTATTAATGTGGTCTTATGTCTTTAGTGCACATTATGCAGATGTTTCTATGAAGAGAATTACTTTCCTCACATGCTTCTCAGTAGAGTTTTGCAAACGTAATGCATTTATTTTCAAAACAACCTTGTTTCATGACAGGCTATTATTACTCCATTTTACAAATGGATCTGTGAAGTGCTGAGACATCAAGGTCGACGTTATTGGATAATTTTAGGTGCATAGTTCAAAACACCTAAAACCTGATTTCTGATTTTGCAGAATATTTGTCATCACATACCATTTGAAAGTACAAAACACAATTTCCTCTGACTACCAGGGCAACTGCCAACAGTGCTTTTACAGTCAAAACTCAGGATATGAAGTTGGGCATCCTGAAAGTTACATGCTTAATGATCATTCTTGCAGAGTTGGATTTAAGAGACTTTCCTACTGTCAAAAAAACCTCTGTGTGAGAAAAAGTGTACATCTCTAGGGCAGCATTGCACTACCCTGCATACAAATTTCTTCATCCCCTTGCAGTCCTCTAGTTCATTCAGATTATATTCCCCGTTCTGTTTAACTTTACATTTAACAGGTTCTGTTACTACAGAATCATGACCTACCTTTAGAGTAGGTTACAAAGACGGGCTGAGGCAGGTTTACTAAGGGAAAACATTGCATGCAATTAATAGATCATGGAATCAAAGATTATGCATATATATAAGCAGGAATTGAATTAAGATCGTAAAGTCTTATTTGTGCTATTTCTTGATTTTTCAGTGTTACTTGTTATAATATTGGGACATAATTGTATCTATGTAATTTATTTTTTTTTCTTGTAAAAAAACTCTGATAAATTAGAAATTCCATCATGTTTGTGATATCAACACATTAGACCTGTGCAATTTTCGCATCACAGCTGACCAGCTGCATGGTAACAGCTCATGGGGCTAAGAACCTGAGTATTCATGGCCAAAGAAGTCATCTCTTAGGCCTGATCAAGCTTGCAAGCCACTAACTAGATGAACCTGATGTGGGTCAGTAACAGAGATGACACTTTACGATGTGCTGCATGGAACCCTTATGTGCTTTAGTGGAATGCTTGGTAGCGGTAGCCAGTGGTCATATGAATTATTATTTTGTTGAAACTGTTGCTGACATTTGCTTAGTTATCATGGGATTCCGTTTAGGAAAAGGTGTTTTAGCAGTGTCTAACAAATGTTTCTGCACACTCAATGGAAGTTCAACTCTTTTAATCTGTCCAACTGTTGTCTTAGCTTTAGCCTTTACTCCAAATATCTTGTGTGTCTTTGTGTCCTTTCACAGCTCTTAGTCTTGCCCTGGAGGCTGATGCTTCCAGTATATTTACTCAGCTATTTTAATTCTTTCAACTCTCCCTCTCCAGATTTCTGGTCTTGCCTGTACTAGTTTGGTCCTCTTTTCTGTCTTCTCATTTAATTTTATTTTAATATCCTGTGAATTTCCCTTCAGCTGTTCACTCACATTTCCTGCCCTCAGAAATCCCCTATTATCTCCTGTGACTGTAGATCTCCTTTCTTAGAACTCTTTAGTCTGAGGTAGATCTCTGACATATGAAATTCCAATTCAAATAAAGCAGTTGTAGTCATAAACAAAGTAAAATGTGATTTTATGCTAGGGAGTGGAGGTAAGGCTTAAGCATATACAGTGTTGCTAGGGTACTTTCTAGAGAAAGAACATCCCTGGATTTGTTTTTTACTGATGGGCAGTAACTGTTTAGCATGGTTCGTACAGGAGACCATGATTTATTTAATTCTGCATGGTAGGATGAACAGATTCATAGAATGCATTAGTGTGTGAATAGTACACTCAAGGAACTTAGTGTTTATAAAAGACAAGCTGATTATTATAGTAGAATGAAGGGAATACTGTAATCAAGTAGTATGGAAATAGTTTGAAAAATCCTAAAATAAAGAAAGGGCATTTATTTATATGTGTATATATATATAAAAGGAAGGATTAAATCCTTCGGTAAATAAAGTTAATTTTGTTGGTTTAACTAGTTACTCTGGAGAGTGAATGGGAGAAGTCCTTTGTGCCAGTAAAAGCACTATTTTGCTTACATCCAGCATATATGCATGTTACAGATACTTTGTATTACAGTAGTACTGCTGTACTGGTAACATGTTCCAAGTGGAGAACTAGCTTCAGAATTGCAGTGTATTGAGCACCTTTATAAATCAGTCTTGTCTTTACTATGAAAGATATGTTCTCAAAGTATTTGACTGATAAGTAATGGGAGAAGACCTTGTAAAATTTCTCAAAAAAATAGGCAGATTTCAGAATTCATGATACTTAAGTATTTTTTTGTTATATAGGCTGGATGTTTTATTTTATTAAGGACATTAGCTTGAAAATGTACTCCACATTTGAGAGTTCTTTTTTAAAGAAAATTGTGAAGAACTGAAATCATCACACAGTACGCTTTATAATTTTCAAAAAGGAAAAAATACGATGATAAATATTGCTTTCTCTAAGTCTAGTATAATATGTTACTATCACAATATGTTACTAAAACAATTTACTTTGAATATAAAGGAAAAAATCATTAATTATCTAGAACCTGGGCAGAAAGCATTAATGATTCATGAATCATAATTTATGAAAAACTCAGTTCCATTTTAAAATAGAATTATAAAATTATATAATGAAAGGAATACAAAATATGCAACATTTTAATTTAAATATATAATTGGATTTAAGTAAAACAAATGATACTCTGATTCTTAAAACCTTAATTATAGAAAAAACACCATTGCCTTACCTTGAATATGAATGATGTAATAGATTAAAGTTTTACTAGATAAGAAACTTTAAAAAATAGAGGCTATAAATGATAGCTTATTCTACCAAATTTTAAGGTTAGTAACTACAGGGTTACTCTAACAGTAAAATAAGGAGGAAGGTGCATTAAAATGTGTCTGACTCGCAAGCTAATCTCAAGAAAGTCTGGTATGAAAGCTGTCATGTTCCTCCAGCCTGTTTGTTTCCTTTGTTCAGTGTCTTGAAATAAGTTGTCACTTGGGGACATGCCAAAGTTTGATTCTGCTGAGTATTTTCATTTTGGAGGAAGAAACCAAAATTGCATTAGTCAAATTGACAGATGCTGAAAAACTGGAAATGATTGCAAAATACTTTATAGGACAGGATTAGACTATAGCAAAACCTTGATAATCTGCAGGAATGGCTTGAGCGCAATGAAACTGTTTGATAAATTAAAGAATATAAGAATACAAATAAAATTATAAGGACAGATTATATAAACAATAATGAGTTTGCAGAAGTTATCAGATACTTCTGATAACCACTCTATACAGATACTTTTGTTCATACTATCAAAAGAATTGAGAGATCTCAAGAAAGCTCAGAGTACCTAAATTCTCTAGTAACATATAGTAAGAATGCTCCTAATTCCAAACAGTTTACAATACAAAAATGCAGGCAAACAAAAGTCATAGAAAACCCCCCAACATTTTATCTCATTTTTTCCTCAAGTCTACAAAAGAAGGGTGTGCCAGAATTTTTTTTTCTGTTCACATGTTTTAGTCTACATTTTGGTATTAAGTTCCTTTCAACTTTAGATTGTCTACTTTCAGTCTTCCGGCCCCCCCATTTCCCCCATAGGAGTTGTTGCATCTTGGTATTTGTTTTCCTCCTCTTTGATGTCTGTAATAAAGATGGTGTCACATATATAGTTGATGCCTGGGAGACATTCTGGTGCCTAGTTCATTTTGTGTTGAAACACCCAGAGGAATTCATATCTGGCAGTACCTGCAGGTAGTTGGGGCAGAATCTGTTGTTTGCTCACGTAGCTGGATTTATTCTAGTCATCTCAAATAATGGACATTTTTTTACTTAAATGGTGTACTAAGACTAGCATATTATCACTAGCAATAAATTGTGACATCTTTTCAATAATTTCTTAAATAATTTGAGGTTAAAGCATATCCTCAAATACATGAAAATTTTCTCATAATAGTAGACTGCTGATCTAATCTGTGTTCTTTCACTTAATAAAATTATGCCCTGCATCTACAGGTTAGCCATTTTGTTTTCAGAAGCTGTATCAAACCTAATGATAATCTGACTTTCACTATAGTGAAAGTTAGTGACTATAGGCAGCACCCAACATGTTTGTTTATGACTTACGCTTTATATCTAGGTGCCTATGTTTTGAACTAGATCCTTACGTTTTATACTGGATCTGTGACAACTGTCCTCCCTATCCTTCCACACTGAAGATGCAATTTGCAATGAACTTACTTACAAAATTACCTTCAGCTGGTGGTGTTTGAGGCTGAATCTGAGAACTGAAATGCTTCTATGAATCTCAAGAGATGTAAGTTTCACTTTCAGTACATTACCAAGCCTATTGAAGACAGGATCTTCAGCACATCTTCAGAGCATTGTGCCGACATTCTGAGAAGAGTATTGTATTTAAACAGTTGGAAAGGGTGCATCATGTCTTAGTTTTGTATTACATTATTCCATTTCAGGTGTCTTAGATTATTTCCTATTCAGGTGTTTATGAATATGTTTAGTGAAGTGCATGATTGAAAATTCATGGAAAGCATAATAGACAGTGAGTTAGAAATGACAAGGAGTAGTGTCAGTGAAACATCATACAGTTGACTGATATCAAATTAATCAAGTACATTAAGACTTAATTTTAGCAGATCTAGCATTACCTATCCCCCCAAAATCTTCTATACACGTAGTTTACCTTCTCAGGTGACTTCGTGGTATTTGTTGTCAAAGTAAAGCAAAGCTCTCATTCTTTGTCAGGCTTAAAATTGAAGAAAATTCAGAAGACAGTTTGAAATTATTATTAATATCTCATTTATAAATGGATTAACTATTCAAATATTTTTATTTAGAAATACATCTTAATATAATTTGAGTAGTTCCTATAAGGATAGTAATTATTGTTAATGCTTTTATTCTAGTTTGCGTTATTAATATGATATCATACCAAGTTTTATTATCAAATTATTTTCTATTTATCTTGATATTTTGCCCTAAAATCACATTTTTAATGGCAGTGTTTTCAAATGCACTTCAATTTCAGTCAGTTTTAAGGAAAAAAAATGTAAGACTATCCGTAAGTTTACAAGCACAGTATTAGCAATATATTGGTTGATTGGCAATTGCAGAACGCAAGACAAACTGGGAAAGCAAGAATTCAATTAAATCTGAACAAATTCTTACTTATGTAGACATCCAAAGTCATAGAACTAAGTATATGCATAAGCATCTGGAAAGTGGAAGCTTCTATCAAAATTGATTTATCGTGAGGAGAAATAAAGTAGGAGGAGTAAAGGTGGGAAGGGTAAAAGTACTGAAATGTACTCTTAAAAACTGTAGTTGCTCTTCAGGAACAAGTGTAGAGTGTGACACAGTAAAATCAGGGAGGGTGTGTTCAGTGAGAGTGAAAGAGTGTGTATGTGTGTGGCTAAGGGGGTATTTTACTTGGCAGTGGTTTACCCTGTCTTTTGCAAATCGTTTTAATTTAGAAAGATAACGTTTTCCCAAGACTATTAAATTTAGAACGGAATAGTAGGGACAGCTGGCTTCAGGATAATTGGTAAATTTGAACTCTGACAGACCAGGCTGACAGCAATGAGAATATCTGTTGCTTTAACCCTTTAATCCCATAAAACAAGTGTCTCAGTCCTTAGAATCCTAAATTAATACAGCTTCTGTACCTTTTCCCAGCTTTCTCTCATATGCTCTCATACCATAATCTTACTCTTCTCTTAATCTTCTTTCCTTCTGAGAGATGCCTACTGCTCTTTTTCCAGATAAAATCTACACAACTAAATGAAGTTTACCTCCTTTCACTTTTTCTACTCACTTGGTAATCAAGCACCCCACATGCTGAAGTATTCTGGATCTTTTGACTATTCTCCTCTGTTCCCTTCTGAGCTGGCTCTGAGAGATGGGCATCCTTTTCTGCGTCCTGCAAGGAGGGTCAGCATTAGTAGAACCTGGAATTAGTTATTACTTGGGTCTGGAAGGATTTCAGATTATATATATTTTATCCTTTCTGATATGTAATGATCTGTCAGTCTTAAATCCACGAAACAAGTCACTCATGAAAGTATGGTGCATTACAGGAATAACTTCTAACAGCTACTACAGGCAAAATTGAGATGTTCTAATTTTCCTTTGGTGTGACTGCATAGATAATTTTTTTAAATAGATATTTTACCACAAACTGTGTATTTGTTATTTTTGTTTGACTGTTCTTAATTAAACTAGCTGTCATTAGAAACACGAGCCATTTGCAGCATCTTCTGCAAGATACTAGCTTACGTTCAGAGATTCCATGTAGGCTTTCTCATAAAGACTAGTCATAGTTACTGAGAGAAAATCCTTTCTCTTCTTTATGGTTAATGTTCAGTTGCAAAGCCAGTGTCAACTGATTTATTATTTTTATGATTATTTCTGTATTTTACCTAGAATTACCCAAAGATAAAATATAGAGCCATTCACTAGTTAAGACACTGGAGGCTAGGCTGTTTCTTTCCCAGGTGAATGCTCTAATCTCCCTTTTTAAGGATTTGCCACCATCACTGAACACCTTGGAAAAAAAAAAAGTCATCTTTTCTCAGTTCTTTGGGAAGAAGAGATAGCTGCTTAAATTCATGAAAGGCCCTCTGAACTATGACTCTTAAACAGAGAACATTTTTCTTTAGTCTTGAGATGCCTCATCCTTGAAACATGAGGGGTTTTCAGAAACACGCATGTTTTCAGTGTTTCTTCTTAACTAGTTTTAAGGAACTGCACATGGATTTTCTCATTTTAGATGATTCTCTGCTGAAGTGTTAGCTGAGGTTCCTAATGCTGGCAATGCAATGTATGTGTGGGTAACATAGGTATTTAACTCAGGGTTCATCCAGGGAAGACAGATATCTAAAATCTATGTATTACCTATCTCATATATGCTGCCCTTTTCATAATTCTAGGCCTTAAGAAATAGCAAAACTGCACTTTAAAATGAATGAAAAATAATTTCAGGTCATGAGAACCTGAATACAAAGTGCAGAGCGTAGACGCCTTTTAAGCTGTAGCCAGATAATGTTTGCTTACAATTTGGTATGCCCTTCTTTTTAGAAGAAATCTGGGAAAACATAAGGCTTTTGCAATAGTGAATTGAAGGATGATATCTAGGCTTCAGTCTATCAATAAGGAAGTAAGATCAGGATTTGAAAGCAACTCATCGTAATCATGGACTTCTATTAAACCACCTATAGAATAAAGAATGTAAAATGATTATTCCTTTCTTGAATAATCTTCATTTTTTTTTAGTATCTTCAGCTCCATTAGTGTATCTGTATTTTCTTCAGGAGACCGTGTCCAGGAACATGAAGGACAAGAGGGTGAATGAAGGAATCAGCATGGATTTACCAAGACTAAATTGTACTTGGCTAACCTGACTGCCATCTGTGATGAGAACATGAGTCAACAGTGTGCCATCAGTGCAGAGAAGGCCAAAAGTAAACAGGCCAGCAAGTTGAGGAAAGTATGTATTCCCCTCTATTCAAAGAGGTGTACACTTCTGGACTCCACAATAGGAGACACAGGCAAACTGGAGCAAATCCAGCAGAGAGACACCAAGATCATTAGGAGGCTGGAGCACTGACATACAAGAAGTTGAAAGAGCTGTTTCTTCAGTTTGAAGAAAAGAAGGCTAAACAGGATCTGATCAGGGTGATCTCAATGACTTCATTTGGTGCTGAGGAGAGTCAGGCTTTCTCAGCTGTGCACAGCGAAGGGAGGAGGGGGACAGATACAAACTGCAACGAGGAAAATTATGATTAGATAGTAGGGATAAAAATCACAGTGAAGGTAATCAAGCACTGTAAAAGACTGGTAGAAGAAGCAGTGAAATCTCCATTATTGAAAATATTTAAAACTTGACTGTACAGTTTCCTGAGCAAATTGATCTAACCCCCAAATTAGCTCCAACTTTGAACTTTTCCCATCTTGTAGAAAGTGGTTGAATCACATGATTCCACAGGTCCGTTTCATATATTCTATGAGTCTTCACAGTTATATTCTGTGCATGTTATTTCCAAAGTGTGCTTTCTGGCCATGACCATTCCATCTTTTCTGGCAACAATATCTACAGCTGCCAGGTTCTTTTGGTGCTCGTGCTCAGGCATAGGATTTATCGTGATCAGTCATGTCCACTTCTTGCTACTGTTACTCAACTTCTTAAGCAGTGAGACTCTTGGACAAGAGTATTGTTCTCCTCCTTACCTATCTTTTTTATAGTCTTTTTTCCTCATCCATTAATTTAGGGCACTTTAAGGAACTTTCCTCACCTGTTACTTTCTTCATTGAGAGTTGATAGAGACGATTGCCTGTCCCCTTTGTTTTCTGCTGCAAAGTCTGTCATTGTTAAAGGTGGCATTGTCCACAAATAATTTCACAGTAGAGCAGTTCTGGTGCCTAGAAGTTCCTTCAGCCTCTGAAAATTAAAGAGTTATCTTTTAGTGGGGCTGACCTTCTGTTCTGCCAGTCAGCCCATTACCTACATCACCACAGACACTCTGGAAAGATTAAATTCTTCAAATTGGCTTGCTATCCAGACCACAAATATTTAGATTTTCAGGAGAAAAGAAATAAGCATATTTGCAGGTTTGCTTGCATATTGTCACGTATTGTGGTCTCGCTTTTGGTACAAGTCATATGACTAGCTTTTGACCAGTCTCATAATTCTTATCCCAGTGATTAATGGGAGGACTTTATGGCAGCACTGAATGCAATTCAATGTATCTCCCACGTTTCTCTCTAGGACAGCCAAAAGCAGCCTAGATGTTATTAATTCATCATATATCCTACCTCCAAGTTCCATAGAAAGTGAATGTGGAATGGGACGTGCACCTGCCTCACGTGTCAGAAGGGAAAAAAACCTCCATGGTTTCAAATAATTGGGCGCATTTACTCCATCTTTATAATATGAGAGTTAATTTTGATCTAATCTGCTTACTGATGTCTAGTTTTATTTTTTAGATGAAGTTCAGTATAGTTGAAGATGAGAAGTTGAATTCTCTGTATTTGAAGAACAAAGATTACAGATGCATTTTCTATTACGTGTACTTGTATACATGACATCAAGAGGTGGACCTCTTATTAAAAAAAAATAATAAAGTACACCTTCATGTAAAATTTATTTATAGAATCACAGAACAGTTGATGTTGGAAGGCTTCTCTGGAGATCATCTGCAGAGGTCAGCTAGAACAGATTGCCCAGGACTGTGTCCAGTGAGATTTTGAGTATCTCCAGGGATGGAGACTCCACAACTTCTTGGGGCTTCCCACTCTAGTGTTCAACCATCCTTATAGTAAAAAAATGTTTTCTTATTTTCAGGTGGAATTTCATGTGTTGAAGTTTGTGCCTATTGCCTCTTGTCCTGCCGTTTGGCTCCATTGAGAAGAGTCTGGCTTTTTCTTCTTTACACCATCCCATCAGATACTTATTGATAAGACCTCCCCAAGCCTTCTCCAGCCTAAACAGTCCCAGCACTCTCATCCTCTACTCCTATGAAAGATACTCCAGTCCCTTAGTTTTGGAAGTCAAACAAATTATTTTTTTCTCTCAGTAACAATTGGGAAGTAACTATGCTAATGTTTTGGACTTAAATTTGTAAAATCTTTTTATTTAATTTCTTTTGTCCTGAAAAGATGGCTTTATTTCAAGAAACTTTATTCCTTCACATAAAAGGAATTATCAGGAAAAAAAAATCACCATTTTATTTATGAATTACATAACTATAATTTACCTTCATTTTATGTTTTCACCTTAACTACAAGAAAAAAGAAATAACAATAGAACCAATAAAAATAGAACCAAATGCTGTTGGAAACACAGATACACTGAAACAGAATTACTGTTCTTGTATTGCCTGAATTATTGACAAAGCAGCTTCACTCATTCAACTTCAAAATATTTTATGCATAATTTATGTTTGATAGGATAGTACCAAATGTTGTAGTAAAAAATAATTTTATATTGCTGTCTTTACGATGCTGAAATATTAATGATGATTTGTGTAGTAACTGTGTTGACTTTTGTATGGCTTATTCATTCAAAGCTTAGGTTGAGTTCAGTATAGGAAGATTTTAAATGGCACCTTTATAAGGATAACATCCACATACTGTCTTTTAGAGTATATGAAAATTTTTTCCTCGTGTATGTTACAAATACGAGTTCTGCTTGATGTAGCTCAATATCTAAGTATGGAAATGACTTCCAAAGAAAGGAAATGACCTTGGGAAGAGGTGAATAATCATAGTATATGCATGTACTTCTTACTTACAAAACCCTCCACAGTATGTAGCATTTAGAAGATTATTTTATCCTGTGTTTGTAGATGTCTGTCTTTGCTTATAGCAATAACTATATTTAAAATTATTTTAATTTAAAATAAGATTATGTTATACAGTGTGCGAAGAGATACCTAGTTTCTAACTGTGGATTGTATGTATATGGATTATTGTTCTTCTTTTATATTTCATTTGAAATCCATGGATTAGCATCTAAGTTCAGCACTATATGCTTCTTTTAATTCACAGTGAACCGCATCACTAGTAAGTGTAAACAAAGAGTAACAAAAGAATATGACTTTTATATACTATAATTACCTTTTATTATTATTATTTGTAATTATATGGTTGACCAGTACTCTGTGTAACTGAGTAGGACTTGTGCAATTTTTTTCTCTTCTTTCCCTTCCCTTCTCTTCTTTTGAATCATTGTTCTTCTCTTATTAGCATCCTTTTTCTTTCTCTTTTCTCCTTACACAGACAACACCCAATCCCATCTATGAGGGCTTGACTTCTATTCCATTGTCTCATCCAATAAGCACTTGAAAATATTATTCTTCCTAAATTTTCTCCATCTTTGACTTCTGCACACATAAGACCATGCAGCTGAAATCAGAACTCTTTCACCAGCAGTGTCTGTAGTTCATTACATCGACCACGTACAAGTGTAAAGAAGATGGTGCAGCCAGCAAACAAAGTCTTCATGTTCTTCTAATGCTTGTAATTATAGTATTGAACTAGTAGGAGCTCAGTTCAAAACATTTGAATTTCTGATTTCTTTCTTCCTTTTTCTTGTGTTGTATTTAGTTTATTTGTAATACACGGTATTAATTGCATTTAATTTTTTACAGGTGTTTTAGTTTGTACCATTATGTACTTATTAGGGCTTCAAGTCATTAGAAGAGAATGAAAAACTGTAAACGCTTCAGCCCTTTCTCTCTGCTATATCCCTTTCATAGGAACCAAATAGTGACACTGCTTTTGTGAACTCTTCACAGCCTGGGAAGAAGAAATCAGGAATCTTTAGGAACATATTTCCAATGTGCATGGTGGACAGGGCAGTGATCTCATCTTCTCTTATCAGGTATTCTGAGTTGTTGCAGCATGTAGAGGGTACTGGAGAAAAGCAGTAAGAGTCCTGGACTTACCATAGTCATTCTTAATGCCAAGCTTGATGGTGTTGTCACAGCACTCATCTGTGTGCAAAAAAAGAGGTACAGGTACTTCCAGTTTCAAGTTATTGATGCCAGAAATGTTAACATTGGAGTTTTTCAGGGAATTATAATATTAAATGGATGATCCTGTAGATTATATGAATGATAACTTGCCTCATTAATACAAAACTCACAATCTAAACAGTATCAGCAGAAGGAAAATGCCATATCAAGAAGAGCTTGTCTCTGTAATGCTGCTCATTAGTGTGTAGGGTCAGGGTTCTGTCTCATCTTTCCAGGAAAATACTGTTCTGTGCTGTTCTGAGCTACAAACTTTGCTGGCACTTTGGCTCCATGAGGAAGCTCACTGCAGAATAGGACTCCCCTGTGGTTCTGTGCACAGCGAAGCTGCCAACAATGTTTGAAGCATAAAATACTGCTATATGTCTTAACATACTAAGAGACTGTCATACCTTGTCCATACCATGTCATACCATGTCCACAGACGTTACAAACTTGATTTTTGGTTGCTCATGGCCCTGAAAAGCACTTTAAGACTATTTAGGCTGTAATTTTGCCTGCAAGAGGTAAATTTTCCATAACGGTGGCATGTCCTGTTCAGTGGCTCTAAAAGGATGCTCTTTTATTCCAAATTCCTGCCCATGTCTCTTTCCTTCCCTAGAGATGCCACTAAGTCTTGCAGCAAAGACTCCCTGGTATTCACGGTAGACTCATGTCTATACAAATATCCTGTTCAAAGTATATGCCAAATATTTGTTTGCCAAATCAAAAGATGCAGGAGCTTGCACGTGGCACTGCCACAATGTGATACATGAACAAGGAGATATGAAATTCTTTCTCCTGTATTGGGAGCTGGTTAATCTTTCAGACTGAAGGACTGGGAACTACTGGAAAGAGTCCAGCGGAGGGCTACAAAGATGATCAAAGGACTGGAGCTTCTCTGTTATGAGGAAAGCCTGAGAGACCTGAGTCTGTTTAGCCTGGAGAAGAGAAGACTGAGAGGGAATCTTATCAGTGCTTATAAATATCTAAAAGGCGGCTGTCAAGAGGATGGGGTCAGGCTCTTCTCAGTGATGCCTGGTGGCAGGAAAAGGGGCACCGGACACAAGCTGGAACGCAGGAAGTTCCATCTCAACATGAGGAAAAATGTCTTTACTTTGAGGGTGGCAGAGCACTGGCACAGGCTGCCCAGAGAGGTTGTGGAGTCTCCTTCCCTGGAGATATTCAAAACCCACCTGGATGCGTTCCTGTGCAACCTGCTTTAGGTGAACCTGCTTTGGCAGGGGGATTGGACTAGATGATCTCCAAAGGTCCCTTCCAACCCCTATGTGATTGGTATATCCAGTGTAATATTTGCCTTATGAATTCCTAGAAGCTCTGTCAGACAATTTGACCTATTTTAGGCTTGTGAACTGTGAGTGGGTGATTTAGGACAACATTATAAAATTTAATCTTATGACCTGAACCTTCCAGAAGCTAGTCTTTTTGTCTCAGAGATCAAGAGAAAGTGTACCCTGCCCTGCTTCAACTGTAGTCAGGCCTTGGAATCTCTATTTTTGATTCCTTCTCTGATTAAATTTTCTGATGTATACTTTCCTTTCATTTCCATTTCTTCCAGGGATTCTCAGAGACAATATGACAGGCTGGCACTGTGGAAGCGCCTAGTTCCAGGACTTCCTTCATCATGGGTGTGGATATCCAACTCTCACTTTCATCCTTGACCTGTTCTCACAAGACACAGACTTCTCCCTTCTGGAGAGACCGTCTAATTAATTACAGGAAATACTATCTCTGATAAGTAGGCCAAGTTTCCAATGTTTAACTAGGTCCCTTTCACCTAAGAAGGTGTCTTTCTCCTTGATTTGTGATGACTGGGAAATTAAGAGTGATAAATCTGTCAGTTTAGTAAGGACTTTTGCTGTCATTAATTTCAACTCATTTTCTGCTGGTGGGAGTAATACTTTTTTCCCACCCAGTAACTTCTGGATTCCTCCCATACAATTTGGATGGCAGTTTTTTCCAAGAGCTCCTGTTCCTCTATAGAACCTAAATTTGGGTATTTTTCATGTGAGAATTTTTCAGGTCTATGCCTACCTTGTATTTTCTGAACCATTTTCTAAAGACTGTTTTTTTGTTTTTTTTTCTGTTAGTGTTATTTCTCCTAAGAAGTTGAGGATATTCATGATATTCATGCCGATGTAGCCATTAACAATCTTTTCTTGGAATAAGGTCACCCCAGGTCCATGGTAGATTCCTTTCTTAGTTTGATACCAGAATGAGACTGCTAGACTACCTTGCAGGTAAACTGTGCAATTATGGACGCATCAATGGAATTTCCATCAATGAGTGTGCATATGAGGAAGGAGAAAAGAAGTGAAGAAATTGACTTACTAGCAGCAGTATATTGTTTGGAATATTCACATACGTAACTTTCCTTACCCTTACCCTCTATCCTGGCGTCAGGCAAAGGGCTAAAAAAGGAAATGGGGGTCAGTTTACTACTCTTCCCTTCTATGCCCACTTCTGGGAGGATCAAAGGCATAAAGCACAAGCGCGAATTGTGGATAGACGTTCATCAGATCTATCTGGACCCAAACTCCGTATAGCTCTTGTATCCTCTAAGCTGAAAAATGCTGTTGTTGGGAGACCGGCTTCTGCCAAACCTATGACAGGAATGTGAGGCCACATCTAACTTTAACATGCCAGGGAACATTTCTGGGTACTGGAATGTGCCATGTGGCATTCTCCCAAGGAATGAGCTACCAGCCACAGCTGAAGAATTAGTATGGGCCTGATAGACAGTCTGGATGCAGCTATCCTGTTTGGAAGGTTTGAGTAGTGTAGGTGAGGAGCATTCTATGCCAGTATGACCTAGATGCCAGAAAATAGTTCCAAACATGTTTGATTTACTATTGCTGATGCAGCCGGAGTTCCTAGATGGTTCCGACTGGAAGTGACAAGGGAACTGACATGACATCCAGAGTCTGGCATAATGGAGAGTCCTGACCTGCATACAACCCATGACGTAACTTCTGGGAGCTAAGCAGAGCCAGATAGTTTTAATGATCCAGCCTATACTTTGAGATTGATATCTCAACAGTATATAAAAATTCTAGATCCCAGATTGCCCACTGCTTTTTTGTAAAGCAAAATGTACAACAAGGACTAAAATAGGTGTACCTCTGTTGCATCGAAGACAAGTACATGGTACATTTCCAAGTGCATTTCCATTGTATGGAAAATTTCTTATGGATTTTAGATTTTTAAGAGTGATTGGGGGATATATGAAAGTCTATCATATAGATAGGCTTATAGATAGAACAGAAAAAAGTTTCTGTTTGCAAATGTGAAGAGACAATCCAATATCACAGAATCACAGAATGGTGGGGTTGGAAGGGACCTCTGGAGATCATCTAGTCCAACCCCCCTGCCAGAGCAGGGTCACCTTAGAGCAGGTTGCACAGGAACGCATCCAGGCGGGTTTTGAATGTCTCCAGAGATGGAGACTCCATCACCTCTCTGGGCAGCCTGTTCCAGTGCTCTGCCACCCTCAAAGTAAAGAAGTTCCTCCTCGTATTTAGGTGGAACTTCCTATGCTCAAGTTTGTGCCTATTACCTCTTGTCCTGTTGCCAGGCACCACTGAAAAGAGCCTGTCCCCATCCTCCTGACACCCACCCTTTAAGTATTTATAACCGTTGATAAGATCCCCCCTCAGTCGTCTTTTTTCCAGACTGAAAAGACCCAAATCCTTCAGCCTTTCCTCATAAGAGAGGTGTTCCAATCCCCTAATCATCTTGGTAGCCCTTTGCTGCACCCTCTCCAGCAGTTCCCTGTCCTTCTTGAGCTGGGGAGCCCAGAACTGGACACAGTACTCCAGGTGTGGCCTCACCAAGGCAGAGTAGAGGGGGAGGATGACCTCCCTCGACCTGCTGGCCACACTCTTCTTGATGCATCCCAGGATGCCATTGGCCTTCTTGGCCACAAGGGCACATTGCTGGCTCATGGTCATCCTGTTGTCCACCAGGACTCCCAGGTCTCTTTCCACCGAGCTGCTCTCCAGCAGGTCGGCCCCCAACCTGTACTGGTGCATGGGGTTATTCCTCCCCAGGTGCAGCACCCTACACTTGCCCTTGTTGAATTTCATAAGGTTTCTCTCCGCCCAACTCTCCAGCCTGTCCAGGTCTCTCTGTATGGCGGCACAGCCTTCCGGTGTGTCAGCCACCCCCCCCAGCTTTGTGTCATCGGCAAACTTGCTGAGGGTGCACTCTATCCCTTCATCCAGGTCGTTGATGAATATACTGAAGAGGATTGGACCCAGTACTGACCCCTGGGGAACACCACTCATCAGTTTACCTTTAGGTGAAGAATTTTGTAACCATGGTGGCTACAAAACCGAACTTGTAAAATCCATCTTGCCATTTAAAAAAGCCTCCAAAGACATTCTGAAATTATTTCATGCCCTGGATTTGGTACTATATTTTTGTCTCCTATGTGGCAGAACTCTGTGATCAACCAGGTTAAAATTTGTATTTCACTGTAATGAGAATCTATTCCTTCATTGGCTATTGAACTGTTAAGGTTTTCTGTTTTACAAAAAGGTCAAAAGTTTTGTTTCTGTTTTTGTTTGCTGTAGATTTGGTATAGTTTTAAAATTTCTACAACCATAAACTGTATCCTGGTATCCTGTTTCTCTGCCCAGGGAGAAATTAACCTTTTAGCTTGGTTTGATTACTCTTTTATTGAAAATGTTTACAGGTTGTCTTTGCACTCAGATGACTCTGAACTGGCATGATCAAAGTCTGTATGGAATTATTTTGATCATGGCTGGCAATTGTTTATGCTAGTAATGCACCCCCAATTAGTTCAGTGTCTCAGTTACCAATATTAAAGGATTACTGCTTTGGTACAATCTTTATTCAAATCATAAGTGCATTATCAGTGCAGGTATTTCATACAAATCTGGGATGAGCTTTCATGCCTTCTAAGACACCAAGTTACTTCAGATCAGTTTGCACTTTTTTCAGGTGGCTTCTTGAAAACCAGAAGAGGTGGATATTCTCATGACTATGTGGTTTTTAAACATTTACCTTTTACTACCCTCTCCCTCCTCCTCCCCCCCACCTCTGGGAAAGAAATGCTCCTGGAATTGCACTAACTTAAGCTGTGTCAGACACACCTATATGAGGTTCTTTGCCTGGATAGTGGGACCAAGGGAGACCAGCCACATGAACCAGCAAGTAGTCAAGCCTTACATGAGCAGGGCAATTGAAGGAATTAATTGCTTTTTCTATCGTTCGTGCTGTGTGCTGGGTATCCAGCCACTCAGGAAATCTTACCAAAGTCAGTCTTGGTTTAATTTAATACTTTCCTGGGCGAAGCCTCAGACACTTTTTAAATTTAATTCCATTAGAAGGATGTATGTATGTTTTCTCCTATGATTCCAAGTATTACAAGTATTTTTTTGGTCAGGCTTCAGCACTTGCAGGAAAATGTCCCTCTTGTTACTACTCGAAATCAGATTGTGCACCCTCTGGTGAAAGGATTATTTCTTCATTTAACAGAATAATTATACAGTCAAGATTGAACCTACAATCAAATCTACTTGTTGAAAGTGCCCTTAAAGTGAGATGTAGAAGAAGATCTTTCTTTCTGAGATTAAAAATAATTGAAATTTAAAGTAAATGCAGTATAAGGTAAATTCAATAGGGGCCTGTTTTTCAGGGAGTTTTGGGCCTGGATTCTTTTAGCAGTTGCTACGAAGTAGCTTCCAGAGAACCTAGCCCATATGTATGTCACAGGCCTTCCATCTCCATCATTCTCTAAAAATCTACACCTTTCTAGATATTTCACAAACAAGGATCTTTTCCTCTCTGCAAATGATCTAACTTTAATGACCTTTAATGTAAACCAACAAAATAACTATGGTTTATACATATAATAAAGTAAAACAAGATGGAAACTGCCATCTCACAAGTGCATTTCATAACTTTTTTTTGGTGTATCACTTCCTTTTTATGTTGTAGGCCAGTCTATCCTTAGGTGTTACGTTTAGTTTAGTACCTAAGATATTTGGTCAGGGATTGTTCTTTTATTTCTGTATTATATAAAGAGCTAGGAACACTATTTGCATTAAACACAGCTGAACAAATCGTAGTAATTGTTTCATGAGCCCTGCATGAACCATGGTGCTAATAGTAGATTACAGGGAGAGAGAGTTGGCATGAATCATTCTGCATGGTGTCTTCTCCAGTGTTTCTATGTTTTCTATGGTATTGGGAGGAATATTTGCACCCAAATTTGGGTTCTCCAGATATCTCTTACCAAAGAGGAAGTTCAGAAAGAATATTATATTATTCCTTTAATGGCTAAGTCTTATAATATATTTTACATAAAGGTATCTGCCAAAACAGATTTTGTGGAGTATCCTATCAGTTTTATTTTAAGGATCAGAAAGATGACAAGATTATTCAGTTAACATTCTTGAAATATTTTTCCCCAAATTTAGCATTTTTATTTTAAGATTGCTGAAATGTTCATGATCCATGGGGCTGCAATTGAACAGAGCACTTGCAATACTTAAGAGTAGATGGCTGCTTCGTTTTCTAGAAGACATGTCCCAGTAGACTATTTGAGGTGCAAAGAATGTTTAGTTTCTTTGTTAGCATTTCATTGTTTTTGTAGAATTAAGAAACACAGTGTTCACTTTAGATACATCTAGACATAAGTGGGGTTTTTGTTCTTTGTAAGCTGTTTGAAGCATCAAACATCAGCCAGACCTTCCTTTATAGTAGAAGCTTCTGTGTCATTTAAACCTCTTAGTCTTGGATTTCATTTCTACATTTGATAAGGCTTTTAAATAGAATAGAAACAATAACTCCTAATGGATTTGAATAGGGAATTCTAACATAAATAGACTGCAGATTTAGTGAATATTTTTACTGTAATTATATTTTGCCTTCTAAGCTATGCGTCATAAATGATTTTGTTCAATAAAAGGCATCATGTTGGATGAGTTTATTTTTTCTGAGTAATCCAAGAGATTACTAGTACACCTTACCAAATATTTTGTTGGTGATGTGATGGATATGACCTTTGTAATTATTTCAGTAACGGTATTCATGAAATTTTAAGTGGTGATATTCTTGTTACATACCCAAAAGCTTTGGAAGACCTTTGTAATATGTAAAGCTGTGAAACTTTAGCCTCTCTAGTTAAAGTATGTTCTTTGTCTTTGTGAAAGTAATTTTGTGCTGATAAAGTAGTTTTGGTCATGATCATAGTAATGCTTTGGATGCTCCTGAGGTAATTCTGACCTCTGTTGGCAAAGCACAGCAAATGAAGTGCGTGCTCAGTAGCACACTTCTGCTGTGATATTATTTATTTCAGACATGACATGTTGCTGAGGGGACAAATTAAGGCATTAATTCTATGTTTTTATTGATGGACAGCTTTTTTTTTTATCCTACCATTCTGATTATGCTCAAACTGTCCTTAGTTAATAACATTTCCTGGTTTAGTAGTTTTTTGGGTCGGTGAACACAGTTTCATCCAATATTTTTCTTATCCAGTTTTTCTATACTATGCCAACAACATTTAAACATATCACATTATAATAGCTCTATGTGTTAAAGATTGGATGTTGCAAAGATTCCATTTTAAGTTATGCAGTATGTCTGATACAGCCACCATTCTATAATGCAGTGTTTAAGCCTCTGAGAAAACGTGATCAACGGATTGGTTTTGCTCAGTTGTACTTATTGCAATAGCTAATTTCACACCAATCAATGTTCTTATTTATTTGTGCTAATCCAGTGAAAAAAAGAAAAGAAAAATTGATATAATCTAAACAGGTGCTAATTTTTTTTTTCTGTGCAGTAACTATCATTTCTATCATATATTTGTTATATCTATCTTTATCTTTCAAATGTCTTTCCTAGGTTATGCTCTTGTTAACAATGTTACTATAATGCTATTGGGAAGAATGAGTGTTAGCGCTTTGATGGAGCTGATACTCAATTGTTAGCATTCTAGCAAAGACATTAAGTGCGCCTCTGTTTTGAAACTATGTTACTCCAGAGAACAGATTCAAATAGATTAATATTTTATGTTATGGATAAGAAGGGTTTATAGTACTATTTTGAATTCATTTTTATCAAGGTTCCTTTCAATTACCTTATATCTTGCAAAAATGTACTGTTGCAAGATTCTGATATTCGCTGCCCTGCACGTTGTCTGCTTAGGGCTATGGAGTCTGAGTAATTGAGGAAGTATTCTACCAGAAAGCACAAATGTTGTCTATATGTTGTCTGTATGTTATAGGTCATTGATGGACTTCAAGAGCCTTAATATCTTAGGATTCGTATTTTGGAAGTTAGTTGCTGGAGCTGCACTTTTTCACAGTTCTGAGTTAAGGTGAAGTTTGTGGTAGGTTGTCCAAAAGGGTTGGACATTTTTGCTGCTGTTATGAGATGAAGATATGGAAGCTTTGGATTAAGAATATGGGAAATCATATGGATAGTTGCTGTAATACCATGTGGATGTAAACACAAGATGTGAGACTCTTACATCTGTTACGTTCTCATGTCAAATTAGCTAGTGATTGATTTCATTGATGCAGGGATTGAGACTCTAGGTTGATTTCTGAATCTCCTTTGCATATATCAGCATAAAGTGATAAAGAGATGTGGGATGGCCTTCAAGAATCAAGAGGAAATGGAATCACATATTTTTTCTGAAGTCTGTTTTGCTGGTGTCTGATAGAATTACTCTACATTTGAGGAAACCCAGGTTAGGAAGAACAAGGTATTAAAGCCAGCTGAATTGCAGACTCTATAGATAGCAGGTTCTGTTCTGTGTGTCCTAGAGCTATAATAGAGAGTCTTATCTCAGGTTGGTTTCTAGGATGAACAATCTTTAATTCTGGAATGAGGTCATAGTTCTAACAGCATCCATATTTCAAAAATTTGTGGTATATATGTTACTCTTCCCAGTGCTGCTTCCAGTGCCGGAGCTTCAGGAATTTCTATTCCACTTAAACAAGTGTCAGTAAGTGTTCCAGGATGCACAATTAATCATTTAGGAGTTTTAAAATCTCCTTTTATAATAAATATTGACTTTTTCTGTCCATGATAAGAATATGTTTAAAATTGCAAACACGGTGAATTTATGATGGATGAGAATACTGTGTTGGACCTCCAAAAATATAATCTGGAAAAAAAGTCTGTAACTTTTCCTACTAAAGATTCAAGGTCAGTTGAATTAAAAAAAAGAATGGCTAAGGGAATATCTCTCCTAGCAAAATATGTCATCATATCTGTATTCTTGAGAGAAAGAGAAATGGGACTTTGCTTCAGTTTATTTCTGAGATGAGAAATATTAGTGTTTTCTTGGATTTTAGTGTCATCTAATTTTTACAAAAGAAGTCGGAGTGGTCTATCTGAGAATGTGTTTTGTTCTTCCAAACAAAATATTGATGATATATGCTATAGTTCAGTGTTCACAGGTATATTCATGTAAGTGTATCTTACAATCATGAGGTATGCAAGGGCTTTCAAAACCCTTCAGAAGATTGCTTTCATTGCTGTGCTTACAGAAAAATAATGATTGTTTATATAATTTCACTAAATAGCAGTTGTCTGGGAAGAGTTGAAAGAACCCAGCATTTATTTATAAGGGGAGTTGAATATGTGTATATACATGTGTGTACACATATGTATGTATGTGTTATATATATACTGGAAAAAGATACAGTCAAGTATATCTGATTGTTTTTCTTTCTCTGTTGTATGGCCTAATTTTATCTAACACAGTGGAGCCCTGTTCCTGGTTGATCTTGATCGATCTATAGAACTTTTATATAGATCTATGGATTTGTGCAAAGCCTGTATGTTTGATTCATAACAAATGTGTAGAAGCCATCTACTTCATGTATGGTATGTAGGGAGCCCAGACTCATGATACATAGGGTGTGGAGTTGCCCTCCACAGAAACAGTTAATGTGAGGCACTGATCTTCAGCATTAGCCGTATGGCATCCCTTCAGATTGCTCAGATCACATAAGATCATACCTGGAGATATCATTTACAGCAGTTTTAAGACATGGTTCTCATTGCTTAAACGTGAATGATTTTACTTATTAGAAATACTGTCTGCTGATCTGGTTTTGGGCTGAGTATTTTCATAATTTACTTAGTAGCTGTTTGCACAGTGTTCTTGTGCAGGATGATGCCAAATAAGAGTTAACATTTTTTCCTATCAGGATGACTGGATTCTCAAGGACAGAACTCTGGAGTGGATCCAAGGATCTGTCTGACTCATCATTGACAAGCTGGAGTTACTAAGGCTCTCTATGAACTAAGCAAAACTCCCGTTTGTCCCTATAGACAACTGGAATACGGAGGAACCCTGCTGTCATAACTGATGAAAGCCTTCTCTCTTTTAGCCACTCCAGGCAAATTGGTCTTGACTGTAAGGATAAGGCAAAGCTAACCAGTATTAGTCAGGAACATACTGCTGTCTGAATATAGCCACAGTATTATGCAGTATACCCAGCCAGTGTACTTCCAGATGAGTAGTCCATAAAGAATGGTGAGGCCAAGCTGGTTAGATAAAGGTCAAATGCAAAGTGACCTTATATATATGACCTTCTTTTAATAAAGCATGACTAATTTATTGCATATTCCTTTGTGTGACATCATCAAGAAGTCAAAGTATTTCTCCTTTATATTTTTACGTTACCTAATTTTTATAACATTTAAATTGTTCAGGTTTAAATTTAAAATTTAAATTTTGTTTAGGTTTAGTTTATTTAATTTTTACCCTGCTTATTACTTAACTGGAGAGACTGAGTGCTCCTCAACACTTTTTTCTAGGTAGACTCTTTCCCAAACTGAAGGTATCTAAATTTGCATGTACTTACACATGCACAGACTGTCTAATCTGCACTCCTAGAGCACACCTCCCAGTGGCCTAAGTCTGCCATACAAGACCACTTATTTCTCTAGTATGTTTAATGTAGGTATTCAAAGTTGGCTAAAAAACGAAAATACTTTTTGTGGCTTCTGCAGAAGCCTACTGCTCATCTTTCGGTCTGTTAAATTTAACTTTCAGCCTGGTCTCATGTGACAGCCAGCTCCTTGCGTGATTGCAACCTCAGAGACATGCAGACATACAACTGCCTCCCAGGCTGTTTCTCCTACTTGCCGCCTAGTCTGGCCTGATCTTCATGCGCAATCACACACTGTCTCGCATACTCACACTCCCTACAGTTACAGGCACCATGGACACACAGGCTCTCTGACCCATGGTCCCACTCCAGTTTCTGGTACCCAGACCCTCATTTGCTCCAGTTTCGGGAAACACAAACACATGGGCTCACTAACCTATCATCTGACCCAGTTGCTGGCAGTTGGACCCTCAGATACACCCATGGACACAGAATAGAGTCCTCACCCAAGGAAACAGAAATGGAATGTAGTAAGATTGAGTGCAGGACATGGCCAGACAATTGTACTGTAGAGTGAGCTATGTACATGCGCCTGGCCCTTTTTGTCTCCCTGTCCCTTTGTTTTCTCACACTTGTTCCTCCCCAAATCACCTAAATCCACCCCTTCCCCTGCCTTTGGTTCCTCCACTAAACATCCTGTAAGAACTCTTGCTCAGTCCCATGTGTCCCATACACCTAGACAGTAACCTCTCTCAGTCTAAAATGTGCTCCATCATTGCCTCATCTTGATGAGTGTCACCCCTGGACAATGGGGTGGAGGCTTTCGCAGGACAGCCCTGGGAGGGGCCCCAACAGGGTGCCCTTCCCCTCAGTCCATAATTTGGGCTCCTGCCTGCCATTGTGCTGCTGTGCTCTGCTGGATTTGTAGAGATGGGCCTTTAATACACTGATGCCTCTTCTGTGATGAGCTTGCGAGCAGCTGGGCCAGGGTATTACTTGATTCTTCCACCTCGTGTTGTCTCTTTCTGTTCCCTTGTGGATGTACACAGGAGCTATTTATCACATAACCTAACACTCACATGTATGAAATTTTGTATAGTTTCTATCTATCTCAGTACTGTTTTAGCCTATTCTTTGGGTACTTCGCAATCATGTGTCCTCATATACAGGTTCTGTAATTTCTTGCCTCAGAAGTTTCTTTAGAGTTGCTTCTTAAGTCCTAACTCTATCAAAATATGCTTTTATAAGACCTTTTCTATTTCCTCCAATTGCAATTCTTCTGTTGCCTTGCGGTTGTTCAAAGGATGAGGCCTCGTTGACTCTGTGAGGGGCCACATTGACTCTGTGAGACTCACCATGGCTAAGGGTATCCTGGATATCCAAGAGCTGTGTGTCTCTGTGTCTAGGATTCTGCCTCTCCCTAGCCACACACTGAACTTCTATCATTTATAATCAGCCTTTTCTTAGTTCTTTCCACTGGAGACAGTGTGGATGGCAGATTGGATTAATGACTGTACTAGCCTTGTACTTCTCCAATCAGAAATATAGTTAGTAAAGCAAGAATGGTAATGGGCAAGTATACTAGGTTGTATATTTGGCATTAAGGTTATTTGTATGCTTTTAAATGCTGCCACCCTACTCCAGATTTTAGTCTGGGCAGATGGAGTCTGTTCAATCTGTCAGTGTTCATTTAGCAGTGATATTTCACAAAGCTTGAAAAACAGTAATTACAGGTAAGATACTGACTTTTGGGTCTTACATTGTTCAACATGATGCCTTTGTTCTATATGCTTTTTTAAATTACCCTTTCATGGAGGAAAGAAGCATGACCCATAGAACATAAACATAACAGTAATGCTAAATTCATAATGTTGTGAGATTATGAATTTTTTCTCTTTTTGTACTGCTTGATATCCATCTTTATGTATATTACAATTACTGCACATACCATTCCTTAGACAGGTCTTTAAAAGCAAAACCAAATTCTGAATTCAATCACAACAACTATAGCAGGAATGCTCTGTGAAGTTGAGCATTATTAGGTAGCTATTGATGCTCATGCCTCAGATGGGCTAGATGGGAGTGAATGACTTTTCTATTTCTAATTTGTCTTCACATTTCTGTTCTCAGTTAACATTCAAAAAGGGTTATATGTATATTGGAGGCTTCTATGACAGCTGGGAGGAAGAAACCCTTCTCTGCCTTTCAGAGAGACATAGAATCACAGATAGACACCTCAGAAGCATCCTAGTAATATTTTTGTGAATGTCTACTATAGCTCCTAATGAAGAATCAGATGGCTCTCTATATGCTCCTTTCTTAGCTTATCCCAACTTTTTCTTGGAGTTTCCAAGTTGAAGTGCATAATTCCTTGACAGGAAGGGAATGAAGATACCTGAGCAGAATCTTTGTATCATACACATATGCTGCAGGGGATAATTTCCCTTACCTCTGGAAATCTTCACTGCCAAAGAAAGGTGGAGGCTAGATCTACTTTTAATTATTGTCTGCACTCTATTCCAATAATAATTTCATGTTCCATGGTAAATCTTAGACTTATGGAATGAAGGCCACACCTGTAGATCTTGTACAGGTAACAATCTCGTAAAACCCTGGCCTTTTGCTGAAATAAGATTTGTTGGAATAACTTGATCATACACCTATAAAGAGGAGGAACAATCTATGGTTATCATCTCTGTTTTAATCACAGGCAATGCATACTTGCAATGAAATTCATTCATGAGATCCAGCTATTAGGAGACTTCAAGGTAACAGTCCCTAGATATATGGACTCACAGTTTCTCAATGAGATGATAGACAAAATTTTGCATAAACTCTTGAAGGAGGAAGTAGTTTATTGTACATAACTCTACCTCATTATCAGACCACTGTGTAGGATCGAGACCTACTTGTATAGGAGCCACTCTAAGTATAGTAATAAGTAAATGTTGTATAATAGATAATTAAACTCATAATATTTGCTATATTCAATATTTCATATTAAATAAAAATCACTTGCCAATTGAACAGAATCAGTATGGAAATAAAATCACAATTCAGTGAAGATTCCCAGTTTTCCAGACTTACACTATTTATGGCTAAGACTGTAAACAAATCAAGGTTAAAGAAAACAAACAGAATAATCTGATTTAGAGCCTGAACTTGAATAACATACTTAATCACATGAATTGGTTGACCGCAAATTTTGTTGTGTTATTTATACTGTGACAACAAAACAGGAGGAATCAAAACAAGATAAGAACATTCCACACATTAAAAAATGAAGTGGTTTTGAGTCACATTTCACACTGATACAACAAAAGCACTTAAATAAACAATTTGAATTATATATACAATAAGCTTTAAAAATACAGTTACTTTTAATTGAATGGATAATCCCTCTGCCCTGCTGCTTTTTAAATTAAAAAAAAAAAATCTTTATTGGTATGATTATTTTTCATTTTGAATTTTTAACTCTCAGTTAAAAATTCTGCTACATGCAACATCTGTTTTAATACTGAAAAGACCTAAGATAGCCTTACTCAAGACATCATTTATTTTTGTCCCTTTAAGACCTATAGCTGCACTTGCTCAAAAAGAATCCTAAAATGCATTTTTTAAATGTTGTTTTTCAATGTATAAATTTTGGGTACCTTGTTGTTTATTAATTATTTATTGTGCTTTAAAATGTGACTTTCTAAAAGGGTTTTTTCCTACTGTCACTAAAGGCAAATATTTGAAATTACTTTCTTTGAAGTCATTTGAAAATGTATCTCAAATTCAGCAAAGTAGTGTAAATAATAGGTAAAACCATACCTGAAAAAGACATGAATTCTTTTTATAGGATATCTTATGCAACACTGGATTCCATCAAAAAGGAATCTGTAGAAAGAAAAAAAATATCACATTTACTAAAATGAAACACTTCTATATTTGATAAGTAACGTTATTAATTTATACAGGTTAGAGCAACATGGTTGTCGATTTGATTTATTTGTGCATAAAATAGAGAATAGGAGCTATTTTGCTGCTGTTCACAATAACTAACATTATTATTTTGTGTCTGAATAACTGATGATGGATATTATTGTGTAAAAGTTTGCATTTTCAAAAATGCTCTGTAAAATTGTCCATATATTTTGTATAAGCTCAATTTACATGACTGAAAATGTGTATGAATGTAGGCAGAGCACTAATGAATACAGGAACCTGACTATATGCTCTAATAACTTTATGCAAGGTGTTCCTGTCAGATTAACAACAATAAACATGGAAATTTTGGAAGATTTTGGCTCAGAACAACACAAATTCCTGTAATACATATTTATTCTATGGAACACAGGAACAATAAGGAAACTAGATTTATCTGAGCTGCTTGGTGTTTGCCACCAATATCAATGGGAACAAGATGCAGTTTAGGATTTCCTACTATTAAAACTCACCTGCAAGAGGAGATTCACTGCTTCTACAGTCATGAAGAGCCAAGGGGTCTCTAGGAAGAGCTTCCAAAGATATTGAAGACCTGGGAAAGAAGGTGGGGGAAGAGTGGGAGGGGTGAGGGCTAGGCATATGCTAAGTCTCTCTCAGCCCTCCACAGGGTTTAGACCCTAAAATATGCAGGCATGAACACCATGCTCTGCCCATCTCTGGAGCAACTGATTCCATCCAAACAGTGTCATCCTCTTCCCTCCTGCTTCATTTCAGAGAAGAAATAAATTCCAAAGAGAGTTACCAGTCAGTTGTCAGATAAGGTTTAAATGAAACCAATGGGCAGACAGACACTGATGTCATCAGGCAGATTTCTATGGCTTTTAAAGACTCTTATCGTTGTTTTACCACGATATTTTCCTTTCCCTGTGGAAAAACTACCATATAAATATTAGAGCATGGATAATTTAAATAATAATGAAATAATATAATAATAATAATGAAATAATGAAATAATATAATGAAAATATATTTACAGAGGGGAAATGTGATGGGAACATTTAAAGTTGGGATGGACTTCCTGTGCATGTATGCATGGTTCTTGTACGGTTGACAGGGAGTGTGCCTGTGTGATGAAGATTGGCTGAATTAGCTTCTAATTTCCTTGCTTTTGTGTTCATATATGTGTAACAACCGCCACTTCACAATTATTTTTTTGCATATAGCAAAAAGCATAGCAAAATAACAAATCAATCAACTAACCATCTTTTTCTTTAGTCTGTCATTTTCATATCACTTTTGAAATGCTACTCTTTTTATGTAATTATCTTCAGCTCATAAAAAAAAGAAAAAATGTTAATTTTCTTACCAAGTAAAGTGTATTTCCAATTAATATTTGACATGAGTTCAAAAGGTCAATATTCTTTGTCCACAGTGAGAGCAAACTGTAACAAGAAGGTCTTTCTGCTTTTGGCAGTAGTGTAACACAACAGACTTCAGTTTCTTTGTGCCTCACTTTGGCGAGTTGTAATGGAAAAAATTAATTGATGATTATGTTTTAATTCAGCGTTTTAGTTCATCATTGACTGAAAACTGATTTTTTGCACAAAAAGTAGATTCAATTACTTTCTTAAAATTAATTAAGTGATAGATTTTCCAAATTTACTGATGTAGCATAGTGATGTGTACATAGGAAAAAAATAACTTACTAATGTATGTAAAATTAAGAAGCTTGATTATTGACTGCATTCGAGAATTAGGAGAAACATGTTTTTGAGAACATTCGATATTAACGGTAATCTAAAGAGCTGTTGATCTTCTGTCAGAATCTTTTCTGGAGGTTGAATGGTGATTTGTTTTATTCCAAATTCTCCTTAGTGGTGCTTTCACAGTAGCTATTGAAGTATTTTAATACACAGATAAATCAGTATGTTTGATAATTCCTTACATATTGTATGTGTTTATGATGCCAAAGAAGGGCTCTCTAGGCTTCTTCTTTTTCTCCACCCCACTTTTCTATGAAATTAGATGCTTTTTTACAGTGCTAATACACCACTATACTTTTGCCTTGGTGTATTCTGATTACAAGAGAAGAGCTTTAGATGAACTGTTCACCACAGCTGAGAGTTTTAGGATGTAAGAATATCTGTTTGCAGACTGTCCAGTTTGAATTCGGTTGTCCATTATTAAAGCATAAATATCCACTGTATATACTGAATCTGCAGTCATTTTGTAGAAAATAATGTTGCAATACTGTAACAACGCAAGACCTTTTAGGAGGGGATTTCTTCACCGGCCCAAGGGAAAAGAGATGCCAGCAGCCAAGTCCCGCTCATGTCTTCTGTGTTCTTTAGTTTGATAACCAGATTCTCATTTTGAGCATGTCTTTCTGTACTGTTTGGGAGCTGACAGTGATTAGTCTGTCCATCCTGTCTCATCTCTCTGAGTCATCAGTCACTCTACTTTGTCTCCCAACCTGAAGCTTCACATAGATGCATTTATATCCTCATTAGTAAAGTTTCAGTTTTCAAAAAAAAAAAATCACTATAGTTTCAGTTGAAAAATATTTCCTAAGACCAGAGTCAGGAAGTACAACAATGCATTAAAGAGTGTTTGGATTAAAGGAGAAAATTAGAGGAGGAAAGAACTAGTTTTTTTTTCGGGGCGAGGTTGGGTTTGTTGGTTTTTCTTTTGTTTTGTTTTTTTTAAAGGTCTAATGCATCATGAATAATATATGAACTCATGGATCCCTTACAATTTGAAAATACAACCAACAGGCAAATCCAATCAACTGTAAACCAAAACAAGCAAGCGAGCAAGCAAAACCAAGTATATTGATATTCTGGTCATTTACGTTTTTATTTTAATATTTAAAATATGACTTTCTGTACCACTTCCATTTTTCAGCTTCATTCTCCTGTAAACTGGTAAAAATCAAAAGAAGAAAGTAGGTTCAAATAAATAAGTATTACGCAAAAGTATAAAAGAGTTTAGAGAATATTGATAGATAAGGACTTCTTTCCTTCCAATAGATAAGGACAGCCTGTCTTTGCCATATAAATAACATCTGTTTATTATGGAAGAGCATTCGTTCATGAAGTTAAAATAATTTCTTTTAATTGGAAAGATTAGAGTGACTTTCATAGCGGAAGTTGCCTTTTGTAGAAAAGAACATCTGTAGACTTATGAGCAGATTAAAAAAACCCTAAACTTCATTTTTTGCTTCTTTGCACCCAAGAAAATACTTCAGTCCTGTTCTTCCAAGAAGTTAAATTGCAAGGAGAGGTGAGGTACCCAGCACTATGTAGAATTACGCTCACTGCAGAACACAATGTGTTGCCGAAATAATTCTGTATGCATGCAGTATTACTTATGGGAAAACAACTGTTTAAATTTATGAGCTAATTAATCATTCAAACACACACAATGGAAAAGAGACCAGTCTGCAACACCAATATTCCATTGGTAATAAAAACTGATTCAGTAGTAAAGAATTCCTAAAAAGCGTATGTTAAGCATAACTTGTCATTTTATTGATGTAGATCATGAAAAATGTCAGTATGAAAAACTCCTTTTACTATTAGCTTCAGATTATTTTCTTGAAACTGCATCACTTGATTCTAAGGTATGAAGTGAAGGGAAAATATTGCTTGCCCATGTCTGTTTAACACTGTATGAGAAGCTGAAGAAAACAGACTGTAATTCACGACTCGTAATCTTGTGTCCTAGAAGCTGTAATACTAATGATTGAAAACTGTGTTACAGAATAAAAAAATAGGTAGAAAATTGCTTCCACAAAGGATATAGTCAGCTTCAAATGTAGTCAGTTAGCAAAAAGCCTGCAGGTACTCGATATGACTCTGGTATCCAATTTCCAGGCTTTGGTGCTTTGGTTTGTTTTGTGGGGGTTTTTTTAGTTTGTTTTGTTTGTTTGTTTGTTTTTGTTAGAGTACCAGTCACAGCTTTCTACTTTGAAAAAAAAAATCTCCTTTACTGTTTTGTGAACAGTCCATAATAGATCGTGAAACTGATTACACGGGACACATAATGAAGTTGACTAAAATAAGTGCTGGAAAATACAGAAAGATAACAAAAAAAAAAGGAAATATCGTTTATTAAACTCTTGTTTTTATATATATGTAATTTATTTAAAAATATAATCGGTTAAAATGGAAGCTAAAATATCAAGCCAAGTAAAAAGAATAAATTAACCATCTCTTTAAAGGATATTGTTTAATTTCACTAATGTTACGTTCGTATGAATCTAGACTAACTGACCTAGAGTCCATGAATATATACTTGTGAAAAAAGTAATGCAAAATCAGATTATAACCTCAGCGTAATTACCACAGTCATACTGGAAGAACAGATCTAATTGAAATGACAGAATAGTTATTAGTCTTTGGGACTGCCCTACATAAAGTTCACGACTGCTATAAAGATGAATGTTAAAATTATTTTTATGAATAAGTTATATTGATATCAACATGACGTTTTAAGTTCTTTTCAAGATAATTTGTCTCTTAAAGTTTAATCACACTTGTTGCAGTGGTCTTTAGATTATTTATACATCAAATTTCTGACTTTTCTGTATTTGCCAAGCCAAAGAAATAACGTCACAATTGTGCTTTATTTGCAGCATCTGGCGAGGACCAAATATAAACTGCACAGACAGTTCAGGTTATACTGCTTTACATCATGCAGCTTTAAATGGACACAAGTAAGTGCCTCATGTTTAGTTTTTATGTAGAATGGCATTAAACTGTGTAACTTAAAAATATGTAGCATAGCACTGAGATTTTCACAGAAAGTTGACAAGCCTCGTCTTACTAAAATCATCTTATTTCCCATGGGATATGTTAATGTAAGAATCTTTGATACTGTCATTAATATCAGCAGGTAGTAATACAAAATAGGAAAAGCACTTTAGAATTTATTGATTCTGTACTGATTCTTCCAAGTTCTTCCTTGATTTTGAGTGAATTTATTATTGTTATTGCTAGTGGTGGCTCTAATGCTTTTCAGCTAGTGGGAAATTACAACAGGAAATTTTGTAGTATACTTGTGTGTGTATGTACAAATGTATAGTGCATTGAATGTTTAAGGAAACAATATCGTGGACAAAAGAACAGTATAGATTAATCATTATCAAAGTAAAAGTAGGATGATAAGAATATTTAGTAGTTATACACTTGAAAGCAGAAAAAAATGGCTATTACCTTGTAGTATGGTATGGGTATGTATGGGACCTTGTAGCTTTTCCCTCCCTGCTGTCCATCCAAGTTACCACATGCATGTCTCAACAAGCTTGGGGAAAGCCTGCAAAGTCCCCACTGAGGGGTACTGCACAGGCATACCAGTGCAGGTGAACTCTTTAAGGCACTCCACTGTAACCAAGGTCTCCATTGTAACCAACCAACTCCACTCAATGAAGTCCTGCTATCTTGTTTGTAAACTGATGGTGTTAACACTGTCTGGATTTTCACTAAGGAAAATTTTTACATAAGGCTTTGGGTTATTCCTCTGTGGGAGATAAGGAACTGATCAAAACCCAGCTGAATCTGAAAGTGGTTTGCACTAACTTTAATGTGATTTTGAACTCTCCGTAGGATAACATATGAATCCATAACAATTATATGCTTAGTTTACTCATTTCACAATTTTTGCATTCTTTCTTGGAAAAATTAAAACTTGAGGATGTGTCTTTAATTGTATTCTAGAAGCCTGCGTATCTTCTTTAGATGAGATTAATCTTTCGGTGAATATAGGATATTCTGTTTCTGAATAAATAAGTGAAGTTAAAATACTGTTAAACTAGATATAGTGCATTTTCCAAAATTTCAGTTCTGTAGGAAGATTCGGAATAATCTGTTAATATATTTTACCTCCATGGAATTAGGTCTAAGTCCTTAATACAGTCCTTAGTATGGTCTAAGTCCTTAGAACTCAGCCTTTTTTAAAAACAGAGAAAATAACCTTCCTTTTGGTTATAGTTTATGGATTGTTTCTGTGCCATTGGCACTGTTTCTTGTAGCATTGCACATTTTTGAGTGACAAAAGCCCAAGCCTTAGCTTGCGAAGATTGCTGGTTTTAAATAGGCAAAAACTGGTTTTAGTATGTTTAATACTGACTATAAACCAATAGTTACCCAGCAAAGTAAAAATATTGGTGAATCTATCTCTGAATCCATCGGAGATTTCAAGTGATTCCTAGCAATATAAACTATAAAATTCCAAAACATACAAAAGCCAAACAGCATTTTCAGATACAGCGTTGGCCAAACTTCTGCTGAAGTCAGAGAGAACTTCAAGATACGGACTTATGTACCGCAGCAGATATAACTGCTGCTTTTGGAAAGGTCATAAGGGCCACTGGCTGCTATGACCCCTTACCGTCCCAGCAGGGTAAGTAGCAGTTCTTGTCATCACATTTATAGCTTGTTATAGTAAAGTAAACTGAAATACGTCATGAGGTATTTCATGATAAATCATGATGGTTCAGGACCTGCTATCCAAGCCATCATACGGATCCTTCTATAATGGTAGCACTGTCAGCAAGAGAACTGGACAGACAAATGGTGGTTGTAATTTTGTTAGTGACCACAAATATCAAATACATATTTGCTTTACACTTATTCAGATTTGAAACTTGATATTCAAAATCAATATTGGGTATTATCTGTTGACATGGGAACCTTCCCATTTAGGAGAAATTCTTGTCCTTTGAAAACTTCTGGTGTTTTAATTTTTCATGGTTTACATTAGGATGAACTTGAGAGATTTCAAAGTTTTTCAGGAAAAGTGAGAATTTAAGACTTAATGACCCAAGCAATAATTTGTGGCTGTAACACTTGTTGGACACCAGTGTTCAAATCCCTGCTTGATCGTTTTATGTGTAACCTCCTTGGTTATTCTGGGTTAGTTCTCTTTCTTTTTGAAACTATTCTGCTTTATATAAGTAATTAAGTCGTATCTGGGGCATGGACTTGAATCTTAGTCTTCCTAAGTAATTTTACTTAGCCCAGTAATGTTACTGGGCTAAGGACTCTCAGTCTTCTCCTCCTGAAATTTATTTCTACAAAATGGGAAAGTTCTGACAGAGCACTAAAAAAGACTCACCCTAGAGAAATGTGATGGGTCAGGGCATTCTTGAAGAATGAAGGAGATCTAGGTTCTCTTTTGTAGCTTGAATCTTGCAACAGACTCTTCACAATAGTTGCTGTATATCATTATCTATATATTTCAGTTGTGGAGGGTTTTTTTTATGTTTCCCCCCCTACATGTTTCAATTTCTCTTTCCTTTGATTTGTGTCCCTTTCAAACTACACTGTATTTCTAGCCTTCATTAACCATCTACCAGAAGACCAACTATTATGACATGAGAAGTCTCTCAAACCTTATTTGTACTAAAAAGTCTCAGGAGTCACTTTTCTGGAACTTTTGGTGTAGCAAAAGTCATTCTGTAGTGGAACTGTTCTTTCTTGGTTGTTTTCATGTTATTTGACCTTGTCAGGAGTAAGCAAAATTCAGCTTAAAGTCTCCCTCAAGGCTTAGATGTGATGACTCCATTATCTCTATGATTTCTTTTGGAGACAATTGGGAGTTCCTTTTGACCTGGATATATTCACTCTTACTTGCCACATTTTTCTCTCAATAGGCAATTAAATAAAGGTCCATCAAGTCTGGGAGAACAATTGCCTCGGGATTTACTTTCCATCTTAATTTGTAGTCAAGGCCTTCATTTATAGTCATAACATAGGCTGCACCTAACTTATTCCACACTCGCTCTCCCTGATTTTTTGAGTAAAATTGGTAAGAGGCAGTATTTCCATATTCAGCAAAAATGTGCATAGAACTGCCCACACTGGATCATAGATGCTATTAACTTAATAACTAATGAGGCCTGGCTGTGTCAAACTGTGAGAAGACAACTGGAGATATAAGATAGAACTGATTTAGTTTTGGACATACTTGATAACCAATTATCATACCACACAATTGATTTTTAAGTTTAACTTTTGAAGTTAAGTACAGGAGACTGCTTAAAAATCAGGGATTCAATATACTAGCTTATACTAATCTTTCATTTAATGTGTCATAAGCCACACTGAAAATAATGAAAGGAATATAATAACAATTAAAATAATAAAAATCACTCTGTTCCTCACAGCTCTCAGGAAGCTGGGTGTGGAAAAGGAAAATAGAAGCTGTTTTATTTTATTTATATTTTAGATATTATATATATAACTAGATAATCTTTAATTTGTTTCCTCCAAAAGAACTCTTTGAGATAATGCCTTAAAGGACAAGAAAACCTGTTACTTTTAAGCCTTACTGCAAGAACCATGTCCGTAAAGCTACCCTCTTGTCTCCCTGCCTCCAGAACTCAGCAATGATGGAGATAGGAGTACTTCTCTGCCTTTAGTGCCTGGAAGGTTTGTCTTGAGGGACATGCGTGTGGCCTTGACTGGCAAATTCTAAAAGTGATTCCATGGCCAGGTGATCCTATTGAAAGCAACAAATTCAGAGAACTGATGATAATATTGTTGATAGGTATTCATAAAAAAGTAAGAATCATTACAGTGAATAACATTTTGGCTACATTTTACTATCTTTTTCATTCTTAGAAATGATTGGTCTTCATTTTTGTAGCAGTTTCACTTAAAATACAGGGGTTTTTATGTTATTCAGGGTAAAAATTTTGATAATGTGTATGTTCATGTAAAAACTTAATAAAATAGACTTTCCATCAATTTTTAGATTTAATTCCTGTTTTTCAGGGATATAGTTCTCAAATTACTTCAGTATGAAGCATCAACTAATGTGGCAGATAATAAAGGTTATTTTCCTATTCACTTGGCTGCTTGGAGAGGAGATGTAGACATCGTGAAGATTCTCATCCATCATGGACCATCACACTCCAGAGTGAATGAACAGGTGAAGTGATAAAAAATATTTGTGTACATCATGAGAAAAGAGCAGCACATATTCTTTAGGTCTGGCAAATTTATAGCCAAATTAAAAAAAATTATCTATTCTCCATTGTTTTGGTAATTTCTTCTCCAAGAGTGATAAAATCTTCCAATATAAGCATAACAGATATCTTTCTTCTGGATGGACACTGACCTAAAGGATATTAGATTTAAAAAGTATGAAAAAACCTTCTGCTTGTTTCTGAAAAATCATACGAATACATACTCTAACTATACATCTTATATATATTGATGTAAATTTGCGTAAACTCTGTGTCTTTTTAACTTTATTAGATATTAAATTCCTGAAAAACTTTGAGATAAAATTAATATTCTTGGTATATTTTGAGTGTACTGTAAATGAGCTGATATGCAGAGATAAATGACAAACCAGATGGACTGCATGTATGCACGTGCAACAGAAAGGACACATAAATACTAGGAAAAAATGATGAGAGTATTACAGTGGGTAAGTGGATAAATATGTTGCATTCTGTTGTCAAACATATGGCACACCTTCTGCTTTTGTTCTGTATGTTCTAATATGGTCCATTTGTAGGGTTAGTATTTAGAAATAAAAAGAGAGAAGGAGATTAAAATCTGACACCATCTATAGTCAGCTGAACTGCTTGAAGATTGGAAGAAGGCTGTGAAATACGTGTAGTAACAATAAGCTATTGAATGTGCCAGGGTAATCAGGAAGTTATTTGAATGTAAAGGTGGGAGTCAGCTCCAAATTCAGATCTAAATTTTAGTGTCTACATTGCCTGTATGTGCACCATTTTATTCCACAGAGGCCTAGTCAGTGTAATCACAGGAGCCAACAGGGTTATTCAGGTGACCAAAAATAAGGCAGGATTCATTTGCCCAAACACGGAAATCCAGTACTTTCTAAGGCACCCTGCAGTAACTGAGACATCTGTGTGGGCCTGAAGGTATGACAGAGGATGCTAAGAATTTCCATGTCCCTGTGGAATGGATGATGGACTCCAGGTAGGGTGCCCTATAGCACCTCAAATGCAGAATATGGTCTAACAAATGAATCGCATTCGATGTCTACATTAGTGTGGCCGGAAGGCAAACTGTGAGAAAATAAGAAGTGTGAGATGCCATTCTTTGAATAATTTTTTTGATATTTGACGTTATACACTTAGCCATTGGAATCCATACAATAACTATGATATGAATATCAAGTATTAGCACAGGAAATATAGGAGAATAAAGTAATAAAATATGCCCATGTGACAGTCTTCTGGGAAATCCTATAATACCCTGGCTCATCCAAGAAAAAATACAAAAAACAAAACTTGTAATTCTGTGGTTTGCGTTGCAGATTAGGAGTTTCTCTGAGTTTCTCATTCTTATCAGCTGTTGCATGTAGGATGAAACCAGTTGAATTGTGGGGTTACCTTTTGTCAAGGAGAATGTTTGGGTTTTTTTTGTTTTATTTCTGCAACAAAATAAAAAAGCAACTTTCTGCGTGCATGTTATCCATTTGCTTGAAGAGATTCCTTGTACTCTACTGACAGAAAACTGGAAGCTATGCAGGAACTTCAGAGAGAGGGATAGTGAAAAATATATTTCAGTAAGATCAGAAAGAGAAATGTAAATTCAAACCTACTTCTTCCCAATCCCACACATACTTCAAAACTTCTAGAATATTCTCAAGCTTGATTAGATGTGCGTCCAGTCTCTCTGGTTTGATCGCTGGAGAAAATAAGCAGGAATGCACCTGAGTCTATGCCTCATTGACTCAAATAAAGGTCTTGTCATTAGATCTCCTTCTGTTTATGCATTTTACCCAAAAACTTTATAATGGAAAATGTGTGAGCAATCCTCAGAAGAAATGTTGGACTTTAAGACTCTTAAGGGAGTCTTGATCATATTAAACTTTGAAATTAATCTCATACAACACAGTTCTTCTGACCTTGTAAATCCCCTGGTGTTCCACTGTAGACAGTGGCCAACTTTACTAGGTGGACTGATTTGCTGGTACCACCTTTCCCATGCTAATTTGCACTCTACACAGGAGAATATTATCTATATCATGGAATGAGGGAAATGCCGTGTTGATATAAAGCCATCTCCGCCTACATATCCTCAAATAACACCAGAGTGGCATCCTCACCCTAATACCTATTGTATATTCTTATGAGTCTGTAGGTTTCTGAGGCTTTTGCGTATTTGCTGATAGGCTGTGTAAGGCAGGTGGCTCCTCATAGCTCTCAGCTTTTCTCAGATCTGCGGAGCTGAAGCAACAGCTTATAAGAAATTCTGGGTTATTTTTCTTCCTTCTTTTTTCTTCTGAGAGTTGGGGAGAAGGATACAAATAATATACTCAAGTCAGACTTTTTTCCCTGTTTTTTTGTTTGGGTTTTTTTTTTTTTTTGGTAAGGATCACATTAAGAATGTGTGTGCTTTCAGTTTAAGAAAATAATTTTGGTTTAAATTTAAACATTGTTGCAACTAATGTGTAATACATCTTTACTTTTCATCTATTTTATTAAAATTCTATGTAAAAGAAATAGAAATGCTTCTAAAAACCTAAGTGAAAGTAATGAACAACACAACAAAAAAGTAAATGAGAAGTTCACGATACATAAATGTATATTACGTGAATTAATGGATTTAATGTAGTATATTCTAAATTAATTTAACTGCATTCTACACATTTAAAATGCAGTTAACTAGCAGCATAGGATCATATCCAGTCATATCCAGCATCTAAAGCTCTGAATGCCCCCTACTGTTCCTATTACATAAAATTGAAAAAAAAACAGTAAAGAGGCGAACAGTTAAATGCCAATTATTTTATGGGGGTGGTGGAACGTAGACTGGCAACTCTACATACAGAAAATGATTAAAGCATAACAACTATGTAGGAATAATTCTATCAGTGTTTAATACAGGTGCCTTAGTTGACCTGTTGTATGTTTTAAATTACAAAATATGGTGAAATTACAAAACATGAAAGTATTTAAACTTCATTGATGAAGACTTGAAAATGTAAATTACAAATTAAAATTACAAATCAAACGAAGATCAGGCAGGTAGTATGAGATCAAGATTTGTTAGTAAGTAATACCAAATATAATAAAAAAGTGTGCTGTTAACAGACTACTTACATGTTTTTATGTAAAGATATCTGGGTAGCACAAACATTTATTATGGCAACTCTCACCATAAAATTACATAATTGATAAGAGATCCTAATCTATGACAAAAATAATGATAAATAACAGCTACATATATGTCAATATGTAGTGTTGGTACTAGTGCAGAAAATCACATACAAAAAGGTGAATGACATCAGAAATAAATATCAAGTTCAAAATATATTTTTAATATATATTGACAGAATATGAACAGTAAAACTTTTACAGGAAAACATGTGAACACTTCTGAAATTTCTTGGTGGTGCTGTTCTCTGTTTTGTGATTCTGCCTGTTTTTCTTTATGCACGTAGCACGTCTTTTTCCTTACATTTATGTATTTAATGTACTGTAGAATTTTTTTGTGCATCATATTGTAATTGTCATAACACTCGCATTTCCTTAATGCTGTTTGACACTTCTTCTGAAATGTGAAGGAAGAGAGTTGAGGATGCATTCATCATATGTAAATACCTAACATCTAACATATTTATTGTCTTCTCCAAAACATCAAAATGAAGCACAGACAGTATATGCTTCTCTCAGTGACACCTCAGGGACTTCCAGAAGTACAACTCAGTTCCAAAGTAGCCTGCAAAAACAATCGTTTTCATGTTCTGCATTTGATGTCCTCCCCTCTCCCCTTAAATTAGAGACTATGTGGATGAATTTCCAAATTTCCCTTGCAACTCTCATTATACCCTTTTTAGAATACAAAAATGTGCAGGGGCAATCTTTTTGATTTGAGCCGATTGCAGCAATAAATTTGAAGAAAGTAGCTAACCGAGTTACAAAATTACTTTTGTATTGTTTCCCCATAAGTAAAGGCAAATTTCAGTAGGAATTCAGTAGGTTTGATTTTGGTTCACACTGGGTAATTTGCAGCAGAATTTTTCCCCATAACTTTTACAAAAAATGTTTTTTTGAAAAAATATTACTGTCTAAATCCAAGTATTCTCTAAATTATGAGACATTGGCATCTTTATTTGCCATCATATTGTTCTTATATGGTAAAGATCTTTATTATAATATGTTCATAGAATCACAGAATGGTTTGGGTCAGAAGGGACCTTCAAAGGTCTAGTCCAGCCCCCTTGTCATAGACAGGGACATCTTTTACTAGATCAGGTTGCTCAAAGTCCTGTCCAATCTGATCTTGAACACTTCCAATGATGGAGCATCCACAAGTTCTCCGGACATCCTGTTCCAAAGTCTCACCGCCCTCATTATAAAAAAAATAGCTTTCTTATATCCCATCTAAATCTACACTCTTTCAGTTTAAAACCAATGCCCCTTGTCCTGTCACTAGAGGCCCTGGCAAAAAGTCTCTCTCCATCTTTCTTACAAGCCCCCTTTCTATATTGAAAGGCTGCAATAAGGTCTCCCCAGAGCATTCTCTTCTCCAGGCTGAACAACCACAACTTTCTCAGTTGTTCTTCATAGGAGAGGTGTTCCAGGCCTCTGATCATTTTCATGGCCGCCTTCTGGACCCACTCAAACAGGTCCGCGTCTTTCTTGTGCTGGGGACCCCAGAACTGAATGTAGTACTCCAGGTGGGGTCTGAGCAGAGTAGAGGGGGAGAATCACCCCCCTTGACTTGCTGGCCACGCTTCTTTTTATGCAGCCCAGGATAGGGTTGGCTTTATGGGCTGCAGGCGTACATTGCTGGCTTGTATCCAATTTTTCATCCACCAGTATCCTCAAGTCCTTCCCTGCGGGGCTGCTGCTAATCATTTCATTACTGAGTCTGTACTGATATTGGGCGTTGCCCTGACCCAGGTGCAGGATTTTGCACTTGGCGTTGTTGAACTTCATGGGGTTCACATGGGCCCATTTCTTAAGCATGTCAATGTCCTTCTGGATGGCATCCCTTCACTCTAGTGTATCAGCTGCACCACTCAGCTTGGTGTCATCCACAAACTTGCTGAGGGTGCACTCAAACCCACTTTCTATGTAACTGATGATCTTAGGGGATCATCACTCGTTACTGGAATGTTCATTGGGGATTAGAATACAGAGGCTTAAACTGTGCCAAGAAAGAAAAAGCAGAAATGGAGCAGGGTAGAATGCAGTAAAGGAAAAATTCAGTCAGGAGTGGTAGGTCTTAAAAAAACGCCAACAAAGTTAGAGAAACAAATCTAGTGATACAATAGACAGCTGCTTTTAAATGCCTTGTAGGTACGAACTCTCAGGTTTCTAAATTTTTGAATGTAAGCAAAATTGTGAATAATTTTTTTTTTTATGTACAATTACAGTTGTAGCAGAACAATAAAAGGAAAATATTTAGTCTTGTCTTAAATGCTTTGATTTTTAAATCAGTTTTGAAAATGTATCTGGAAATGTTAGAGATGACTGAATTCTAATGCTTGGGTTTGTGTTTAAGAGAGTACTTGATAGGGAAATTTATGGGCTTTTTTTTCTTTCATGACTTTCATATTAGACAGGTTCATTGATGACGTGTGATAAGAAGGATGTCATTATCTATTTTTTAACATAAACTGGAAAACTCTGCACCATGTAAAAACCCATTCCCTTCCTCAGAGAAAAGGGACAATAAAGTCACAATGTTTTTCCTAAGAGCTCTCCTCGTTGTTGGCTGTCTGTAGAATTTGTGTTGTAAGATTGTTCAGCCTTTGCCCTAGACATCCAGGAAAGCACTTTAATTCCCATTGTGATTACATACAGTGACATGCTACTTGCTGAATCAGTTGGGCAAACTTCTTTATTTTTTTCAGGGTGATACTGGTGGAACTTCTCAGGAAACTACCTTCCTGTTTTAATAAATGAAGTAAGACCATCCTGAGATCATTCCTTTCTCTGTCTTGGATATAATGTCTTGTTCACTTACTTGACATTGGGATTATGTGACAAAGAAATGGCTCAGTGATTTATGAAGTCTCCCTTTTCAAGTTCATCATAAAAATGCTTAGATAATAAAGGAGTTGAGCATTCTTTGGAAAGGTCTGTAAAATCACTACTTTATAGTCATTATTGCTTGTACAGTACTTGCATGGACTTTAGGAGCTTTAAACTACACAACTACGTAGTAAAAGTCCTAAATATAACCACTGTTTAATAGTGGCTTTACAAGACCTATATAATATTCATGAGATCCATTCGTTCTCTTCATATTTCCTGTACCTCTTCACTATCAGGCAGCCAAGCTACAATAATTGTCTCTATAACATATTTGCTAATCTATCCTGTAATGAATAGACCTCAAGAGATGTTCCAGATTTTGCGGTGGCATGTGTTCGCAGTAGCTAAATGATGTAGTACACCCTGCAGTACTGACCAGATGCAATGCTGTGAAGGCACAATTCATTTTTCAGCAACAGAAGTCTGAATTCTGACTGTATGTGGAAGAGAACAGATTCAGAGAAAGGCTAGAAAATGTCAGGGCCATGCCCATGAAGAGACCCACGTAACAATGAAGAAGAAAATTACAAAAGGTTAAAACAGAATCATGAGACGCCTTTCTTATTTCTGAAAAAGGTCCATCAGGCCATATGAATAACTACTTGTTTAAAATATTAATTCTGAATACTATGGACTTCTCTTTTATACTATTTTTGCATAATATTGGTCTACTCTTCTCTTTTTGTCTTAAATTTTGTACGTTTTACTAGGTTCTGTTTTCTAGATCTTTCTTTTTCTTGACTTATTCAGTCTTAGGATCTATCTTATAGTTTCTAACATGTAATGAAGTATCTGAAATTTCTAAAAGCATTCTAGTCTGTGCCTTCAGCAGTAGATGCATTATTTAGCCCTTGGATATCAGATTTGGAGGTCTAATCACACAGTGGTAACTTGCATGCAGACAATTGTATTTTCGTAGCAGGTTAACTGCTCATGAAAATAAGTGTTAACACATAAACTTTCTGTACTCCAGAAACAACTGTTTGCATTTGGGACTGAAAATGTAGGCAATAATACTAAATCAATATTATTAATTTCTTCAAGAATATTTTTTCATGTGTTTCAAATGTTTCTTTGAAATAATAAGCTATTTTAGAGATGCGAGGACAAACAGTACCTTAAAATCAATAGAGTTACAGCTGGGTTAGCTTTGTCTGCACAAAAGTCAAGTCAGAAGCAACAGCATTTTTGGGACTGAGGAAATCACTTAACTCTTAAAATATCATCATGTGTTGGGTTGTATTTTTTATTCTTACTGTATGTCTTCTATAAACAAATGCCTTAAGGAGGAAGCTTGTAACACTGACTGAGACACCCATGTCCACCTTTCCATGAGGGGTAAGAAGAGGAAGACAAAGTTTCTTCCAGTCCAGGAAATACATTGTTATAGCCTCCTCCACCTTAGGGGTCAGTCTGGGAATGCTGAACCAGTTGTGTCTATCTGGTAGGCGTTTCCTCCTTTCCTAAATTTGAAGATGACAGACTGTCAAAACCTACTTAAAATCTCTACCCTCTCTTCTCAGTAAAACCTCTTGCTTCCAAGGTGATCTATTTTATGTAAGTAGTAGTAAATTGTCAAAGCAGATAAATTTAGAGGGCATTTAAACAAGTTGTAAATCTCTCTTTGAAAGTTAAAAATCATTCTGTCTTTTATATCTGAATTGGGTTGATTAATTTACATTTTGAAGAGGGAAGGGTGTTGTATTATTAAGTTTTAATTAGGTACTACCTCTCAGCTCTGATAATACAATATATACAATGCCTGTTCTGACTGCGTATGTGTAGGTAATTTAATTATCATGCTTGTCCAGTTTGGATTCTTCTATTTTATTTCAGTGATACCTAGTTCTTCTTAATTTTGAATCAGTTTGATTTGTCATTAACTGAAATGTAGCTTTAATTTGGCAAATGCAAAGAAACAAACCATACAAAAATGTTCAACAATGTTCATTTGAAAATAATAACATTTTTTAAATATTTGCAGATGCTTTTATGCACCATGCTTTTTTAAAATATACTTTTCTGTAAATACGCCCTTGCATGAAAATTCAGCTGAATATTCTTTATTTAGAGAGAGAAAATTTCAGTTTGCTGGGCGGCAGCAGTGATTTGGACTGGTTGGTCTCTATGTGTCCATGTCTGTGGCTGAAATTTTGGCCAATCACCAAGTTTTGAGAAAAAGGCCATAGCCAATTTAATTTTTATGTCTCTCTGAAAATTTAATCAGAATATTTTTAAACTGCAATATTAGACTATTGGCACAAGATTTAAGATACTTTATGTATTATCCGTAAATGTTTGAAAGAAATTCAAACATGAGTAAATATTAGATAGATAGATAGATAGATAGACAGACAGACAGATAGATAGATAGATAGATAGATCTTTTTGACAATAGTACAGTAAACGTGTATTTTGCTATTTACCTCACAGAATGTGGATATAGTTATACATCTAATTTCTTTGTGTAACTATTTCCATTTGAGATGTAAATACAGTAACTGTAGGCACAAATTACCATAATTGGTCATTTTATGTGCAATTATCTGGTTTTCATACTTAATTGTGGTAATTGTGCACAAAATTAGACTGCAATTGCCAATTCATCTATGCAGTTCTGTCCATGAAATACTGGGAATCTAAAAATAAATTCTAGTAAAATATGCTTGGGATTTGTGGGTATACCACTGTACGTAAGAAATTGCTTTGCCCAGTCCTGTATAAAGGATACTTTAGAAGTCACTAGAGCATAAAGAGCATATCACAGGTAGCTGATAGATCATCGCAGCCATATAGTATTTTGAAAGTACATTTTTTAACCTGAATTTATGGTCTTTGTAAATAGAGAAAGGCCACCCAGTGGTCTGAATAATGCATAATGATTCAAATATTTATTAGTCATCAAGCCATGTCTGCCAGTGGAAACTTCTCACTTTCTACCTGTCTGTTCCTACTTTCCAGCTTCTGTCTTGCAGTTTAGCAGGAAACACATTCCGGTCTCTGGGACCTTGTGTGGCGTTGCAGACACCTGAAGACTTCATCTGCAACATTAATTTATCTGAATGTATTGATCTCTCTCCTCTGTCTCCCAGGTTCTTCTGAGTCATTTTAAATTACAAGATGAGATGAAAATGACAGCAGTGTTGTTAAAACCACAAACCCGAGATTTAAGTTCTTGATTATTGAATTAGAAACACTGTTACTAAAAAGAAAAAAAATTTTCCCCCTTTCTCCCTTTCTAGATATTACCGTGCAACATGGATTTTCTTATCCTAGCCAGCTTTTAAATAAGAGGCCAAAGCCTCATTTCTCTGATTCTCCCACCCTTTCTGCCTTTCAAAAGACAAATCTTTTTTTCTGTTTTGAGTTCTCTGTCCCCAGAACTTTATTCATTTGTTTCTTTGAGAAATACTGCCTATGGACTCAGGTTTATCTCTTCTCCTTTCTTTAGAATTATATTTCTATCCTTCTCTAGTATCTTTTTTCTGAATTTACGTTTTTTTTCTTTATATGACACGTTAGCTTATTGGCTTTCTACTTTTACAACATTTTCAAAACTGTCACAAAATTTTATACATCATATATCAGAAGAGGCATTCAATGTATGTACTTTTAAAATGTATAGTGTCTAGTTTATTTTAAGGCTTCATAGAGACTATGTAATATATATTAATAATATAGCTGGCATATAGAATTCAGAGAGCTCTGTAAATTATTTTCTTCTCTCTGCCCAAAGTTATTTGTCTGTTTGAGATTGCAAGTAGACAGGCAGAACTGGAAGAAAACACTTAAAGAAGATACTGCTTATTCTCAATATTTATTTTTTATTAAGATTATTAAATCATGCTGGGGGAAAGACTTGGGGGTCATTGCTTTATAAAGCAAAAACTTATTCAATCCACAGCATACAAATGCTCATATGCCTTAAAATGCACATGTGCATCTTCCTGGAGCCCTGAGAAGACCAGCTGCCTATGTGATATGCTGAGTCTTTCTAATATCTACAGTTGCTATTTAGTTTCTTCCATACTTTGATTGTTGTCTTGATAGTAATGTTTATAATGATACATGAAACTAGCCTTGTGCCTGATACATTTTCATTACGCAGTTTTTCTCTGTAATTTCACTACTCTAATAACATACTGCTATGATTTAAAACCCGTTATACTGAGAAGAGAGACTTAAGATTAATTTCAGAGAATTTCTAAGAGAAGGATTCAACTATGATTTCAGGGGCAGCTGAAAGAAGAAGGGTTACATATTTTGGCATATCACATATCATGAGCAACAGGGTTTTTGGGGGCACATTGTTAAAAATGGATTGGGAACAATGTAGATACACAGGGACCTGATCTGCTTGAGAGCCACAATGCAGAAGTATTAATGTATTAGTATTAATAATTAGTAAAATTTTAGTGGAGCTATTCTGAAGCATTTAACATACATTACCATACATTATATTGTAAACCCTGCCTGTGTAGTGATCTCATAGAGGCAATTTATAGAAGCCGGGAAGTTCTATTTTGTGATTAAACATGGATTTCTGAAGCTTTTGTTTTGTTTTAACAGAACAATGAAAATGAAACAGCACTGCATTGTGCAGCTCAATATGGTCATTCAGAAGTAGTTGCTGTTCTGTTAGAAGAGCTAACAGACCCTACAATAAGGAACAACAAACTAGAAACACCTCTGGATCTGGCAGCACTTTATGGACGTCTGCGTGTTGTAAAAATGATCATCAAAGCTTATCCAAACCTGATGAACTGTAATACAAGAAAACACACCCCTTTGCATCTTGCTGCACGTAATGGCCACAAAGCTGTTGTACAGGTGCTTCTGGAGGCTGGAATGGATGTCAGCTGCCAAGTTAGTGTGTAATTTCTTTCTTCCCTTCTTCCTTTCCACCTTTCTTCCTTTCTTTCCTTACTTTCCTTTATCATTAGAATATTATTCAAATTAAGTAACTTCTGACATTTTTTCTTTTAAAATACACTTGCATTTACTTTGTTAGAAATGCTGCAAGGTGATAGATAATAGAGATTTATTTCTTATGACCCAAATGATGTGTTCAAAGGGATAACTCAAGAAAGATATGTGTCTTCAATGCTGAGTGTATATTTTAATGTTGTCTTGAGACGTGTAGATACATAAATCATATCAATCGTTCATGTGGGTGTATATATATATTTTTTTTTACAACATTGGTTTTAATGATACTAAGCTGACTTGCTAAAGCTATCGTCTTTAATGGTCATAGCAATCTGAAACAATGTTTGACTAAGGACTCATTTCCCAGGGCTATCCCATTCTAAACACAAAGTTACTAAGTAATAATAATTTTGTTTTTCTACTTTTCTAAACACTTGTTGTATAAATCTAAAAGAAAATTCTATAGTAATACAATCTTGAAGCTACTGACTCCAACCTGTTAGCTGTTTGGTGCATCTAGTTCTATGCACAGTAAATTATAATGATGTAAAAGGTGTAATTTTAAATAAAAGAGACATAGATGGGAACAGATACAAGGTACAGCAGCAGTAAATTTTATGTCCAGTTCTTTATAGTGGAAAGTGTCCAGGTCTTTTAACTACAGAGGACCTGATTCTGTTATGTGTGAAGTCTTGCCTCAGTTTTATGATTTCTCTCGATTTGATTGACGGCACTGTATTTGAGTTTAAAGTGTATTTTATCTGCAGATTTAAAGTAGCCTTCTTGCTGTATGAGTATATATAATATGCTTCAAATTAAGGTTGTTTCAGCTTTATATCTATTTTCAGATAAACCAACCAAACAAACATAATTACATCTATTTTAGAGTCACATCCAGGCATTCTTTACCAATAGGTGTTTTATTAAATCGTATGAACTTTGCCTAAACTTTGCCTAAGTTTTATAAGCATTTTAAGCTTTAGATGCATTTAATCAAACACCTTTGTACACATAATTCCCTTTTATATAGAAAGATTGCACCTGGATTCCATGCACTTTTGTTATTTCTGGATTCTTCCATCAAGGTCATGTTTTTCAACTCTTGAGGAAAAGAAGGTGAAACGGGAAAGAAAAGATAGATTAAAAACACCCCAAAACAACAAAGTAAACCAGAAACTATTAACGTATTTTAAGATTTAAAATGGATAGTCTCAAATGCCTCCAAAATGAAAATGTGGTAAAATTGTTTTTCTAGTTTTATTAGCTGTAGTATCTTTTGAGTTAGTATTGTTACTTGCCTGAAAGTATTTCAGACTGAAACACTTTTTTTTTCTGTGGTTTACTTACTTGTGTATTTGCCTACCATTATGGTTCCAATTTAATTTGCTCTTGATTTTCTTTCCTAGGAAGTCATACCCTTGCAAAGGTTAATACAAGCAGCTCTTTTGTTTCAGCTGTCCTTTATTACTACATCTTCAGTAATTTAGAAAACCTTAATGCTAAAGCAACACATAATGGAACCCTCAAATACACGTTTCTGAATGTTTATATTCTCTTCTATCTTTAGCAAATGAATGAGGAAAAAGTCAGAAAGAAACTGAACTGATGCCTGAATTGATGCTTAAGAAATAGAATAATTGAAGAAAAATAGTCTCTGTCATGACAACTTACAAACTGATGGTTACATGAGGGTTGAATATTACACAATGCTTTTATGAAATGTGTTCTTCATCTTATGTAATCTAGATAATTTTAGCACTACTGTGAATTCTCCTAAGCCATTTCTATCTATAGTTATGCCAAAAGTTTTTTGCTGGTCTTTAAAAGATATAGTGTCTGCAAATTTTGTACAATCCTCTTCTAAGAAACAAGAGATTCTTTTAGTAATAGTGATCTTATTGCCATCTACACTAAAATTCTAGGACTTTTTTCTCTTTTTTTTTAAATTCCAATTTGTTTTAAGTAATTTATATTCTTATTTTTCTTAGTTGTTCTTAGGCAGAAGGGATTACTTTTTAAAAAAAAAATATTTTTTGCACTAGGCAGTCTTGTTTCTTCTGCGTTTGTCCTTCTTGCCATAAGGAAATATCATTTATTTATTTTCTCACTGGTATAAACATTCTCCATCAATATGTTCCTTTTCATTCAGCATCTTAGCATATTGGCAAGTTGGCTCTGTACATATTATTAACTTAGTATTTCTATAACCTCTGAAAATTTCTTTGTTGATGGTTACTGGCAGCTTATTAAACTGCGCAGAGCATACAATATTAGCCTGTTACTTAAAACTGAACTCAGCTCTTTTAATATTAATTAAATTGCTCTGCATCACTGATTGGGAAAGAAAAGTATACGAAATATAATCCCATGTGGTAAATAAAATTGTACACATTCATCCACGTTAAATAAATTCAGCTTATCAGCAGTAAAGAGCTCTCAGAATGTTGAGAGACAATTATAGAAGTAGCCTATCTGCCATTTCTCTGTAATTGTAAATATTTATTTGTTTAAATGGGAAGTTTACTTTAGCCATGTTATCTTTCTCTTCTGTACTCCCTGAGCACTTTTAATCGTAGCAAATATTTGGACTAATAATAGACAGCATTTAATTTTTGATTGAATTAATCACACATTTTATTCATTTCCCAGGTCTATCCAATATCCTTCAATCTGAAATTATTTAGAAGTGGGCAATACAAATCTGCTTCATCTCTTTATGCTTTGAAGTTTTCATTTAAATTGAAACATATGAAAAATACACAGGTTTTGGGTGAGTGATAGATTTTGGGCCCTCAGTAAAATAAGATACTGCACAGTTCAGTGTGTTTCATGTAAACAGTAATTTTATAATTGTAAAAATCTTAAAAACTTGCCCCCTTCTGCTTATCCAACTATCATCTATCCCTATTTGCCTTCCCTTTCTGTTCCAGTAATGATGGCAATTTCCATTGCTTATCACTGTAGTTCTTCTGCAAAGAGCTATGCTCCTTTTTGCTGTCACTATGTATAGAGGATATTCTGTGAATCAATTTGCAAAGCTACCATTCCATCTTCCAGATTATGTCTGAAATCCATATCAAAACTATAGTAAACTGCTTATGAATAAGGACTAGACAAGTGACCTAATTACAAGCTCTTGCATATTTACATGGTTAAAAAAATGTCTAATTAATAAAACCCTTGATGCTTTTATGTGAGCCTGCAAATTGTATACCAAGTTGATTTGTGTGTCCTGGTGTATCCTGACAATGTCTTTCTATCCTTGCGTGCTTTGTGTGTCCAGCTGTGACGTTGTACCTGTATTTAGCTGTAAGCTACTTGGGGCAGGGACTGTTTTATTATATGCGTAGCACAATTTGTGCTATAGTTTTCCATATTTGATACACAGAAAACTTATGCCAGGGAATCAATATCTAATCCATTGATGCAAACTCAAGCAGACTTTAGCTCACTGTGTTCATGAAAAAATACCAGCATTTTTTGCATTAAATACCACTGTGGAAGAATTCCCAAATATAATGGTAGTGTTCACTTTGCCAAGAAAATATGATCAAAGACAATGAAAGCTTCAGGAAGTAAAGCAGTGAATATTGTCTATAAATCTGAAGTTTGCTTGCTGTAGTATAGACAACAAGAGTATATTAGCACATAGGTACATCATTATAAGTGAAAAAGACCTACCTAAAAACTCTAGCACATATTAAATAATATATAGAAATTATTTGCAACTACATTTTTTAATCCTTCCAATTTGTGTAACATGCTCTAAAGCACCAGAAAAACAACCTACAACATTATTTCTATCTTCAAGTAGTAGTCCGCATGTACATTTACAAAGAGAGATACATCTTCTCAGCCAGTCCTATGAGTTTCTCTTGGCCCTGTTCATCCTGAGGCTCAGCATTCTCCATATGTTAAAATGGAGTTTGGTAACTGAACTCTCTGGTAACAAGGACATTTCTGCCTTCTGGACAGTTTTTGGGTCGAGGGATCTGATTCACTCGTTAATTATTCACTGTTATCATGAAATCCTGCCTAGAGCTTTTAAGGTTTACGTCAGCATTCATCTTCATGACATCTCATGCAGGATTACACATCTGCATCTTGCAAGTGTGCTTTCAATTTCCATATTCCCAGACGGATTTGCTTTCAGTTTCGTGGTAATATTTCCCCTCTTGCTCAGAAAATCACCTATGTAGTGGACGGATCATTCCACTTTATATGGTGTGCCTTTCAAATTCCTCTTTCG
>VYZM01009814.1:17826-58148 GCA_013398915.1 Dromas ardeola
CATGTCGCGGAGCCTGTCCCGCTCCGAGCACTCGCTGCTGCCGCCGCGCCCCGCCGGCCCCGCCAAGCCGCCGCCCGCCGGCAAGCCCAGCCGCATCCCCCGCGGGCCCTACGCCGAGGTGAAGCCCCTCAGCAAGGCCCCCGAGGCGGGCGGGGGCGGCAAGTGCGACGACGAGCTGCTGGGCGGGAAGGGGCCGGCGGTGGCGGCGGGCGCTGAGGAGAAACCCTACCTGAAGGTGGACCCCGAGCTGGTGGTGACGGTGCTGGGCGACCTGGAGCAGCTCCTCTTCAGCCAGATGCTGGGTGAGTGTGGCCATCGCGCCCTGCCGGCCTCGCTGGCAGGCCATGGGGAAATGGCAGGGTCCGGCTGCCGGAGGCGGCGGGGGCTCCCACAGCCTCCGGGAGGGACCCGCCGGAGGCCACCTCGGTGTCCCTGGTGCTGGGGAGAAGGCGAAGGGATGCTGAGGGGGAATGCGCCATTGGCCAGTCCAAGGGCCGGCACACAGCCTCCTCTCGTCTTGTCTCCAGCCTCCTCACGAGGAGGAATGGCAGATGGCGGTTGAGTTCATCCTCCCCAACGTGTCTTTTCAGTCTCCTCTCGTCTCTACATGCCACCAAAGGTGATGGCGGTTGCCTGGTGAGCTGCCACAGCTGCTCCCTGCCATCGAGGTGGCTTTCCCCGGGGGTTGACCTTGGCTGCTCTCGCTAGGAGGCTGCCGGTGGAGGTGCCATGTGTAGAGTCTGCGCCGCTGCCTACGCTTTGGGCAGGAGGCTTCAAATCCAGGGCTCCTCCAAGCTCTTGGGCTCTGGTCAAGGAGGGTCCTCCAAGGATGCTGCCACAGGGTTTGCGTGAGCTGGTTTCAGCCCATGGCCAACTGTGTCTTGCTGTCCCAGTGGGTTTGATCCCTGAGCCTATATGGTGGGCTTTCATAAGAGCAATGAGCGCTGGCCCCAGCGCCGGCTGTGTCTCTGATCTGGGGACCCACTGCCCCCCATGTGGCCCACGGTGCTGGGTCTCAGTACAGGTGTGCCCAGCCCTCGCGTTTCCCTCGTGGCCGCGTGTTGATCTCTAGGAAACGGCGTCAGCCTCAGGAGCCCTCTTCTCTGTGCTGGAGACTGCTCTCCCCTGTGTCCCGACCGGCAGTGCCCGTGGGCTCCGCTGGGCAAGGACTGCGTGGGGCTTGTGTCTCCAGAGAGCTCTGTTTGGTCTGGCAAACTCGTGTGAGAAGGTGGCAAATGAGCTCTGCACAGCTGTCATGATGCTCCTGGTGCCTGACCTAGCCGGGTTTAAAGCCCTGGTGGTTGGGGGGGGAGGGGGGAGCAGTGGAACAGGCAGGGCTGGGAGCTCTGGTGTGTCCAGCCCTTCAAGTTCCCTGCTTGGGACCCCCTTTTGCAGGGCCAGGAGCTTCTCCGGTGCTTGGAGAACTGGCTTGAGATGCCTTCTAGCTGCATGGTGAGCAGAGCTCTGCCATGGGGAGAAAGGGGAGAGATTCGCCATGGCTGGGGAGGTTTGGAGAGGTGGAGTGAGCTGGAGTACGTGCCGGAGTCAGCCGCCTGTAAAGCTGTGCTTGCTGGGTCCAGTTCCCCCCTGCACACTCTGCTGCTCCAGGAGCCTTCGGGCTATCACAGCGCCTGCTCTGGTGCAGGGCTCTGGCACAACGTGCACTGGTGCATGCTGGCACCCAGGCATGGAGCCTCCCAACCATCGCCCTGAACCCCCTGGCTGTGCACAGCCACGGGAGCAGCAGCTGTGGGGGACACCCTGCCTGATCCTCTCCCGGGCAGGGGTCTGCCTCAGCTGCCGAAGCATCCCAGGGCTACGCTGGGGCTGCGTAAGCAGCTCGTGGAAAGCCAGAGGGTGAGCTCAAGGCCTGTGCAGGCAGACCGTGAAGATGAGCAGGTTGGGTACATCAGGTTGGCCTCGCCATGGGGGCTCAGGCTGCCCCGGCGGTCCCGCAGCTGGGCTCATGGACGTCCATCCTCAGCCCTAATACCGGGTAACACCAGATGCTGTGGGAGCAGGACAGGATTGTGGGTGGATTTGTCACTTATGGGACTAACAGATCTCCACCCATGTTGGCATACCTGGGGGGATCTCAGTGTCCCCTGTGACGCTCTGCTCTTGGGGGTTTCCTCAGCACCCTCAAGAGAAATTCTTACAGCTTCCCTGAGGGTGCAGGACTGACCCATGAGGTTGTGTGGCAGTTGTTGGAGTACCAGAGATCCTGCCTGCAGGACAGGGACTTGTGCACATGCTGAGGAAGACCATGGGTTGCGGAAATGCCCCTAACACCTTCTTTGTTTCTGAGGTGGTTGCCTAGCCCCTGCCTGCATCGGGTCTGCTTCAGGGCCATAGGACTGACCTTGGCCTTGGGAGCTGTTGAGCATCCCTTTGGACTGCACTTACTATCTGATGGCTTGGTCAGCTGGCCTGTGAGGGCCAAACTCTGCTGAATCTGTCCTCTGAACCCCTCTGGCTCTGTGTATTTGCTGAAATAGATAATTTTCCAAGATGTACGGACTGCCGGGCTTCCTGCGGTGGAGATTGAGGGCTGGTTGTCCAGTGTCAGGTGGGGACAATGCCAAGAGTGGACAAGGAAGGAGCTTAACCCTGCTGAAATGTCACTTTCCTTCCACGGGGCTGTACTTCTCACATTCATGGGAGTTGTGCTGTTGAGTCACACCTGCTGAACCAAGCCAACCATGACCTGGCATCTCCTTGACAGCCCACGTGGTGGGGATGCCGACAGGAGCTTGGGGACGTGCAGAGGAAGGAGCAGTGTGACAGTTGGTGGTGGCTGCTCCGTCACTTCATATGTGCCAGCGGCAGAACTGTGGCTGAGGGTGGACGAACCTGGACACATGCTGAGCTTCTAGTCCAGACCCCTTTTGTTGTCTTCTGGTGTGATCCAGGCAGATGAAACCTTCTCCAGGGGTGACAGCATCTTCCACAACCTGGCTCCTCAAGGGAGAGGTTGTTCCTGTGGTGGGGGTGGACCCAGAAGGGACAGGATCCGACTTGCTCAGGAGAGTGGGCCTCACACCCTGGTAGGGCTGGTGAGTAGGGCCAGGAGAAGGATTTTGTCTCATTGCCACAGGTGCTTGTGAGGGAGGGAAGGTTTCTCTGCTGTTTTCATGGATCCCTTTGGCAAGAGAAACATCAGCCTGAGCTGTTTTGCCATGTTTGCTGGAGGACAGTCTATCTAGAGTGACATGAGAAGACCCGCAAGCTTGGTTTGTGCTGGGAAGAGAGAGACAGGAGTTGCAGGGATTTTCAGGCTCTGCAGATCTCGTCCTTGAACTGTTGACCTGCGTGAGAAGCCTGTGCTGCCTTTGCTCTGCCAGACACGATGGCTTGTGGAGACCTTGTGCGTCTTTGGTCTCCACACCTGAGTTCTCATCTCCACCTTGTGCTCCTCCTGCCAGAAGCACTCCCAAGCCTCTGCTGGCCAAAAATACAGTTTATTTAGTAGTGGCCAAATGGTACCTCTCATTTGGTTGCTGCCGCTGTGTCATCTGTTTGATGGCACCGAAGCCTTTGTAGAGCTGCTGGAGATGTAACCACGTTTAAAGCAGAGCAGCCTGCGCAAGATGGGAGAGGTCTCTGGGACACAGCAACCACATGTGCTTTGTAGAGGCTATTTCCATCATCCAAATTATAGATTTCGCATCAACCAAAGACCGAGGCTTCTCATCAAAGCTGGCTGGCAGCTGGGGTTGCTAATTACACCAGCGCCTGGCCACGGGATGAAGGGTATGGAGGGCGCGTGGCCAGTGTGGTGGAAGAGCTCACTGTACAAAGCTCGCCCTGCCCATCTCCTCGTGCAGTGGACAAGAGCATGCAGGTGCGGAGGCACATACGGGCTGCGTGCGGGTTCGTTAGCGCTGGGGTGCGGTGCCCAGTGTGATTGCTGCACTTACCTAGAGATCCCCAGAGCACCTCCAGAATCCTGCAGCTACTTTCTGCAGCCATTTCCTTGGCCATCTCTTGCTGTATGTGGTGCCTCTTAAGTGGCTGCTAATGGGCATAAGCGAGTAAGTGGCGGGTGTTGCATGGGCCAGAGCCCAGATGGACACATGTGTGGTCCCAGGGGAGACAGCGTTCCCCGAAATGCTCACTGCAGGAGTCTTTGCAGCCCTGCCAAACTCTGCAGGTGCAGCTATCACCTATCTCAGTCCTGTAGCCCTCGGCTGGCAGTGGGTGGGCAATGCCACCCTTCCCTGAGTGGCCCAGCGGGGATGTCCTCGCTGGGCAGCATGTGCCCACGGAGACCCAGTACCTCCAGGGCGCCGATCCACAGGCAGGGCAGACCCCAGCTGTGCCGGGGCTGACGTCTGGCTGGGCGGTGGGTGACCGCAGCCCATCGGTGGTGGGGTGGAGAGCCAAGGGACTGGTACGGACAGATGGGCTCCTTGAAGAGCAGGAGCTTCACGTCACATCTGACTGTGGTCGGTTTAAGAAAGAAACCACAGTGCACGGAAGACGCTTGGCCAGTGTCTGACACATCCCGTGAGAGCATGTTCCCGCCTGTGGTGGAGATAGTGTCACCAAGGTATCCCTTCCCAAGGAGATCCCCACCTGGTAACTGTCCTTGCTGGCCAGGCACACAGTATGGGATTAAAAGGAACACCTCTGCCCCACGGTGTTCCTGGCTGTTTAATTAAGCACTAACAGGCCCGTTGCAGCACTGTGCAGCAATAGCCATGCTCTCTGGCAGGAGACCGTAAGGAGGTCAGAGACCAAGGAGCTCTTCGCAGTGATGGGAGCGGGTTATTGCCTCGTAAAGCGGTGCGGCTGTCCTGATATCGCTGTCACGCTAACGTTATTCCTCTCTTAAGGCCCCTGTGTGACGAGGTCATTGGGGTGGGGATTTATTTCCTTCTGGCCACAGAGCTGGACTCCTGTGTTTGGCACAGGGGTGAGGACAAAGGGGAGAGTTACACCGTCGTGTTGCTGCTTCCAGCCAGCTCCCAGGGGCCGACAGTGAGGAGTAGATGCCTCCTCTTTCTGGCTGAGAGGGCTGCAGTGACTGGGGAGAAGGTCTGGAAATGCGACCTGAGGGTCCCAGAGCTTTGTGCTGAAGCTGTTTGGGATGTGCCACATTCCCAGTGGTAATGGCAGTGCAGAAAAAGTGCTAAAAAAAAATAATCTAGATTTGTCTTTCAAAATTTCCCCTGGAAAAGTAGCAAAGCAAACACTTGAAGACAAAAATATTTGAGGATGCACTGCTGAAACAAATTCCTCCCTCAAAGAGCCTGAAAATCGCTGTTCCAATGGGGCTTTCCCAGTGACTGCGTGTATCGTGCCCCCAAATCCAACATTTGTCCACTGAGAAAATATGTAAATGAATGCAAAATTGTATGCAACTCTGGATATGCTGTTTGGGATCTGCAGGTCGGATGTGGCCACAGTGGGGCCTGATGTCCCTTCAAGACTTTGCCATCCCCTGAGAGCAACTGCTGAGTGCTCCTGGGATGGTTTGCTCTTGCAGAAGCACGCCCATGGGTCCTGCCTGGTCCAGGTGCCTCCTGAGCAATGTCCTTCCAAGCTTGGGTGGCACTCAGGGAACTGGTGGCACCTCTGGGTCCTTCTGGAGCATCCCCTCCTGGTGCCTCCTGTCCCCGGCTTTGTGTCTTTGGCTTCTCGTGTTGTGGCATGTGTCCCCTCTGCCATCGCCCTGTTACATCCATTTGGGTTACTCGCTCGTTGCCTTCCTATGCAGCTTCTTGTGGTGCCAGACAGCAATTTCTCTGGTCCTCCCTGCCCGCAGTCCTCCCTGCCCGCTCTCACTCGAGCATCCGAGGACAGCACTTGGCTGATGCTTGTACCCGCTGCGCGGGGGAGCATTCGTTCCAGCTCAACGCGGAGGCAGAGCGTGCACCCTCTGAGGTGTGTAACCTGTGAGTGACGCCAACCTCTAGTGCCAGCCCGTCTGCCGTGGCCAGCGTGTGCCTCCCGGCTTGCCTGGCTGAGTCGCAGCCCTGCCTGTTTTTCTGTAGGGCTGGATTTCTGTAGGGCTGCAGTTTCAGGGTCAGCCCGCGCTGCTCGCCTGGCACTGCAGTGTTGGGCAGACCCGCTGACACATCCTTGAATTGGTCACTTGTTTGGTCCAGAGCATCCTTTGTGCCATCGTGCATGTAGCATTTGGTGTCCTGCGAGTGCGGTGGCAGCAGTGTCCCGGGGCCATGCGTGTGTGAATGTTTCTCGTAGTGGTGGCAGCTGCGGTTAGAGCCTCGCAGTGAAGCTGCTCAGTCTGGATCCACTTGCTGGGTGGAGTGGGGATGGCTCTGTCCTTTGCGGGTAGCTTAGTCCTCACCCTCTCCAGGCTTTGCACCTTGAGGGTGTCTGGTAGGGAGCTGTGGGGACAGAGTGTGGGAGATCACATACAGTGCGCTTCTGCCGTATCCCCTACCCTGCAAAGTCACGTCCTCCTCCAGGCGTGTGAAGTAGTTCTCCCGGGGGAGCCAGGGGAGGGGTTGCCGGTTCTCCGGCTGGGAAGTGGTGAGCTCGGGAAGGCAGAGGACGTGCGAGGAGGGAAGCCTGGCTGGGGAGGCTCGGCACAGCCTCGCGGAGGGGCGCGGGGCGAAGGGGGAGCAGGGTTTTCCCACGCTGCTGCATTGCAGCTCGGAGCTGGGGAGCCGAGCGCGAAGGGGAGCTGGGAAGGCAGGGGATGCTGCATTGCAGGGCTGAGATTAGAAGCTGTGCAAATGGAGATGTGCCTGTGTCAAGGCGGGTGTGACACTGAAGAGCAGTGCCCAGCGCACCCACTGATCTGCTCGTCTTTCCTCTAATCCATTTCTTCCACGTTTTGTTTCACTCGAGCGTTTCTTTCATTCCTTACGCTGTTATTTGTCTTGTCCAATTGAGGCAGTAATGTATTTTTTATTAATTCAGAAGAAGGGCTGAGATTCATTTCCCGCTGGAAGGAGCCGCTGGAATCCGCGTCGGGGAGCTTAGTACAAGCGCAGCGCAGCTGGGCAGGACGTTTTCCTCGCCCCTGGGAGCAGCCTTGCAGCAGGGAGGTGGCTCGAGAGTCTTGTGGCCCGGCTGCAGGGGCCAGCGTGGCATCTGAGCTCCCTGGAGGTGCTGCTCGGGCCGACCACGGGCAGTCACGTCCCCCTGCACTGCCCGGAGAAACGCAGGCGCGTCCTGTGGCAGGGATGTGTGCCTCCACCTTCGTGAACATGTGAGCGCGTCAGTGCTATAGGGAGAACGGGGTTTTGCACAACTTCCTGGTGTAGCATCGGTGACGCTTACTCACTCCACGTCCCTCTTGGGTTTTGTGTCAGCCTTGTTATCTCTGTCCTAGAGCCCTCCTGCTCATCAAGAGGTGAGTGCTTTGCAGCCCTCCCCTGGCCAACGTACCTACAAGGGTCTGGCCTGAAGTATCTCCCTCAAATTATGGAAGGAATTTATGGGAAATCCAGGAATTAGTTTCTGAAGGTGTAAAGGCAGGGCTGCTCTGTCCTCGTGTGTCCTAGAGGCTGGATCTCACCCAGTGGCAGTGTGGGTAGCAATGGGATGGTAAGCTGGCCAGGAGGGACCTTCTGAAGGGGACTGAGGAGGTGACTTTCAGTCGGGAACTGGAATTAGGGGTTTTCTGCCACGCTCATGAAGCCGCGGTTCCCTTGACAGGTTGCGAGCCTGACTCCCAGCCGCAGGTGACGCGGCGGGAGGGCTGGGCTCCATGCCAGCTCTGTTGGCTCACCAGCCGGTCGGCTGGGTTCGGCTGTGGGATGGGAGCCTCTCCTGCTCGGTGAGCTGGAAGGATGGCTCATGGCTGAGGTCCTCTGCAGCTCGGTGGAGCTGCCGGAGGTTGTGGTCGTTCTCATGCGACCCAGGAAAATGGGAAGAGCCGTGCTGTGGGCGCTGAAGCCTGCGGTGTGTGAGCTGGAGGGGGAAATGTCATAACTGCAGCATGGCAGGGGGGGCGGCACCATGCCTTTAGCACCAGGGAAAATCTGAACCGCTTTTATTTCTGGTGCCAGCCCCTCTGGGTGCCAGCCTGTGTGATTGGGATCTGGGGTTGCTCCATGTCTCACATCTGGCACGTTTTGTCACAAGGTGTGACAAAGCTGGCAATGAGACCCTGCAACCAGACAAGCTTCTTCAATAGTGCCCTTATGAAGCGCACATTCTTGGCAGAACCCAGTCCTTACTGGCTCTGCTGGGAGCCCAGTCTGGCTAAAGCTGGGCTTTTGTGAAGCTTACACCTCTGTCCTTTTTCAGTGGGACTGAAATGTCCTCAGTGCCAGCACTGCTGCAGCCCCCATGCTGAGCAGCCTGGCTCTCCCGATGCGGTGAGCAGCCGTGAAGCACGTTCAAAGCTGCGACTCAGGTACAGCTCCGTTGGTGGCTATTTATAGCCGTGCGAGCTTTGAGCATAGCCGTGGGCTGAGAATAACTCTCTGATGAGACACTTCTCAAAATCATGCGTCCGTTGCCCATGCGCAGCATCATCGTCTCAGGCTTCCCGCATGTCGGCGTAGGGTACATCTTGGTCCAGTGCCAGCCCCGATCGACACAAGAAGGAGTTTACCCCGGCGTTTTTTCTGGCCTGGGGGGACTGTTGGGTTGTCATGACACAGCTCTGCGCCCCCATCCTCGGCAGGACACTATCAGCCTTTTGCAGGGATCATGGTGGGGACTCTTTCATTTGCGGGCACAGTTCGGGCTCCATAAAACCCACCCCATGGAGAGCAGCCCTTCCCTTTCATAGTCCGGTGTGTGGGGAGATGGGTGTGCTGCAGGGAGGGATGTGCTTGGGGAGCAAGGCAACGGAACCTGCTATTCGGGCTGGGACCTGCAATGTTGAAACTCATCTCTGTAATGAACCCCTCGGGCTGGAAACGTTAGATGCTGTCGGGGTGTTTCCAGTTCACTTTATCTCTGACTTGGCATTATATTTCCAAGCTGATGCAAACAAGTGGAAGAATAGATAGTGGCTAATTCGCATCGATTGCTGTGGTGTGGGAGCTCCCCGAGGTGAGCCAGGGCTGGCAGAAAACACGCTGTGGGCCATTTGCTGGGGCGAGCGCATCCCTCCCCGGCTGGTTCCCAGTGTGGTGCCGCGGGGAACATGCTGTCAGCCTCGCAGGCTCCTGCTCCCACGTCCCAAGGCTTTTCCCAGCCTTGGTGGCTCAGAAGTTGGAGGAGGCTGTGCCAGGACGAGTACAGCATCATGAACAAGCCCAACAGCAGTGGAGCCAGGCAAGGCAGGGGCGTTTCGGCAGGCTCCGAGGCGGGAGTGCTGCTTTGCAGGAGCGGGGACAACTGAGTCCGCCCCATGTTAAAACCAGGAGGTTGTGGCTGGGACCTGGGATGGTCTGGCTCTGCCAGGGCAGGACTGACACAGGGCCATGGGCATTGTGGCCACCACAAGTGCAGGACCCATGGCTGCCCAGCCATGGCCTTTTGCAGCCACCCTGCTTTTAACCTCCTGACTTGCACAGCACCAAGGGAGTGACGAGGAGACAGCTACAAACTCCCAATGCGTGGAGCAAAAGCAAGGAAAACAATGCAGTTCAGGTTCCTCCCCATCCCAGCAGGGAAGATGGACAGACAGTGTCCCAGAAACATCGCTGCTGTGAGCCCGGGGAGGTGCGTGCCGATTCCCAAGGGGTCAGCCTTGTGCTGCAGCCAGGCTTTGCTCTGCTTGATACGGCTGCAGACCGAAAGGTGGTAGTGAATTGAGTCTCGCTGTGTTGGTGCTCAGCGTGTTGCTGTCCTGTCCTACTGGGTCAGGTCAGGACAAGGCTACTGACGTCAAGCAGCAGTGGGGAGTCAATGGGGACAGCCCGTGGGCTACTCTCTGGTGCTGCTCCAGCCAGCGGGTGCAGTGGAAGATGGCTGCCCTGCACAATAGGACAAGGGGTCATGGTTTTAAACTAAAAGAGGGGAGATTTAGACTAGATATAAGGAAGAAATTTCTTCACGATGGGGGTGGTGAGACAGTGTCCAGGATTGCCCAAGGAGGTGGGAGATGCCCCATCCCTGGAAACATTCAAGGTCAAGTTGGATGGGGCTCTGAGGAACCTGATCTAGTTGAAGATATCCCTGCTCATGGCAGGGGCGTTGGACTAGGTGGTCTTTAAAGGTCCCTTCCCACCCAAACCATTCTGTGATTCTATGGGCAAGGGGTCTTGGGAGCAGAGGTGCCAGTGTACAAGGGATCCATTGGCTCCTGGTAGTGGTGGTTTCTCTCCCAAATAACATGCATGTGGACTTGGCATAGGGTTAAAATACTGCTCGGCCTGGGGAACATGTTGTGTGATCACTGGCCAAGGGGAAGCACCGGCATTTGCCTGGCTCCCCGCCGTAGACCTGAGTCTTTTGTGCCTCGGGCTGTACATAGCTGGGGGCTCACAGATCATCAGTGCGTTGCCTTTTGGCAAATTCCGTTTTGATGGCTCAGCCTGGGTTGATTTGAGGCTGGATATATCACTGTCTGGACCTTCTGACTCCTACTGTCGAGTGGTTAAACGCACCCAAAAGCTGTCTGCATCCTGACCCGGCGGGGAGCAGCAGGACCCAGAACAAACCGCAGACATCCCGCTCCTCCGTCCTGTGCAGGCAGTGCTGCAAGCACAGCTGTGTCGGGGCAGCAAGGGTTCCTGCCCTGCGTGGTGTCTCAGCCTTTCTCCCCAGGATTTTGCGCTGTGTTGGAGCACAAGAGGCACGGCCCATTGCGCTGCCGTCCCCAGCCAGCACAGCCGCAAGGGAGCTGTTACAGCCTGACAGAGCTACAGCAGCCTGTTCGGTTTTACCTTGGAGACCAGAATGTCCCCCAGCGGTTTCAGGGATGCGGGAGGGACGGAGCTGGGGTCCTTCAATACCCCAGGCTGAGCACAGCAGCTGTCTGGGGACTGTTTTACCAGCAGACCGAGGCCCTCCTTCCTTACAGGCAAGAACTTCTGGAAGAGGGCAGATGCTCAGGCATCAGCACCTTCAGCCATCTCCTTTTCATTTCCCTAAACCATTTTAGCTGTGCTTGTGCTGTACTGTGCTAAACAGTGTCCTGGTGCTGCTGGAGCGTTAATATCCATCATCCGGCCGCGGTCTGTAGAGCACTCAGAAATTTTGTGCTATTTTCAGTTAGTTTTCCAAGTTGAGCTTATTGGCTTATGGGCATCTGCTCACAGATGGAGAACATGTGGCCGGTTCCTGCAAGGGAAGGGGAACGGCCCCGCTCATAAAGCAGCATGGGGGATGAGCGAGGGAATCTCTTCCTGGAGCCTGCGAGATGCTTTCAGGGCTGTGCATAGCGGGGCCTGGAGGTTGGGATTTTAAAGCTGCTCCGAAAACCCTCTGCAAGCAGAATTTGCGTGGCAGCGTTGCTTGCGGTGGGAGGTCACCTCCCATCAGATAGCTTATTAGTCGTGGGGAAAGTACAGTAACCTGGGGGCAGGATTAAATCTCAGCTCAGCTGCTGTTTGCTCTGCTGTGTGCTTCCCAGCCCCGCTTACTTCTGAAAGCGAATAGCAAGTAATAAATTTTCTGGGGTGATTTCCGTGGCAAATAGTCATTGTGCTAAAACTGGTGAAACTCTTGGGGTTCCTGAAAATCTTCCTGCCTTGAACAGGCTGTGTGAGCACTTGCAAAATGTAACAGCATGCAAGGAGGAGAGAAACCCATGGCTACGATTCAAAAGTAAATTTGCAAAGCAGCTTTTCCAGGCTCGCATTCCCAAGTGGAGCGTGTTAACGTGTACAGTGCTGCCGTGCTGCTTTCCAAAACCAGCCGCTCCGCAGTGGTGACCAGCGGGGCGAAGCTGGGCTCCCTTTCCTCTGCTCTGTGTTTGCTCATCGCTATGTTCAGGGGGCAGAGGTGCTGATTTGTTTTGTTGCTAAGATTCTTGTTGCCTTTCTGGGAATAAAGCAAATTTTGTTTGGTTGAGATTCTCTATAGCTTCAAAGACAAATCAAATCTGGGTTGCCAGCTTCTTTTTGTATTGCAAGAGATGCCTGTTTTCCATCCCAAACCATCCATGTGCTCAATAGCACATCCTAGACAATGGCTTTAGAAATCAGACGCCTGCATTTTGGACCCACAGTGCTGAGGCAACGCCAAGCAACGCACGGGGTGCCAGAATTCGTGCACATGGGGAGAGAGAAGAAGGAGGAAGAAAAACTTGCTCTGATGGGATGTTTCCAAGGAGATCATGGTAATGATATTCCATTTCCATATAGCTTTTCCTCCCCTTGCAGAGCGTTCTCGCTCATAAGCAGACGTTACACACGTCCTGTGCAGAGAGTGCAGCAGCTGTCCTTAAAATGCACGTCGTAGTGGGGAAGCTCTGGCGCTGTGGAGCGGGGTCAGCCTGGGGTGGGAGCAACGCCTGAAACTGTGGGGACACTCAGGGATGCAGGGTGTCCCTGCCCCTTCGGCAGCACCCCGTGTTCCACATCTGTAGCCACTGGGCACGGGGTACTGGTGTAGGGAGTGACCTTGCCGCTGAGTAATGGTGTCTGGGTACACCTCAGTCCTTCCCCAAATCAGTGTTGCATGTGGGACGTGCCTCACATCAACAGCGTCCAGCTCAGAGACGCACCGTGGCCGGACATGCGCTGGCACTCGGCTCGTTGGAGCGAGAGCCCTGTTACGAGCTGTTCAGGTCTCTGCGAGCTCAGCTGGGAGCAGCAGCTGGGGTTTATGGTCAGTGCCAGAGCGGGCTGTGTCCCACGCCGACATGCAGGGTGGTTTTCCTGGCTCACCCATCCCTTTTTCCCCGGTTGAGGCTGGCTGCCGTGCTGGGGGAGCCGTGTTAGTCCAGGGAGGATCGCAGGGCTCTGCGGAGGGTCAGCGAGGCCGCATCCACCGCCAGGGGTATGCGGGAGGTTGGTTAATACATGATATTCCCTCGTCCTTCTGAGTGCCTCTCACTTTCCAAGAGGAGGAAGACAAGTCTGGAGCACTGCTTCTCCCCTGCGTGGAGATGGGTTTGCAAAAGCCACAGTTTCTTCCGCTTTTTTTTTTTTCTTCCCTCTTTTCCTGCCCCGGAATTTTTCCCTGGCCTGATGAATTTTTAAACAGAAACATGGTGAGGAGAGAACAGGAGAGAGGGGGAAAACCCAGGAGAGGACATAGGGGAAAAAAGTCTGTTTTCAAAACCAGAGTGATTTCAAGTGGAAGTGAAAGTTCAGGGTGTGTTTTTAATTTTAAAATTCCAACTAATTTTAAGTGACTTTATTGAGAGGAGAAAATACATTTCCTAATGCTCTTTTTAATAAACCCCAGTTTTACAAGTAGAAGCTGTTGGTTGAAAAATGACACGGAGATGTGGAAGTAAAAGGCAACTGCTGTGCCCTTCAATTCCTCCCTCGCCGTGGCAGGGGTCGGTGCTCCCCGGAGGCGGGGGGCTGAGGCTGGGTGGGGGGACAGACTCCCCCATGGGTGTCACCGTGCCCCCAGGTGGTTGTCTGTCCATGGGGGATGGCAGGGTTGGTCACCTGTGTGCAGTAGCTTTGCACGAGGGCAGATGTGGACAGACGTGGTTCCTTGCCCGTGTGCGTGGGGAGGCGGTTGTACGGCAGCCTGGCACCGAGCAGAGGCAGGGCTTTGGGTGAAACGGGCAGAATTCAGCCCAAATCGGAGCCATCCGGCTCTTTGCCCTCCAGTTGGAGGACTGGCTGCTTAACGCTGAAGAAGGTGAAGGAGGCAAGAGGAGCATGGGGGTGGAGACGGGAGGTGGAAGAAGGCGAGGGGGCTGGTTCACACAGCTGGGCATCACCAGGGAGCCCAAAATCTCATCACCGGGAGGGCTCGCCCTGCACCGTAAAACCGGGTTTATGCCTGGTGCTGCTGCGGCACCTCCTGTACTTCTGACCTGCAAAAGTCATCCAGAGACTTTGAGTTGGTGATGTAGGTGTGAGATACCGTGCACACCTCTCTGTGCCGAGCTTTGTCCCCTGCAGAGATCTTCCCCTGCCGTGTCCCACCGATGCTGAGGCAAGAGCTGAGCGCCCATGTTGGAGACGGGCTGCTCTTGCTGCTCTCGCTGGGGTTGGGCTGGTTTCTCACGGCTGTCAGCTTGGCAGGTAGATTGAGCGTTGTTAGAAAAACAGCTTAAATCCATCTCCTTTAAATTTTGCAGAGCACAGAGATCTTCTAGCAGATCTCATTGTATTTCATACTGGAGCAGAAAAAGGAACATTTTATGGTAATTTTTTCAATGACTTTCCAATTATTTTTTTTCTTGGTGAACTGTCTGCAATCACTTACAGTGTTCCTGAAGGGATTAATTACTCGCTGGAGCTCATTGTGTGTATTTCATATTCAGAACTGTTGGATGCAATGCCTGGCGTGGATCGAGCGAGGGGTCACATGGCATTTCTTTTTTCATCCTTTTTCTCCTGTTCTGTTTTATCTGTCAGGCTCCTGGTGTGAGCACTCCCAGTCGCCGATTCGGTGGTTGCTCGGTCAGTACGCTGCACGTGATCACAACCGACTTCCCTGCTCCGCGCTCCTTTGTCAGGGGGAAGCTCAGCCAGAAGAAGACAAATCGCTTCCTTGTTTGAGTGACTTTTGGCTGATGCTTTCCCCCAAGCTGTAGTATTGGCTCGGCTTTTTCCTGCAGCGGTCGTGGCTCTGGGCTGTGGATCAGCAGTGCTTGGACAGGGAGAATGTGGGGGGAAGAGCTCAAAGCACATCGCAGCGCCGCTTCCCACGGTGGAGCGGGCTTGTCCAGTGCAGGCAGCCGTTGTGTGGAGATGGGACATCTTAGAGGGGATAAATCCTAGCGGCAGTGCTGCCAGAGACCCCACCGCGCCGTCCTTGGAGGGTTGCGTCCCCAGGAGGGCACTGCCCGCGGGACAGCCGTGTGCTTGGCACTTTGGTGGCGCGGGGAACAGCATTGTCACCAGCTCGTTGGGGGGGATCCCAAACCAACCAACCAGGATGTGTAACTGGACGTGCTCTCAGCATGCTTAAATGGTTCCTGCAGCACATGGGGGACGGGACTTGCCTTCGAACCCCCGCACAGCGATGAGCAGCCGCTCTCCTGTTTAATATCCAAGCGAGTCAATGTGCCTGGGGGCTTGTGGCCGCTGTCACCACGCGTCACTCAGCCCTTGCTGTCGGCGGGTGCGTGGCGAGGGTGGTGGCGGGAGCTGACACATGGTGGAGAGCCGGGATGCTCCACTGAAATCCCTCTTGTCGGTGCCAGTGCCTTTTTCAGAGCATTTTCTGCCCTGGCTGGCACTGCCAAGCCCACAGTAAAATTAGGACTTGTGTGGTGGAACAGCAGTTCTTTGCATTGAGTCCTAAAGCGTGTCAGAGTGCCCTTGCCGTAACGCAGGTGATGGATTTGAGGTAAAGAGCGCCCTTCCTCCATGCCATCCCCCAGCCCCAGTGGCCCAGTGGGTGCCTGGGCAGGGGTGCTGTGGGCTTTGGGGTCCTGGGGAGGAGAGCGGGGACCGAGTGGCAGCTCCCACGGTGGTGGCACAGAGCTTTCTGGTCCCAAGCATCCCCTTCCCCCCTGCGGCACGCCCAGATTTCCTGAAGGAGGCAGGATCTTCCTTCTCTGGTGGGAAAAACACAACTGCTGCTCAAGAAAACCTTTTCCCGGTGGTGGGGACTCACTGAGGGCACTGAGAGAGGTGGGGCAGGTTGGGAAGCAGCTGGAGGACGGCGTGGATCTTGCCGCCGAGCGCGTTGAGCCCTCGCCCCTGCGCTCCCAACAGGGAACCGTCAGGGCTAAGAATAGACAGTTTATTCATATGCATCCCTCTCCCTGTGAAGGGTGCTCGAGGCACTGCGCAGCAATTAAAACAAGTTCATAATAATAGTGCCGGCAGATCAGCAGCACGGACTCTGGAGAGCTGGTGGAGGATTTGGTGGTGCTGAGGATGGATGGCAGGAGACTGGTGCTGCTGACCTCCCTGGCGGAGACCCAGCATCTCCCCGGCAAGGGGATGTGGGTCAGCAGTGCAAGGTGGCAGGATGAAAGCCAGGGTGTCATTGCAGCCGCTGCGGTGGGTGTGGGGCTGCAGGAGGAGCGGGGTGGAGGGGGCTGCGGGATGGGGAGAGGGGTGCATGGGGCTGGCAGTGCTCCCGGCTCCGGTGAGGGGAAGGCACCTTCCTGGGGCAGGTCCGGAGGAGGAGATAGTGGTGCTGGCAGAGATAATGGCAGCGTTCATGGGGCGGACAGTGTGCTGCTGGTGTGATGCTTTACCCTCCCTTATGGCAGCGGGGGTGGTCCTAGGGCAGTGGGTGCAGGAGAGTGGGGTTCACCTGCACTAATGTGGGTGAGCCCAGGCTCTTCACTGGGTTATCGGGATGCCTTATCCCACCTTGGGGCAGGGACACGGAGCTGCTGGTTCCAATTGGTTGCGTGGAGGGTCAGGGGGATGAATGCAGGATTTCGGTGGGTCACTGTGAGAGCCACGGTGTCCTCTTCCAGCAGACATGACGCTTTGTCTTTGGGAGAGCGTAGTGGGTTTGCTCTGGGATGAACATCACCTGGGCAGCGTGCTGCTGGTGGGGCTGACCAAAGGGATCCTGAAACATGTGACGTGCACGTCAGTCCTCAGCCCTGCCTGGGTTGCTAACTGCAGATGCTGCTACAATTTTCAGGGCGTGAATCTTGCCCCGGTGCCTGGTAGGACCAGCACCCCGGGCACCCCGCCAGCCGGCAGTGCTCACCCACACCACTGCTGGGGGATCACAGGTGGAGGGAGACCCTAAGCCTTGTGGGATCCCGGTGATCGTATGTGCAGGGGACTTGTTTCCGTCTCTCTGCAGGCTGCTGCGCTCGGTACCAGAGTGAATTTGGCACCTGGCCCTCCTGCGAGGCTGGGGCCGGGGGAGAAGAAAGGCTGAGCCCTCCCCGCTGCCCGCACCACAGGCAGGAGATTCAATTACCCCCGCACTCGCACAATGGCCATTTATCTCCGGGAGCAAAACCCTGGTAACCGTCAGGGCAGAGCGTGAAGGGCTGATTAGAGGGTGTGCGGGGAAGGGCGCTGGGGTCGCGTGCAGCCACTTCCCTTCCCATTTCCAGGGCTTTCCATGGTAATGGCTCCTATTTTCCTCTGTTGTTAGGACGTCACTCACATGTGGCTCAAACAACATCTGTCAAAACATGTCCCCCCCCATCCTTGGGGCTCCTGGGGAAGAGGGATCTGTTGGCCCCATAATGAGCCTGACATCAATTAATCATCAGCCTTAAAAATTAGCATCGTGGCAGTACATGTTGGAGGGAAACGATTCCCCAGATGGAAGCAAAAATAACCTCGGTTATCTCCCTCCTCCCGTGGGAGGTGGCAACAATAGATCCACTAATGAGCCTGGAACTCGTTTAAGCTGGGTTTGCCCCCCAGGGCTGGGGGAGCCTGAGGTGCACTGCCTCCTGCCCTGGCTTGAGGTGCTCTTGGGGGACCCCTTGTGCAATGGCTGGTGATCTTCCCTGGAGTCTGGTCTTGCCTGCAGCTGCACCCTCATGGGCTGGTGTCCCCCGGGCTTTGCAGAGAGCTCACAAGCCCCTTTCTGAGGCTGGGAGTTTGGAGGAGGGGAGCACCCCAGGGGTCTCGTTCTTCTAGAGCTTATCCCTGGGCAGCACAGGTGGGCCAGGACGCGGGTTCAAGGTGCTTCAAGGACATGTCCTGCTCCGGGCTGTCCCTCGTACCTCTCCAGGGTGGCAGCTCTGAGCAGCGCCGATGCCTGTGACAGCTTGGTGAGTGCCTTGCCAGCTCCGATATTCAGGAGCTTGGCAAGGGGCTGGAGGTTTCCAGAGATCCCCTATCCAGGAGGTGACTTGGGCACCTTCTCTGGAGGTTCACAGTGACCTGGTCTTTGTGTCTGTGCCATGATGGGATTTTCCATGTTCAGAACTGCGGTCCCTTGCTCCCGTGCAAGCTGTAACCTGAGTGAGCAGCTCTGCTGCCCGTAGCCCTCTGCAACTTTAGTTTCCCAGCCCCGCTACTCATAGAGATGAAGAGCCTCTGCCTTCCCCCAGCGCTGGCTGCGTTTTTGGTCCATCTTGGTGGCTCTGATAAGCAGCTCAGCACAGAGCAGCTCTGCAGGCTGTGGCTGGCAGGGGAGCCGGGGAGGACATTTTGCATTCTTGCTGGAGACGCATGAGGGCTCTTTGGCTGATCTGGTGATGGACAGACAGACCAAGTGTCTACCAGAGCCCAGCTGAGGCCGGGGAGAATTGTGTTTGCAACGCATTGCTCTGCACAAAGCGCGCAGTCACAAGGCGAGGGGGACAAAAGGCTCCCTGTTCGCTCCGTCCCAGTGGGTGCAATTCCAACAGTTAAAAAGCAAATGTGAGTTGTTTGTCTCTGTGAATATAAAGCTTCTCCAAGCATGGCCGTATTCTGGCTGGGAATGGGGAGTTTGGCTCCGCTCATGACTCTGTTCTCTCTGCAAAATGGAGCCAACTCGAGCCAAGAGCTACGAGCTGGGCCCTTCCCCGCTGGCCCTGGTCCGGGGACGTGGGCTGAGGAGGGGATGGGCTCCCGGGGCTGCGAAACCTGGCCTGGGTGCCCAGCGGAGAGCAGCGGGGAGGGATGAGCATGGGCACCTCTGCCTGTTGAACCCAGGGGTGACTGCTACCTGTGAGCATCCTGCCAGTACCTGGGATCTTCTCCTGTGCTCCAGGGGCTCGATGTCCTCAGCAAAAGGGCATGGCAGGCTGGCTCCCTTGAGTCGTCAGATCTGCTGATTTGGGGCATCTGACTGCGAGTCCAAGGGCTGCTGTTGCAGATTGGGGAGCTCTTCAATCATGTCTCTCCAGACCTGAGTTTGGGTGGCTGCCGTGCTCCTGGGAAGCCTGTGAATCCCCGCAGCACTGGGTTTTTATTCCCAGACCAACTGGAGAAGGAAGGGGACGGGTGCGTATGGCTGGAGGTGAAATGGTGCAGGGTGGCATGCTGGCGGTGTGCCCGGTCCTGGGCAGCCCACTTGTGCTGGGGAGGGGGGCAGGGAGTTGTGAAGCCGCCATGGGACCTTGGGGAACAACTGTGAACCACGTGCTGCAGCTGGGCTTGGGGCACGGACACATCCACGCCATCTACATGGAGGATCCTCAGCAGTAATGAGACCATTGAGGTGGTGCCAGTGCCCACAGTGGAACAAATGCTGCCTGTGGTGTCTGCATGTGGCTCCCCTGGGGGTGTGTGGTGCTTAACCCCCACGTTCCTGGCAGCCGAGCAGTGCTGAGCACAGCCCACGGGCATCTCCACCTTTGCCCAAGGGTCTCCCTCCTCCCTGGGTGCGTCTGCATTCGCCCCATCCTCCCCATTGCTCACTTGCCCTCTGGGCCATGGGGGCTTTGGAGAAGGGTTGTGCACAGCGAGGGAGGGTGGTCATGGGAGGAAGGACGTGGTTGTGACCGGCCATTGGCCCTGTGCCCTCTGTCACGCTATGGGATCCCTGCAGGGAACCCAGTTTAGTCCTCGAGATGCAGTCAGAAGTGGCTGCAGGATTCCCCTTGCGCCCACGTCCCCTCCTCCACCAGGCAAAGCCTGGAGTTGGGGCTGGTGGTGTCCCCAGGTGTAGGGCACATCTGGAGGGCATCGAAGCAGTTAAGTGAAGGGCTGATTTGTGCTATAGAAACCCACAGTTCCTTCCTTTGATCCTCTGAATCAGCCCATTGCCTCCGTCTCATAAAGCCCCATTTATCTCCGCTCTTCCCAGTAAGTTCGAAGGCGGTCGCGGCTCGTGGCTCCTCGGCAGCAGTGAGCTCGCCCAGCTTTCTCTTCCGCTGAAGCAGAATCAGGTGAAATCTCTATGGCAACTAGCAGATGACAGCGAGTCTTGTTGCCTTGGAAATGAGGCAAGGCAAAAAAAAAAAAAAACCACCCGAAAAGAGCCATCTGGAATTTTGAATTTCCACAATGTCCGACCCGCGTCTGGTGATGTGTGGGGAGCGTGAACCCGCTGTCGCCGGCTGCTCTGGGGCCTCCGGGCCGGGGCCCGTCTGCACCTTCTGCCTTGCCGTGGGCTGGTTTGGGTTTTTTTTGCCTTCCCCCCTGTTTCTGGCTTTTTTTTTTTTTTTGCGCAGGGTCTGCAGCATCGCCTTGAACATCTGCTGGTGGCTGTGTTAAGGTGTCGTGTTTGGAGCATTTGGGGCGCCTGAAGCCCCCGGGCTGGGCGTAGCTGTGCCACCTTGCTGGCCACGGTGGCGCTGGCACCCCAATAATGCTAATCCCAGGGGGGGGGGAAACTGAGGCACGGAGTGCTGCATGACCAGCCAGACCCCACTCTGCAAGGGCCCCAGCTTAGGACAGACCGCAGGTGTGGTGACAGCTAGTGATGCCGTCTCCATGTGCCTGAGGTCACAGGGCTGTTAATGGGGGAGTTAGTGTCACCCTGCATTTCTGCTCCATGTGTGAGCCGGTCTCCAGAGGCTCGGGACACCCCTTGGTGCACAAATCTGGCCCATCCACCCTCCATCCGCGACCCTGCTCCTTCCCAAACTGCAGAGATGTTTCTTCTGGTTTATTTTGGAGACCCGTGCTGCTGGGGATGGAGTCCTTGGGATGCTCCCAGCTCTTCCGGTGCTTTTCAGGAGCAGCTTTGGAGGCAGCTGTGTTGCGGGGGCGTGCGGTGCTGTGCGCAGGAGCAGGGTCTGCCCTGACACGGGGGATTTCGGGCTCTCCCGGCTCGTCAGCGTGGGGGAGCGGAGGGCGGTGCGGAGGTGGGACGCATGGGGCGTAGAGCAGCTAGAGGCTCTCACTGCTGAAAGAGGAGCTGTAATTTGGATGCACAGGTGGGATGGTTTGGGGCCAAGCACAGCATCCATTGAAAGAATAACCCGCAAATGGGCTGGAGGCCCGGTCTGGATCTCTCCAGCGGGTTCACTTGGAAACTTGTGTATGGGAGAGACCCAATTAAGTAGATTTATGGCTGCTCTAGCCTGAGAAAGTCTGAATCCCTTTTAAAAGCTTGGCTCGCTGGAGCCAGACGGGGTCCAGGCTCCAGGTCTCTCAGCCCAGCCCTTGTTACGAGCAGCGATTCACAAGGCTTAGCAGCAGCGATCGCCCCAGAAGTGCTGATTCGGCTGAAGTCCCGGCCTGTCACCGCTGCGCCGCTGCTAATTTTCTGCTCTCGCCTGCCAGTGGGGAGCTGATGTCCCCCACGCACAGTGTGGGGCTGCCCCAGCCTGCGCTGCCTGCGCTGGATGGGGACGGCTGCAGTGATGGGGACAGCTGCGGTGATGGGGACGGCAGGTGCAGGCAGGGGAAGGTGCTTCCTTCTCTGTTGCAGCCACCTTGGGAGCCTCCCACAGAGCCATGTTATTTTGCAGAAGGGTCCAGCGAGGTGTGAGACATGGGGTGGCCATGCCAAAGTGGGGTTCTGCCACCCCTTCTGCTCTCGCTGTGTCCCCGTGGGCTGGTGCTCCTCGGGAGGCTTGGACCATGTGTGGGGCACACTGTCCTTGCTGGCGCTGCCCACTGTAACCCCACTGCCTCCCCCAACTTTTCGTGCTTGGCTTTTCCTTCCTCTGCCAAGGGCGAGCGCAGGACGCGCTGGGCTGCATCCAGTCTCCGCCCCACACAGGGCTACGTGCGGGGCGGCAGCAAGCAGGGAGCCCAGCCTGCCCTGGCTGGAGTCAGGGACGGGGTCCTGTCCTCAGGTATCGGCAACATCCCCTGCACATCCCCGTCCCCGTTTGCAGGAGGCTGTGCCTCCATGTCTCCAGGGAATGGTGCCTTTGGCTCTGCCAGCCCCTGGGCTGCTGCCTTCACCCGGGGGATGGTGGCCATGCTCCTCCCCATCGGTCTGCCCAGGGTGTTTCAGAGGCGCCGATCAACCGTCCAGGTACCCAGGTACTGCGTTACCAGGGTGCTGGATGGCACCGGGCTCCCAACCCTGTCCCTGCCCCTCGGGAAGCAGGACCCACTCTTGACACTGCTGCAGGAGACACGGGGTTGGCAGCTAGCCCTCGGCTCACACTAAGAAGCCCCTGGCAATTAAAGAAATTAAACTATGGCGAGTGCTAATGAACCTGCTGCCTTCTGGTGGGGTGGGGCAACAGGTTTGCAGGAAAGGGTGAGATGCTCTCCTGGGGCACCGGACGTGCTCTGCCCAGCCAGAGTGCCCTGGGACGTCTCCTGAGAGAGAGGAGAGGTGTTGGGGGAGTCCCAGTACGTCCCTGGGGGCAGCACGCGGGGATTGCAGGGATGGGTCTGGGCCAGAAAATGAGGCCGATGATGGAAGCAAACACTGTGGACCTGGCAGTCACCCCACAGAGTCCTGTTAGCCATCCCTGCTGCACATTTAGCCTGTTTGGTAGCTGTTGGCGGGGGGAGGAAGAGAATTAATAAGCCACAGGGAGAAGGATTGCGGGTTGTGACCATCCCCCTGCCCAGCCATCCAGGAGTGTGAATCAGAGCTGGATGTAAGAAATGTAAGATAAAGCCGTTTTACTCCATATGGAAAGACTCTGCTGTCAGTGCGCCAAGACGCCAGTAACCAAATCGCACACTGCGGGGTGCAAGCTGGGAACCCGCCGGGCTCAGCGAGGTTTGCACTGGGCTCGGGGTCTCGGGTCTCCCCTCAGGCCGGCAGCCTGCCTGTGGCGGGCTCTAGGGGCCAGAGCAAAGGGTTTGCAAAGGAAAATACCAGCAAAAAACCCGATGCCTGGGCTGATTCATTCATAAACACAGCTGGGAGCATGGGCTGAGGCAGCACGGTGGGAGAAGAATGTATCTGTGCGAGGGTTTGTGGAGCCGGGGAGCTCGGCTGGGCTGGAGGAGTCTCACGGCCCCGGGAGAATGCTTTTTATTGCAGAGTTTATTAGTGTATTTTTCAATGTGCTGGAAGGAATTGAGCAACCAGTTAAAAATGTTTCATGGCCTGGGGAAATTCGTTGCAGCTACTGTGTACTAGGCGCCCACCTTAATGACTCAGAAACACCGTGAGGCCTTTTATAGCAAATTCCCGCTTGCCATTAAAATCTTTACTGGGTCACCAGGAGTCCTTTCCGAGCCTGATCTTCTGAAACAAGACCGGTTGGTTCATGGGGGGCAAGAAAACGTGTGTGCGAGTGCCACAATCATGCCATATGAACACAGTCGCAGATGGCACATCTGTGCAAGCCCAGCATGCTCGTGCTGGTGTTGGTGTCGGCTGCTGCCATCCTCGTGCCTGCACACGTACACATGGGCACACGTGCACGGTCGCAGGCACAGGCCTGCAGATGCACACATGCACCTTTCTGCAGGCAGAGAGGGTTTTGCTGCCATGTGGCCCACACATGAGCGTACGCATGATGCAAGCAAGAGCTTGGGCGGCACACACACATGCGGGTTTCTGTGCCAGGGCACATGGGGCACACGTGTGCCATGGACGCGGCTCTGCCTGGCCCCAGCGGGAGCTGTTGGCCACATGCTCCTTTGAAATGAGCTGTCACGAGCTGTTTGGAGTTGATGATTTCCTCATTCCTTGACGTACTTGGCCACGTCGGCAGCGCCCCGTTGTGCAGGCGGAGGAGCTGCCACTGCTCGCTCTTGGAGGTGATGGGAAGGGCTGGACGTGAGCACAACCTGGAGCTGCCCTGTCTCCTCCGGCCCTGGCTCTGCGGTGCCCGGCACAGCCAGACCCGCAGCACCTTGCCTTGAGCACAGCTCTCTCCTTCCTCCTCCTCCTCCTCTTCCTCCTCTTTGGCTGCCTACAGCCCTGAATCCCACCTCGCCGATGCTCCTTCCCTCGGCAATGGTACCTGCTCCTTCCCTGGTTCTGCAGGGCAGGAGATGGGGGTGATGGGCAGCGCGTGAGCCGGGCACCCACAGTGCCAGGTGGCTGCGCCTGATCCTCCGTCATGTAGCAGGCAGTGCTGCCCCGCGTCTGACGCAGAGGCAGGCGATGGAGGCTGTGTGGGAGAGCGCTTGCAGACGATGGGGTGGTCAGGGGTGGGCTAGGACTTCAGTGCCTCGGTTTCCCCATGTGCGAAGTGGAGCCATATTGTGCTCAGTTAAGAAAGGAGCAGCAGTGGGGCTAGGGGGGAGGAGAGCTGTGCAAGCGTGATTGCAGGCAAGGACAGGACAGAGTCTGGCAAAAGGCAGGTTAGACCCAGCCTGGAAAAGAGGAGAGCGACTCTGGCAGTGGGGCCTGGTGGCCTCCCTGCACAGGGCTTGGGGACAGTGGCTGAATCTCGGGGCTGCCCTCCTCTGCATGGCCGGGCCAGGGGGGCACATGGCCAGAGCCAGCATCCCCTTCCCTCTGTGACAGCAGAACAGAGCCTGCGAGAGCAGCGGGGAGCTGTGGACAAGGTTGCAAGCCAGCCTGGAGCCAGGGCAGAGGGGACGGCCGGACCCCGTGCCTGCAGCCCCAGCAGAGCGGGGAACACTGGGGGACACGTCCCAGCCGTTGCTGCCGGGGAAATGAGCCTGGCTGAGGCAGGGTGTCCGACTGACCCCGCCGCGGCACGGGCTGAGCCGTCCTTGCTGCTCACCACTCCAGCAGCTGGATACATCTGGCTGTGGGAAGCTTACTAAATCGATGCGGGGAGGAATCCAGCGCGCTCCTGCTGTTCCCACACTCCAGCCTCTCCCAGCAGCTCCAGTTTCGGCTCAGCTCTGGCATGCTGTGGCTCAGCCAGCCCCCGGCCCCTCGCTGCACCTGGAAAACAGGCTGCAGGGGGCCCGGTGTCACTGTCCCGGCCCAGTACAGCAGGGACAGGCGGTGACACTTCAGTGCTGGCAGCGATGCAGCCAGTGGGACATGTGCCAGAGGTGGGCAGGCAGCTCCTTGAGTCCCAGTTCGGCCTTTTCCCAGGTGAGAGCTGCTGTTTTTCCTGGGGCATCCCCAGCGGTTAGAGTGACCTGGACTGTCACCCAAATACTGGGGGCCGGGGGAGCAAACTGTGCCAGGCACGAATGGCCGACGGTGCCACAGGTGAAACTGGGGATGGGGGTCAGTGCCATCGCCCTGAAACGCGGGGACTGAAGCACCCTCCAGCCCTCCACTGAGCACCCGAGCCCTTGGATGCTGCTTTTTACCTTGGGTGGCCTGGAGGTCCTTGCTGTGCGGGGTCCCCCAGCAGCAGCAGGAGTGCAGGGGAGGTGGCACCCGTTTGCCAGCCCCTGTGTCGGGGTGGCTGGGGACACAGCAAGTGCTCACCCCAGCCCTGGGCGGGCTGGGGGTGGCTGTGGCAGCCCCGCTGGCAGCAGCACCTGGGGAGGAGGCAGTGCCAGGCCCAAGTGATGGCATCGTGCCCGGGGGAATGGCTGCGGGCGGCCGCGGGGGAGGCAGCTGGGGTGTTTTTGGGAGGGAGCCGTGCCTGGGAGGAGCACGCTGCTGGGCTGGCAGGGGGGTGGGAGCCGCTGGTGGCACCAGGGGACAACGGTGGCTCTTACATCCCATCCTGCTCCACCCCACCCCAGCCCACAGGGACGTGGCGCTGCCAGGATGTGTGTGTGTGCTGCCTTCTCTGGCTGCGGGAGCTGGGCTCAGGGTGGATGGCACCCACTGGACATGACCAGGGTGGAGGAGCTGAGGGTGCTGACTCCTTCCCACCTGGGGACACTGGTGGGTGTTTTATTGCTCTTCCCTAAGGTTTGGATGTGCCTCCCCTCCAAAATCTTCTGTTGCCCTACAGACTGCATGTGTGGCAGCAGTGGGCTTGGCAGTTTCTTCCCTGCCATTTCAAGCCTGAAAATCCATCTTTCCCAGCAGCCCAAGGGCAGGACCTGGCAGCATTGAGGTGCCCCTTGATCTGCCAACACGGCTCTTTCTGCCTGCCCCACCAGAGGGACACAGAGTCCCCTTGTCCCCAGCCGCAGAGCAGGATTGTTGCCAGCCTCCAGCACGAAGGGCCCCTTGAGCCTTCTCTGCACCCCAGCTCTGTGTGTGCAGACCCCTCTGCTCCATCCCTCCATCCCTCTGCCCTTCTGCCTGCACATCCCTATCGTCATTCCCGCTCCGGATCCCACTGCAGCTTTGGAGGCTCTGGGACAGACCCTCCTTGATGGCACAATGCCTTTGATTAACTCTTTCAACGTGCACGGGCCACGGGAGGATTTAATACTGAGTTCATGATGTGCCTCCTGCTAAGCCTTGTTCTGGGAGCTGGACCAGGGCAGTCGGACGCAGGCAGGGCTGGGCGTCCTTCTTACACGATGGCATGTGCTGGCCGTGTTGGGTGCCCTGTGGGCTCACCAGCCCCCTTACCCTCATCTACAGCCAGCTTTAACCTGCTTGATTTAACCTGTCTCATCGGGGCTGTTACTGCTCATCACCACCTTCCAGGGTCACATGTAAATCAGAGCTGCTTCACTGGTTTGAGGTGCTCCTGCCTGGGCTGGTGAGTGAGCAGAGCCCGGGGACGGGGCAGCATCACCCGTGGGTGCTGCCTGTGGTGTGTCTGGTAGCGCGGTTGGTGTGTGATGGGGACGATGGGACACGAGCCCTGTTTGTGTGCCAGGTTCATGGCCGTGCCGCTGTGGGGAGTCTGCTGGGGTGTGTGCTGGCCATGTCCCCCTGGTCCCCGCCTCGCTGCAGCTTACACAGTGCTGTTGCAAATCCCAAAGCGCTAGTTGCCACGTTACATGAGGAGGAGCCACATCCAGCATCCCTGGCGCCCGCTGTCACTGCAGTTCAATGGCAAGCTGCGTCTGAAAGGCTTGAAATCGGGGATCAAAGCCACAGTGGCATGGCTGTTAGCCACCGGGGAGGCACACGAGTGGGCCAGGGGCGTGGGGGCTGGAGGCATGGCCCCGAGCCCAGCAGCGCTGCCAGGGCTGTGCCAAGAGTGACCCCCCTCCTCTCTGTGTGTGTGCATGTGCATACCTGTGTGGGTGTCTCTGGGGCTGTGTGTGTGTTTGCAGGTGTGTATGCACACGTGGATATACATGCGTGTATATGCACGTGTGTGCACAAGTGGTTGTGGTACAGGTACATGCGTGTGCACATGTGCAGGTTGGGGGGTGCATACCTGCACGTGTGCATGCACGCCCATGCTGTGGGTGTGCACACGCGGAGAAGCCCCAGGGCAACCTGAGCTCTGGAGTTTCCAGCCCTGGGCCATGCCCGTGGGGGGAGTTCCACTGACTGCTCCAGCCCCCAGCAGAAGCAGCCGCCTCTCCCTGGGCAGAGGCAGCAGCCTCGGCTTGCACCAGTCCCCGACATCTCCTTGGCTCCTGCTGGCTCCGTGCTGAGGGGTGCTGCTGCAGAGCACCCCCGGGGCCTTGGGGACATGGGGGCAAGTTTGGGGATGTTCTTCCAGGACGGCTGCTCCTGCATAGCCCCATGGAGCAGGGTCACAGTGCTTTGGGGCTGCCTGACTGTAGCCGGCCTCCTGTCACCTGTGTGGGTCCTGTGGCCCCACTTGTTCTCCCTGGCCCCACTTGCCGCTGCCCACCTCGTCCTTCCTGCAGCAGACATCCCCATCCCAGCTGCAGCACCCTTGGGGGTGGCATTTTGTGGTTGTGCAGCTCCAGCCTGGTGCCAGCCCTGCCCTGTCCCCTCCCAGTGGGCAGAGCGAGAGCTGGGGGCACAGCCACAGACAGAGGGGTGTAGGAAGGGGCTGGGGGGCACAGCCGTCAGCAGAGGGATGTGGGAAGGGTCTGGGGGGCACAGCTGTGGGCAGAGGGGTGCAGGAGCCATTCATCCCTTTAAAGCTGCTGCCTTGTCTCTCCACAGACCCCGAGTCCCAGAGGAAGAGGACAGTGCAGAATGTGCTGGACCTTCGGCAGAACTTGGAGGAGACCATGTCCAGCCTGAGGGGCTCTCAGGTGTCTCACAGGTGAGGACCTGACACCAGACCCCCACCACTCCTTCCCCACAACCAATGTCCTTCCTGGGGCAGCGAGGGAGGCCGGGGTGGCTGGCAAGTGGCTCTGCTCCAAGTGAGGGCCATGTGGGTGGGAGGGAGCCGGCTGTGAGGATCTGGGGACCCTGTGTACGGGGGCTTGGAGAGATGCCCCCAGTTCCATGGGGTGTTGCATGTGGGGCTGTGGCAGAGCCCTGTCCCTAGTAGTGCTCTGGGCCTGACATTGCCTCGCGTGCTCTGGGGCAGTGGGGATGGGTGGTGGTGGCACAAAGGGGAGCTGGTTGCCCCCAGACTCCAGGCAGGGGGTAAGGTCTGTTCCCAGTGATCGGGTTGTCCCCGTATGGACAACCAGAGGTGAAGGTGTCCCCTGTGCCTGCCCAGGTGTGGACCACAGGCTCCATCTCCATCTGTGACTCAGTTTCTCTCTATGTGATGGAGAAACCCTCAGAGAGAGCTGACTGAATGCCCGGCAGCCCACGGGCAGAGGTGGGGTGCCCTGCCCCAGGGTTGCAGCTGGGGCTGGGGAGACGGCGGGGCTGGGGACAGGGTGACTGCTTGGGTAGTGAACCAGAGCAGAGTGTCTGTGCGTGTTCAGAGGTCTCTGACACTTGCCTGGGACTACCCGTGCACCCCCTGGGTCTCTCATTTGAGACCACTGCAGGGTTACTGCTCTGCTCTGGGTGCGCTCGGGGTCTGCACGGCAGCTCCGGCCTCCTGCCTGGGTGCCCGCTGGGGCCGGGGGCAGCGGGTGGGGAGGGGGCATCTCCCCAGGGCACCCTCCTGGCTCCCACCCCGCTGGTGTAGCCGCCTTATGAAGCCTGGGCGTTGCAGAGAGGTGGTGTTGGGTGTGAGCCAGTCGGGAAAGCCAAGGATGCGGCGAACATCCTTCTCTTGGTGTTTGTTGCCACCTCGCGGTCTCCCTCCATCCTCCTTTTTATGTTGGAAGGGACAAAAAGCAGCAGCTTCCTCCTCCCTCCCCTTCACCCCCCACTCATCGTTACAGACCTTCCCTGTGTCGCCTCTCGATCAGCTTTGTCCAGGACGAAGCAGCACGCTTGATTCAGCTTTTCTTAACCCAGAAGTTCTTAGACCGTGCTTGTCCTTGCTGCACTTTCTGGATCTTTTCTGGATCTTTTCTGAGCCGGAGGTTAGCAGAGCACTGGGGCAGTGGGATTTGCATGGGGTCGCAGTGATATTCCCAGAGCTGATGATCTCCTGGATTTATCTGTTACAGCTCTGCCATCCGTTTGCTCAGCACAGGAGCGGGTTTGCAGCCTGGTGCTGTTCACTTCGCGTTCGCTTTATGTTTGCTCGGTGTTTGCTTTGCGTTCATCTGTGTCAAACTTCACCCGCCACCTTCTCGCCCCAGCACTCAGCTCAAATCCTCCATGAGCCCTGGTCATAGGGAAATAGCACAAGGATATTAAGGGTGATTAGATTAGCATTGCTGGTGGGTTTTGACTCTTCTCTATCAATTCCTTTTCTTGATGAGTTATGAGCACACCGTGTGGCGGAGGCCTCGGCCTGATCCCTGCCACGGGAAAAAAGGACTATTGATAGCCCAGGGATGCCCACCCCTACGTTCTGTCCCATAAGCAGTTCTTAAATACATGAGGATCTTCCCTCTTATCCCATGGCAGCCGAGTTTATTTGGAAGCTTAGTCTGCCTCTGAGGTGAGGGCACTCATCCACCACCTTATGGCAGCCTGCAGCAGCCTCGCAGCCCTGCATCCCTCCAGGAGCTCCACCGCGGTTGTGAGCCGGATTTTCCTTTACCAAAGCTGTGTCAGCTCTTCCACGGTGTGTTGTAATTACACACATACCCACTAATTCTGCTCTCGGGAAATCTTCCTACAAGCCTGTCCAATACGGATGTCATCCATGGTCCTCTGGATGTGCCCCGCATCAGCAGTGTCCCTGAAGCCACTTCGGACTCTCTCTTTGTTCCTTCCACAAATTATTCCTCAAACTTCTCTTGTTCTCCTTGCTGTGATCTTCTATCCAGCAGCCGGGGGTTCAGCCTTTGCTGTTTCCTCCCTAGGACACAACTTTGTTCCTGAAAGACGTCACCATACTTCTGGCAGCCTTTGCACCCGGCTGCAGGGTCAGATGAGCTTCCTTGGAGTCTTGCTTTAGTCCTGCTTGGAGACGTGGTTTGCATCTGCTCCGAGCCGCCAGCAGAACATCCTTAAATAGCCTTTGTGCTGCCGACAAAAACTAAACCCTTTTAGCTGCCCCTTTTAGTTCCGCTTTAACAAACTTCCTAGTTTTTTTTATGTAGTTCCCTGTTTTAAATTCAATACTGCAGACGGGGTTTGGCTTTTGGTGTTCCTGCAGGAACGTTTAATCCAAGCTAGGGAATAGCTCACTGATAGTAATGTTTGGAGCCAAGCTGGGGGCTGTGGGTTCCCAAGTAGCTGCTCCAAGAAGTAATCATTTTTGGTGTCTAAATTTAGTCTCAGCATCACTCCCTGACATGCCGTTTGCCCAAAATACACCCCGAGGGGTGCAGGGAGTAACTGAACTCCCCGTTCCTGATGTGCTGGCGGGCTCTGGGCTGGCTGGAGAGCAGCATGCTTGCAGGCAGCCCCGTGGGGACGGGACGCCCTGGATCGGGGTGTCCCCTCCTGCCCAGACGTGGAGGTTCGTTCTGCAGGGGTTCAACCTGAGATGCTGATTCAGGGACCTCGTCCGTGGTTTGCCCCTCAACATCCAGCCCCTGCTCCCCGGCATGGCCTGCTGCCACGTCCCCTGGGATCAGTGTGCCACCACCCCAACTTGTCATATCCCAGATCTGGGGCAATATGGGGGTGCAGGCGTTGAAATGCTGGTGGGGAGGTGGCCAAGGGAGAGCAGTCCAGGCACAGGGGAGCATGTCTGGGCTTTCCACTAAAGACTCCCTATTAAGTGGGGTTCAGCACGGCTCAGACTGGGTCCGGAACCGTTCTCCAGAGAGGTACGGACGCCTCTCCTATGATGTGTTTGCAGACAGCCCTGGTGCTATCCCCAGCCCCTGCACCGAGGTGGCCGTGCGGGGAGCGTCGCCTTTGTGGGGTGGTTGGGGCTGTGGGGAGGCACAGACCCCACATTGCACCCCACGTCCTGCTCCACAGTCCCTGCGGAGAAACGGGTACCACCAGACACTGGGGGTGCAGGTGGTGTGGATGTCCCAGTGGGTCCTGGAGTGTGGGATGCTGTGCTGGCACCAGGCAAGGCAGGAGGGGACCGTCCCCTATCATCTGAGACACAGGGGGTCCAGGACAGACAGTGTCCCTGCACCCACACTCCTGGGGGCCTTTCACCTTATCTGGGTGTCTCAAAATGGGCAGGTTTGTTTTCTGAGAACATGCAGCCCCCATTCTGGCGGGGTGAGGCACAGCACAGACCTCCACTGCCCACCCTGCCCTGCCCTAACCCTGCCCTGCACCCCGTCCTCACAGCTCCTTGGAGATGACCTGCTACGACAGCGATGAAGCCAACGCCCGGAGCGTCTCCAGCCTGTCCAACCGCTCCTCCCCGCTGTCCTGGCGCTACGGCCAGTCCAGCCCGCGCCTGCAGGCAGGGGACGCGCCATCAGTTGGGGGGACCTGCCGCTCCGAGGGTACCCCCAGCTGGTACATGCACGGCGAGCGGGCACACTACTCGCACACCATGCCCATGCGCAGCCCCAGCAAGCTGAGCCACATCTCCCGCCTGGAGCTGGTGGAGGCACTGGACACTGACGACGTGGAGCTGAAGTCAGGCTACATGAGCGACAGCGATCTGATGGGGAAAACGCTGACAGAGGATGACGACATCACCACGGGGTAAGTGCCCGCGCCGGGGCTTGTGCCCAAACCAGGGGCCTCCTGGAGGTTTCACCGCCTCCTGTTTGGCCGGCAGCAGAGGGGCACTGGGTGCAGCGGGGGTGGATGGAGGAGCACATAGATGACGGCCAGTCCGGCTGGGTGGATTGTGTCCCCGCATCCCAGGAGATGCTTTCCCTGTGGTGAGGCAGTGTAGCCCTTGCAGTGCTGGTGACACTGGGCCAGCCGGTGTTGCTCAGGGACGGTGAGCCCCCGAGCTGGGGTGTGCTGCTCTCCTGGCATGTGGGAAGTGTCTGGCCTGATGTGGGTGTTCCCAGAGCGAGGGCCTGAGGGGTGTGTGGTGTGTGGCTGCAGGAGCCCTGGGCCAGGGCCCTGCTGGGGTGAATACTGCTACTTTCAGAAGCGCTCTCCCAGTTTACACCAGTGGGTCTGAGCTGCTGTCTCGGACCCTGACACTGCAGGGGTGTCCTGTGTCCTGCCGGGACTGCTGGTGGCCCGTGGTGGGACAGGCTGGGTCAGGTCTCAACACCCCGGTGAGAACTGGGCACCGAGGTGTCATTGCTGATGGGTGGCACCCATCAGCAGTGGGGCTGCAGTGGGGTTGTAGGGGGAGAAGGGTGCGCTGCTGAGTGGTGTCCCCTCCTGTCGGCCTCTGTTTGTCCACCCGGGGGACCAGGAGCATCTCCTGCCGAGTGGGCACAACCCAGCACGCCCAGGGCTTGCATTTTGTTTCCAGACGTGTCCAGCTCCTGCTGCGCTGTTGAGGTACCCCTGGCTCTGGCGAGGGTCCAGGATTTCAGCATGTTGGAGGTTTCCTGTTTCAGCACAGGAGAAAATAAATAATTCCGGCATTTGAGTTGTCCCAGAGCAGGAGGAGGTATTTGGCCTCCTGACAGTGCTGCTCGGGCCCTCCTGGGGTGGCCATAGTCACGTCAGCTCGTTGCAGGACAGAGCACAGCCCGTGGCTTCACACCCATCTTGGGGGCCAGCGCTCCTCAGATGTGTCCTGGAGGCACATTTGACAGTTAGAGGGACACACGCTGAGGGGTGCCTGTGCTGGCCTCTGCCCCTGTGATGCTCCAGCGTGCTCCCCATGGGCAGGCAGGGTGGCCTTGAGGGGGCTGCCCAGTGCTTGGGAACAGGAGTGCCTTGTGCTAGCTCAGCGTGGACCTGTCCTGGGGACTGTAACCCATCACTTGGCAGCCAGAGGTGGCATGTCACCACCTGCCACCGGCCGCCAGACTGTGGGGACTCATGGGGGACAGGGTGGTTTTGGGGTGCCCTGGATGGCTGGGGCTGCAGTGGGGTTGTAGGGGGTGAAGGGCTCCACTGCTCCCTCTCTTCCTCCTTGTCTTGTCTCAGAGCTGCTCGTGCAGATGGATAACCTTGGGGAGCCCTTGGCTGTGGAGGCAGTGCTGGGAGGTGTGAGCCAGAGCATCGCTTCGTCTCTGTCAGCCACTGAAGGGGGCAGAGTGTGGGCAGGGGAGGCCCCGGTGGGACCTTCCCTGGCCTCAGCCCGCTGCCCTGACAGGGTCCGCTTCTCCCCCTGGGAAGCGCCAAGCCTTGGGGGTGGAGCCCAGCATGGCTGAGCCTCCCGTGAGGCTCTGGCAGCCCTGTGATCCCCTGATGCGGGTGAAGCTTTCAGTGCCATGGCGAGCTGTGCCAGCACTGCCACAGCCGGTTTCTGCAGTCCCTGTTCCTGCGCAGGATCCCCAGCGTGATACCCTGGATGTGCCCCGAGAGAAATCCCTCGTGTCCTGCCAGTGGGTGCAGAGAGGGGCTGGTGCCCTGTGCTGGGTGCCCCTCCCCAGGGATGGGTGCAGAAGGGCAGCTGGGGCAGCACAGGACCCTCTTATCAGCAGGGACATGTCCTGGGGATCAGCCGCGTCACCAGGATGTTGCTGGCATAATGGTCACTGCATCACAGCTCCATCCCCTGTGGCCCCACAGCAGGGCTCGAGGGGTCCCCCAGAGCAGGCAGCATGACAGCGCTTCTGTCCCCAGGGGATGTCCCTGGCTGGGTGCTGGGGGACGCTGGGGTGCCTTGCCCAGGAGCCTGAGCCAGGGCAGGGGAGCAGGGGCATCCCCTCCTTCCCAGAGCTGGCCAGGGCAAGGAGCCACCTCGCTGGCTGGGAGCACTCATCCCACACAGCCCCTCATCCTGCACAGCCCCTCATCCACGCAGCCCCTCATCCAGCCTCCTCGGTTGGCTCTGACCTAGAAAGCAAATACCGCCCCAGGCCCCATCTCCCCGTGCTGCTAATGCACCGGGCAGGAGCTGAGTGCTGCAGATGGGGCTGTCAGCCCCCGAGCCCCCGGCCACTGGGCCAGCACCTCCCTGCACCACGCCGGCGCACAGCCAGGCTTGTAGGGCAGTAGGTCAGAGCCAGCTCAGAGGACACAGCGACCCGTCCCCCTCGGAGACGTGCAGGGCCATGGGATGGGACTCGGCATCCCCGCGGCTCGCTGGGGAAGCAGCCTAGAAGGAGAGAGGGCCAAGGTAGGTGAGGCACGGCCAGGGCATGGGGACTATCTGTGGGGGTATCGGGGTGAATCCGGGGTGGTGGTGGTTGGGGTGAGCCTAGCTGAGAGGGCAGTGGGGGTCCTGGGGCCCAGCTCAGAGCGGGTGGGATGATCAGGTCTGGTGGTGAGAGCAGGGATCGGCTGGGGACACCTCAGCCCCCAGAAGTGTTTATGTATCAGCCAAACGTGCCGGCATCCTGGCTCCTTGCCTGCTGTGCCCGCCTGCTTGCGGCCACTGGGCCGGCACTTGTGGCTCCCCTCCACCAGTGTCCTGCTGCCGGTTTTGGGAGGTGGAAAGTGCCCTCCCTGTTTGGCAGCGACGCCTTTCTTTTGTTCCCGGTGTCACTGTATCCCGGTGTCACTGTATGCCAGCACCATGGTGTTTGAAGGGCCTGGTGCAGGTTAACACAGCAGCATTCACTGGGGTGGTGCTGCTCTCCTGCCCTGTCCTGCCTGTCCTTGGGGTCCAGGCAGGGCGCAGGCAGGGACAGCACCAACCTCTCGGCTGTTTCCACTGGGAAAATCTTTGCTCCCTTCCTTGGCCGCTGTCGAGTCGAGTTCCCACCGGCACTGCTCAGCATGCTGCTCGCTGTTCCCTGCCCCTGATGCCAGTCCCTGGAGGGGTGCGGTGCCACTGGTGATGTTTTCCCACCCCAGCCAGGCTGGGGATGTTTCCCAGACCCTGGAGGTCACCCCAATGAGGTCACCCCACTGGGAGGTCCGCCAATATGTGGCCACCCACTGCCGAGGGACCTCCACGCCTGTATGGCCACAGCACAGCGCTGGGGCCGTGATGCAGCAGCGCGGGCGCCTTCGTGTGCAGACCTGCCTGTGAATCAGGCGTCAGCGGAGGAGGCAGAGAGCGGGCATGTTCAAGCTGGGTTTTGCCCAGTTTCATCCCAGCCACGTCCTGCATGTCCAAGCGGTGCCACCTCCTCCACTTGGAGCTGCCGTTCCCCACCAGCGCAGTGCAACTGCATGTTGGTGGTTCCCCCCATGCGGTGTGTGCTCGGAGACCTGATGTGAGTGGCTCTGGCAGGTCCTGGGTGCTGGCGCAGGAGCGGGTGAGCGTGCATCACCCCTGGGTGTTCCCTGGGGCCATCCGGGATGCAGTGCGGAGCGAGCGGGGTGCTGAGAGGCTTCGCTGCGGTCGGGAGCTGGTGGGGTGCGCTGGCTCCCACCCCCAGCCTGGCCTGCCTGGGGCCATGGGGCTTCCCCCCTCCCACACAGGACAGGATCCCGGGCTGAGGGCACGACAAGAGTCTCAGCTCGTCCCTGCTTTGCACCACTCAGCCCCATCTCCTGGCCTTGGAGAGTGCCCTGCGTCATGTACTTTCTGCCACTGTTCTTTTGTCAGACCCTTTGTCATCTGGTTCGTTCCCCAGTTGCTTCCCCACAAACAGTGATGCTGCCATGAGGGCGCTGGGATGCTCTGGATGTCCCCGGAGGGGTCCGTCAGGTCACCACACCCAGTGCCGAGGGCTCAGCAGGGTCTGAGCACCTTCCCGTGGTGCGCCTCATGCTGTGGGGCAGTGCAGGGCACTGGGCGGGGGTTGAAGGAACCTTTCTGTGTAGCCTTGGCTGTGCCTCAGTTTCCCTCAGTCCATCCTGACAGCTGCAAGCGGGTCGGGGCAGGGTGTACCCAGGTCGTGGCAGGGGAGAGCCACTCTCGGTGGGGTTTGCGGGGTGCGGGGGAGGAGGAGCACCTCTCCCTGGCTCTGGTACGTGAGGCGACGTATGGGGACACAAAACCTCAGCTGTGTGCCCCGGGATGGTGCTTGTGGGATGGGCCGCTCCCCAGATAAGGTCCCCAAGGACAAACTGGGACAACCTGGCTCCGTCCTTGGAGCTGCTTAAATACCGTGAGGTGGCAGAGCCCCGTGGCCGGATTTGACCTTGGCAGAGTGCACAGGGGGATGTCCAGGCTGGACTCATCCTGTCCCTCTGGCAGAGCACAGGTGCTGCTGGGCCTGATCCTGCCATCCCCACGCACCAGGCTGGGAGAGTGGGGAGGGGGCGAGGGGGGCTGGCTGCTGACTCGGCACCTTCTCACTGCAGTGGCTGCAGGAGCGCTGGGGATCCGGGTGCGCTGTGGAGCCCTGGGCGTGTGGGCATCGCTCCGGAGCTCATCCCTGAGGCTGTGCTTGTGCCATGGGGCTTTCGACATCCCGAGGAGGTCCTCGTGCGACTCCAGGACTGCTGTGATTTGGCGGTGTCGTTTTGGGCCTTGTTTTTTGTTGGAGGTGGAAAGGGAGGTGGCGTTGCATCCCACCGCAGTGGTGGCAGCATCCGCACCCCCGACAGCCAGGTACTGCCCTGGGTCCATCGCGGGCATAAAATGGAGCTGTGGCAACAGCCTTTGGCATCGGGCCCGTGAGGCAGCTTGGGGATTGACACATGTGTCTGGCTCAGGGATCGACATGTGTGTCCAGCTCACGGCACACCTCGGGCACCATCCTGTACCCCGACGACAGTGCTGCTGGCAGCTGGGCGCTGCAGAGCCTGTGGTCCCCTCCGATGCGGCTGGGGGCTTCCAGCAGCATCCCCCCAGGAGGGATGCTCTCGAGCTGGCACCCGCCATGCTCCGGCTGGCCTGGCTCTGGCTTCCTCGCAGCTACTTGAGCTCGCCGAAGCCTGGAGGCGGGAGCAGATGTTTGGCTCAGCTCCCCGAGAGCAGTGGGGGAGCGGCCGCCCTCCTCTCATGCTCCGAGCGGGATTGGTGCTGGCTCTCCGCTCCCTTCCCTCGAACGCCCCTCACTTGGTGTTGACCGGTCTGGCCTGACCCCTTGCTGCCGTCCCGGCGAGCCCATGAAGACATTTCTCGGCGGGGATGTCCTGCGGGGCACGGCCATGGCCCCGCACGTGGCCCAGCGTGTGTGCGGGGCCCCAGCCCGGCCAGCCGGGGGGGAGCTGCTGGGGAAATGGTGTTGGATAAATATTTACTGCGCTGCGCCACATGCCGGCGCTCGGTGGGGTTCCTCCGTCCAGCTGGGGACAGGGGACGGTCCCAGAAAGGGGCCCCAAAGCCCCTCTGGGCACCGCCACCCTGGAAGCGCCCTTCCCCTGCACCGTGTTCCAACCGGCTCTGTATTGTGGGGTTTGGCTCGAGGCGCCCGGTGCTGATGCCTGGCCCCTGGGGGTGCTTGGGCCGGGCGGCTGCGGCAGTGGGGAGGGGGATCCCAGGGTTGTGGGGCTCAGGGGGTGCAGGGCACTGGGGGGCCAGCACATGCCCAGGATTTGGGAAGCTGCTGGCCTCTGCGGCTCGTTGGTGGGGCTGGATGTAGACACAGGGCAGAGCTGAGCCCAGGGTTGGACCTCGCACACCCATGCACCCCACTGAGAGCTGCTCGGGGGGATCTGCCCCCCAGACCTGGCTGCCCATCCGCTTGCCGCCTGGAAGCTCAAGACCTGGCTTTGCTGCTTGCCACGTGCCACCTTGCTGCCTGCGAAGGGGCCCAGTTGCTGCGGGTGGAGGTGTCTGAGGCCACCGGCTTGTCCAGGACGTGGGGAAAATAGGGATTTCGCAAGCAGGCTGAGTCACGCCGCACCCCCACCCCGGTGCTGCCCTGGGACTCTCTGACCTCCGTACGCAGCCGCTGCAGCCCGCCGTGCTGCCGCAGTGGCCCCGAGCGAGGCTTTGTGTGTCACCCTTCCCAAAACAGCTGGGGATCCCCGCACAGGGACACGCTTCCTCCGGGGTTTCCGCTGCTCGGGGGGTGTCAGAGGGGTGACTGCGTTGTCCCCCCGCACGATGGGGCCGGCTGAGCTCAGCGGCCCTGCTGGCATGGTGGCCGGGCGTGTGGTTGGGGTTGGTGGCTGATCTCATTGCCGCGGGCGGGCGAGTGCTGGCTGACACCCCCACAGCATCGGCCTCGCTGCCTCGGGGAAATCAGACCCTGCTATTACTGCGGTCGGCAGCGCAGAGCTGGAGCGGAGGCGCAGCCTGGCCACGGGTCCCCCCTCGCAGGGGCCACGCGCACTCTGGGTTCCTGTGGGGGAAGTCCCCTGCCCCCCCTCAGGGCCCTGGGGGGCCGGCGACCAGGGGCAGTGCTGCCTGGGGAACAGGGGACTAGATCAACTGCTGGGATGTGATGCTGATCCTCTTCTGCTGGGTGAGCTCCGGCGAGTCAGACCCCCTTCCCTGCCTCAGTTTCCCCATCTGCAAGGTCTCTGCAGCCCTCTGTTCCTCTGAGCGTGGCTTTGGTGAAGGGTGTCAGATCCCGGTACCCAAAATGCGAGCGGGAAGCACCTGGGGTCAGGGCAGCCCAGGGGCTGGGGATTTGGGGGTGTACCTGGGGTTTTGGGGGGGGGTCATGGAGGGTACACAGGGGTTTAGGGGGGTCTGGGGAGAATTTAGAGGAATATGGGGGGTTCTAAGTGAGTCTATGGGGTTCTCAAGGAGTACTGGGGGCTCAGGGCTGTTAAAGGGGCAAGGGGGGTGTGCAGGGGCTGTGGGGATCCTGAGGAGTCTGGGAGAGGATTGTGGGTGTCGTGATGCCCTGAAGTGGTTCCTGAGGAGGTTGTGAAGGGGAAGCGGAGCCACCCCTGCCCGCACCCGCGGGGAGTCCCCAACCCCCCCATCGTGATTTTTGAAGCTAATTGTTTTTTCTGCCCCGTTAAGTGGAGGAGAAGGGGAGGGAGAGAAGAGCCTGGGCTGTGCCCGTGCTTTCCTCACTGGTCCTGCCAGAGCAGCACGAGGCTGTGATGGGGGATTCCAGTGGCACATCCACAGAACCCCCTCAGTGCTAGTGACCCACTGATGTGGGGTGAGGAAACCCCCCCGGTACAAGCCCCGTATTTCCTGCCCTGCAGCCACCATGGCAGAGCAGGAGGAAAGAGCCAGGGCAGTCCGAGAGGGGCTCGCTTCAATCCAGGGTGGACTTCAGGCAGGCGGCGGGGATTCGGCAGCACCAGCCTGGCAGGGACACGAGTGCCGGGAGCCCCGGCTCGTGCCAGTGGGTCCGTCTGGCGTGTGGGTGTCTGTGCCGGGGTGAGATGGGTGAAGCAGGGAGACTTTGAACCCTCCGGCTCCAACAGCAACCGCTGCTAGGAACCGGGCTGGGGGTGCTCCTCTGCGGAGGGGTCGGTGCTGGTGGCAGTGGCTGCTGTGGCCAACAGCGATTCTCTGTGGTCATCTCGCACCAGCTCTGGTGAGGTTGAAGCTGCCTTTGCCAGGGGCTGCTGCGCTGGGCTGGCTTCCCCCACCACCCTGGGTGCCCTGAGTCCAGATTTGGGCCCAGCAAAAGCCAGAGCTGCTCCTCCGATCACTGTCCCAGCCGGGCGTGGTGGGGCCGAGGCAGCCGGCCAGGAGAAGGGGAGGGAGGGGACGGCGTCCAGCATCGTGCCGGGCCGGAGGGACCGTGGGGATGCGATGCTGGACAGGCTGTGCCGCCGCACCCATTGGCACGCACCGACGTGGGGCCACCACCCCACAGCAGGGCTGGCTGCCTGCGGGAGGTACCGGGGCGGTGTCACCGCCACCCTCCTGGCCGTGGGCTTTGGTCAAGGGCTGAGAGCCACTGCGGGGATGCTGGGGTCTGATCTGTGGGAATGGGGACACTGGCACCGAAGTCATGCGTCCCTGGCCCTCCCTGCCGTGCCATGCTGTGCCACAGCACCTCGCCTCGCCGGGGCAAGCACCGTGCGCCCGAGTGATGGGGCTGTACTGTGAGGAGGGAGCCAAGAGCCAAGAGGCGTTGCCGTTGCTGCTGAGGAAGGCTTGAGGAAGGAATTACTTATTTCCCAGCCCGCAGGGACCGGGTCTTTTTTGCCAAGGCTGCAGTTAACCCCCTCTGCCCGTTGTGGCTGAACTGGCAAAGGTGTGCCCTGTGTCGCTGGCAGCCTGGGGTGCAGCTCCTGGTCTGATACAAGAGAGAGGAAAAAAAGACAGAAACAGGCTTTTTGGTTGATAAAGTGCAGGGCGGTGTGGGCACGGGTGCCCTCGCAGGAGCTGGGGCCACTGGGAGCAACCACCCTGGCACCCCGTGGGGCTGGGTAGGGACAGAGCCCCCCCGGGAGGTGGTGCCTTCGGGGGAGCTTAGGGGGTGTTGGGGCCAGGCTGAGGGATGGCCTGGGGGGCACTGGTGCCATTTCGTGGGGTGGAGTGGGGGCCATTGGCGCCATCTGTGGGGACATGAATCGGGGCTTGGGGACTCTGGGGGAGGCCCTGGGCTGAGACTGCGGGGATGCTGGGCTGGGGGACACCAGAGACAGGGGTGGGGGTTCATGGGCTGGACTGGGGGGCATTGGAGCTGGATGTGGGGACGTGGCCGCGG
>VYZM01009814.1:58792-73937 GCA_013398915.1 Dromas ardeola
GCCCCGCACCTGCAGCGCGGGCGGGCCGAGCCTCCGCGGGGCTCTCGGGGCTCCGGTACCCGCGGCCGGCGGAGCTGACCCCGCCGGGGCGGGCTGCGGGGAGGCGTGCCCGAGCGGAGCGGGAGGGTCCGGAGCGGGGTGCGGCTGGGCCGGGAGCGGAGCGGAGCATCCCCGCGCCGCCGCCGTGGGTCGGGTCCATCCCCAGCTCCCCCCGGGCTGCAGCCGCCTCTTCGAGTCGGGGTCGGGCTGTGCATCACCGGGACCTTTCCGGCTGGTGGGGGGGAGGTCCGCACGCCCGGACGGTGCCGGGGAGGACGGTCACGCTGCCGCAGCGCCCGCCTCGCCGCCGTCCTTGAGCATCCCCTCCCCGGGAGGCGTCGGGGATGGAGGGGCGAAGGGCTTGCGGGTGTCTCGGCGCATCGCTGCCTTCAGGGTGGGTTTGGTGCGGTGCCGGATGAAGGGAGGTGGGGAATTGCTCTGTGTAAGATGGAGGGGCTGGAGCACAAAGCAGGGATTGAGTTTTGTCCCCAGCGTGACGCCGCAGCATGGCTGCCCCCCGTTTGGGGTCTGCGCGGGGCACTCAAGTGACCTTGGCCGTCCTGGCCCGGGGCGCTTGCGTTTGGCGGCGCGCTGGGTGTCATTGCTGTTGCGGTGCAGCCTGAGTTGAGGCTTTCCTTGCTGTGCTGGGTACAGCGTACCCATGTTGGTTTTGTGGACCCTTCTTGTGTGTGTGTGCCAGCCATGAGTTCCACAAGAGAGCTGGAGCCACCCCACAGTGGCCATCTGGCTCCCAGGTCTCACCCCATGGCTTCAGTGCTTTTGGGACATCGCCTGTGATCCCTGTGCCACCCTTCCTTGGTGTGGGGCTGCTAAGGTTCAGCCCCCACCCCGTGCCTGTTTCATCAAGGCTCTCCATACGCTTGGGGCTGGGGCAGTGGGGATTCCAGTGTGGGGCTGAGAGAGCGTTTAGAGTCCATGCTGCCAGGCCACTAAAGCCAAACTGGCGAGAGCCAGTGTCACGTTTGGTCATGGCCATGTGCCCACGGGATGCAGCTCCCCAAAGCCCTGCCTGGCTCCTGGCGATGCCCATGTGGGAGAGGAGCTTTGCTTCATCCTCTGGGGTTGGGATTTTTTTCCCGGTGAGAAGTCACCCCCCAGAGCAGGGGGTGATGGTGGGAGATGCTTGGAGCCGGGCAGCCCAGCGGCACATCCCAGGTACATGGTTGTAATTAATCCCTTCCTGGGCAGCAGTGCCTGCAGGGCTCTGTTCCAAAAATTGTCACGGGGATAAAGGTGACTGTGTCTGTCCTGGCTATGGCCAGTCCCTGATGTCTGGGAAGAGCAGAGTACACAGGGCTGATTGGAGGGTGCTGGTGCTGTTCCGTCCTGGGGTTTGGGCATCCCAGAGGAGATCGTGGTGGCTGTTACTTATGCCCTGGCACTCTGGTTGGTGGAGGTGCCCAGTGGGTGTCCTCTCCAGTGCCAGGCCCACCCTGTCCTGTCCCCAGCTCAGCTGGGGTCGCAGTGCCACTCGGGTGACAGTAAGCAGCTTCACCAGCTGCTCAGGCTCCAGTGCTCACTGGGCTCCTCCTGCCCCAGTGTCAGGGAATGGGCATCTCCAGCAAGGACCAGGTCCGGCCACAGCCCCCCAGCTCTGCTCCCCTCTCCTACACCACTGCTTGTCCCCCCCTGTTCCTTGCAACCCCTTTGGAGGCTGCAGGGCCTCAATGACCTACTCAGCTGCTGACCTGAAAGGGGCCGTGCTCATCCTGCTGGAAAATGCTATGTGCCCGTCTGTGCCGGATCGCCGCAGGCACAGCCCCGTGCTGCGGAGCCGGCCGGGCTTGTGGGGTGCACAGGCAGCTGCCACCCCAGCGCGGCAGTGACTGACGGCCCTGGAGATGGGCTTGTGCACGGTCTGCTGAGCCCCCAGCATGGAGCAGCGGCCCCAGCACAGCGGTGGTGGCCGTACCTGCTGCCTGTGCCCACCGCGGGTGCTGGAGACGGGGGAGCAGGGTGCGGCCAGGCGGTGGGTGGGGGCTGCCCAAGGAAGGGTGGATGCCACGGGGCAGCTGGTTTGTTTGCTCCAACTGGTCCCTGCCTTTTCCGGCAATCCTCCTGACCCTCTCAGTGGGGCAGGTTGCAGGGGGCTCAGTGATAACCGCGGTGCTGCCAGTCCTGCCAGCATGGGTGCTGGCCTCCCCACGCTGCACAGGTACCCACCGTCCTCGAAAAACCCCTGTGGGGGCCTTAACAGGGAGGCGGATCACTGGGGCTCATGTGCCAGTGGGGCACTGAGCCTCTGCCGGGCTGGGCTACAGCCAGCCATGGCCACTGAGTGCTCGCTCCCTGCTGCAGCCCCACAGTGGGTGCTACGGTGGGGAGCTGAGATCTGTGCCCCGGCAGCCGTGGGGAAATCCCACGGGTGGCAGGACCCGCCAGGCAGAGCTGGGCTGGGCAGGGGGGTCTGATGCTGGCTCTGCCTTTGCAGCTGGGATGAAAGCAGCTCCATCAGCAGCGGCCTCAGCGATGCCTCTGACAACCTCAGCTCAGAGGAGTTCAACGCCAGCTCCTCGCTCAACTCTCTGCCCTCCACCCCCAATGCCTCACGTAGGAACTCGGCCATAGCGGTAGGTGCCTGTGGTGCCCGGACCCTTCCTGGCACTCATCCCGGCTCGGTGCCACAGCCCCTGCAGGAGGGAGGGGTTGGAGGGTGCTGGCATGGGAAAACTGTGGCATGGCACAGGGTGTCTGGTGCATCCCTTTCCCAGCTGGCTGGGATGGGTTTGGGGGTGTGCCAGGAGCACCCCTGACTCTGCTTTGCCCGCAGCTGCGCACAGACTCGGAGAAGCGCTCGCTGGCAGAGAGCGGGCTGAGCTGGTACGGTGAAGGTGAGGACAAGGCGCCCAAGAAGCTGGACTACGACAGCAGCAGCCTCAAGATGGAGCATGGCTCCTCCAAGTGGCGGCGGGAGCCCTCGGAGGGCGGCGAGGAGGGGCCCAAGGGTGGCGAGCTGAAGAAACCCGTCAGCCTGGGCACCCCAGGCTCCCTCAAGAAGGGCAAGACCCCTCCAGTGGCCGTGACCTCCCCCATCACCCACACGGCCCAGAGCACCCTCAAAGTGGCAGGTGAGACGATTCGGGCAGGGTCCAGCTTATCTGATGGGGAAAGGGTTGGGTGCATCTTCGTGGGCCTTCCTGAGCACACTGGCCATGGGACACCCTGTGGCTGCGCTTGGACCTGGCAGCTGGATGTGGGCTGGCAGGAGTGGCAGGCTGTGCATCCCTGCAGGCAGGTTGTGGGTCTGGCCCCACGGTAAGCCCTGTTTGGCCAGGGCCATGCCTGGCCCATGGCCTTGTGGCCACGCACTGGGCTGGGGGCTGGCTGTGGCGGCGGCATGTCACCTTTGTCTCTATCGCGTCCCTGCATCTCCGACACCGTGTCTGATCTGGGCTGTTTTGCACCCAAATGTCCCCAGAGCCTCCCAGGACACTAACCTGTCCTTCCCTGCCCACTAGGCAAGCCCGAGACCAAAGCCACTGACAAGAGCAAGCTGTCTGTGAAGGGCACAGGCCTGCAGCGCTCCTCCTCCGACGCCGGCCGGGACCGCATCGCCGATGCCAAGAAGCCACCCTCGGGTCTCACACGCCCCTCGGCCTCCAGCTCCTTTGGTTATAAGAAGCCGGCTCCCGCCACTGGCACAGCCACTGTCATGCAGGCAGGGGGCTCAGCCACGCTCGGCAAGATCCAGAAGAGCTCCGGCATCCCTGTCAAGCCAGTAAGCGGGAGGAAAACGAGCTTGGACGTCTCCAATGCAGCCGAGCCCGGTTTCCTGGCCCCAGGGGCTCGTTCCAACATTCAGTACCGCAGCCTGCCCCGGCCAGCCAAGTCCAGCTCCATGAGCGTGACCGGTGGCCGCGGCGCGAACCGGCCAGTCAGCAGCAGCATCGATCCCAGCCTGCTGAGCACCAAGCAGGGCACCATCTCGGTGTCGCGGCTCAAGGAGCCGTCCAAGATTGGTGCTGGCCGCGGCACGCCGGCCCCTGTGAACCAGACAGACCGCGAGAAGGAGAAGGCCAAGGCCAAAGCGGTGGCTCTTGACTCTGAGTGTGGGACGCTGAAGAGTGTCAGCTCGCCTGAGAGCACCCCAAAAGCCCAGGCCAACCTCCCGCCAGCAGCCAAGGTGGCCGAGCTGCCCCCTACGCCTCTCAGGTACCTTACACCTCCGAGGGCAGCAGGTGCCCGGCACGGCTGTGCCCAGCACCCAGCCGTGCCCAGCACCTGAGTCTCACCTGCTTCCTTACCTGTTTTCCCCCCTCCAGAGCCGCTGCCAAGACCTACGTGAAGCCTCCCTCGCTGGCCAACTTGGACAAGGTCAACTCCAACAGCCTGGACTTGCCCTCCTCCAGCGAGCTGCAGCCCCCACACACTGCCAAGCTCCAGGACCTGCACCCGGCCGGCGGGCACCTCGCGCCCTGCTTCAGCCCCAGTCCTGCCCCCATCCTCAACATCAACTCAGCCAGCTTCTCCCAGGGCCTGGAGCTCATGGGTGGCTTCAGCGTCCCCAAGGAGGGCAGGATGTACCCCAAGCTCTCAGGCCTGCACCGCAGCATGGAGTCCCTGCAGATGCCCATGAGCCTGCCCAGTGCCTTTTCGGGGGGCAGCACCACCACCCCCGCCCCTGCTGCCGCACCCCCGGCCAGCACGGAGGAGGAGGAAGAGGCAGGGGAGCTGGGCTGGAGCGGGAGCCCCCGGCTCTCACATCTGGATAGGTATGGCTGGAGGGAGGGCATGGGGCTGCCGGGGCACCTCTGCAGGCTCAGGTCCCTCCCTGCTGTCCTGCCACGGCCTTTGCCTGTTTCACAGGCTCTTCCTGATATGTTTCTGGGGAAAAGCTCCCCATCCCCGCAGCTTAACCCCCATGGCATCTTCCCTTGTCTGTGCAGGGATGTCACTGATCTTCCCTTCCTTTCCAGTGCCAACCGCGACAGGAACACGCTGCCCAAGAAAGGGTTGAGGTAAAAGATCCTGAATCACTTTTGGATGGTGCTGGGGAGGGAGGATGGGCATGTGGAGCTTTTGTGGGGGACACTCCATGGTGAGAGGCTGGGCCGCGGTGCAGTGGGCAGGAGCTGGGTTGGTGCCAGTCCACCTCACCGTGCTGGTCTCTGCTCTGCTCCCCCAGGTACCAGCTCCACTCCCAGGAGGAGGCCAAGGAGCGGCGCCATTCGCATGCCATCAGCAGCGGGCTCCCCGAGTCAGACGACCAGCAGGAGCTGCCCTCGCCCCCTGCGCTCCCCATGGCGCTGGTCGGGAAGGGTCCACTCACCAGCATCGGTCAGTGCCCTCCACCACCAGACCCCTTCCGCTTGCAGCAAGCCCTGTCCCTTCTGCCCCCCGTCACCCCGTGCTCCCCCTCTGACTTGCTGATGCTGCCCTGGGTGCTGCTTTTCTCCTTGACGCCGCCAGCAGCCCTAATACCCAGCGCCTGCTGCCACTGAGGTGTTGAGTTGTGCCCAGGGGCCAGGGATGTCCATCACCTCGGCTTCAGGGTGTCTCATCCACCCTCAGGGCTCTGCCTGTGGCTCCCTGCTCCTCTGGGGGTGCCCAGCAGGGCAAGGGGTGAGCCTTGCCCTGCTCTTGTCAGGACCTACATGTTCCTGAAGGGTTTGGGGGGTCCAGGTGGATGGGTTGGGTCTGCCGGTGGGGGACAGAGTGTGATAAGGTGCTCCGCTCCTGCACCCACAGGTGATGGGCTCTGGCATCGTGGTCCCCACTTTGTCCCGGAGCGATGGATTTGTTTCTCAGCCCTTGGTTGCCTTAGTGCTGATGTCCAGGTCTTCCCAGTGTAAATCTGCGTTTTAGCTTTCCCCCAGTCTCCTGCTTTGGGACCACGATCCCTGCTTTCACTCTGCATCCCAGCTTTCGTGGATTGCTCCCAGTCCTGCTTCCCCTTCCTGATCCCAGGTCCCTGGCGTGACTCTGACCCTGCCTCTCCCCTGCCTTCCCCTTGCAGTGAGCCCCACTACCGCCGCAACCCCACGGATCACCCGCTCCAACAGCATCCCCACCCATGACTCCACCTTCGAGCTGTACAGCACATCCCAGATGGGCAGCACCCTCTCCCTGGCCGACAAGCCCAAGGGCATGATCCGCTCGGGCTCCTTCCGGGACCCTGTGGACGATGGTGAGAGTGCGCTGTGCTCCTGCCCAGGCGAAGGAGGCTCCCCGGGGGGTACGGTGGGGCTCCCCGCACAGTTGTCCCTTCCTCCTGGCGCTGCTGTGGTGCTGTTGAATGGGTTGGTGCATTCCATCCTCAGCATCAGAGCAGGGCACAGCAGCCCCCGGGGGCCTGGTGGACCCCTCTGTGCTGGCATCTGCTCAGGGCCACAGCCTGCCCTGACCCTGGTGGGTGCCCAGTATCCCTGTGTTGGCCCCAGAAGGTTGTGGCACTGGGGAGGGGGGAAACCAAGCAGCCAGAGAGGGTGGCAGAGCCCCCGGGCTCAGCCAGAGAGGAGGGTGCAGGTGGAGAGTGCTCCCCACACCCTGCTGCGTTCCACATGCCTGGGGAGGTCACCAGCCACATGCTGAGAACTGCGCAGTGCTGAGCAGCCACTGTCCCACCCTGTGACCCCTGGCTCCCTGCAGAGCCCCTCTCCACTGGGACCTCCGTCCCCTGCACCCTGCTATGCCCTGCACCTGCAGCCCCTGGGGATGCTGCTGGTTGGGGGCACGCTGACACGCTGGGTTTTATTCTGTTGCAGTTCATGGATCGGTGCTGTCCCTGGCCTCGAGCGCGTCCTCCACCTACTCCTCCGTAAGAGCTGCCTTCGTGCTGTGCTGCTTTGTGCATGGCTGGGGGGCCTGGGTGGGAACTGGGGGGGCTCTGTGCATGCCTCTGCCTTGCGCCGAGCCTGTCCGTGCCTCTGCCTTCCTGACTGCCCGCCTCTGTCTGTCTGTCTCTCTCTGCTCTCGTGCCACCAGGCTGAGGAGAAGATGCAGTCTGAGGTGAGCCCGCACCTTCTGCTCGTCGCCCACCCCTGCCACCATGGCAAGGTGAGCACCTGGCCCCTCTCACTCCCTCCGCTCTCTCCCCACAGCAAATCCGCAAGCTGCGCCGCGAGCTGGAGTCCTCTCAGGAGAAGGTGGCCACCCTGACGTCCCAGCTGTCTGCTAATGTGAGTCCCTGCAGGAGCCACTGCCCGCTGCAGGACACACCGCCCTGTGTCCCTGCTGTGCGTGGGGCTGGTGCTGGTCTGTGCCCATGAGAGCCTTGATTTCCCCCTCTCCAGCCTCTTGCACCCCACACCTGGCAGTGGGTACTCACTCAGCCACGGGTACTTGTCCAGGCATGGGTGCTCACGTGTTTCTTCACCTCTCCCAGGCCAACCTGGTGGCAGCTTTTGAGCAGAGCCTGGTGAGCATGACGTCCCGCCTGCGGCACTTGGCTGAGACCGCTGAGGAGAAGGTGGGTGCTGTTGGGGTGCTGAGCAGGTACTGGGTGCAGGAGGGTGCTCATGGGACTGGGGGATGCTGGACTTGGGTGAACCTGCTGTGGCACTGCCTGCCCCAAGGGTCTCTTGGGGTGGGCTCTGCACCACCAGAACACACTCTACGGCTCCCCCAGGACACGGAGCTGCTGGACCTGCGAGAGACCATTGACTTCTTGAAGAAGAAGAACTCGGAGGCACAAGCCGTGATCCAGGGTGCCCTGAATGGTACGGATGTCACCCCCAAAGGTAAGGAAGGCATGGTGCTGCAGCCCCCCACCACAGGGATGCAGCCTTTCCTGAGCTACTTGCCCAAACTCGGCTGGGCTGCTCCTGCCCGGGGCTGGCACAGGGCCCCAGGGCACACCTCACTCACATCAGGTGTTCATCCGGGTGTCAGGGTCCCCCGGGCAGCAGCTCTTCCCCACCTCGGACCCCTGAGCATCTGAAGCCAGGGTCAGACAGCCAGAGCTGTCACTGCAGGAGGTCTCGGCGCTGGTGCCTGGGGGTGACGGGATGGTTGTCCTCCCTGGGACACCTCCTCACCGGGCCCTTTGCTGACAGCCCAGTTTTGGCTGCTGAGCTTGGCTTTGTCCCCAGGAGTGCTGTTTCTAGGCCCAAAGCCCCAGTGTGAGTGCAAGGTGCTGGCAGGGAGGTGGCCTGGGACAGAAGCAGAACAATGTGTGCTCTGGGGATCTCCATGGGGTTTGAGGTCACTGTCCCAAATAGCGGCACCTGTGTGGTGTCTGAGCCCCACATCATCTTAACAGAGTGGCTCTGAGAGCTCAGAGGGTGTTTGGGTGCCAGAAGGGAAGGGGTGCAGGGAGGAGAGTGTGGGTGGCTCTGGCATTGGGCCGATGCAGTTTGCTGATACCTCCTTTCCCAATCTCTCCCGCTTCTCTCGCTGGTCACAGAACTGCGCATCAAGCGGCAGAACTCCTCTGACAGCATCTCCAGCCTCAACAGCATCACCAGCCACTCCAGCATCGGCAGCAGCAAGGATGCTGACGCCAAGAAGAAGAAGAAGAAGAGCTGGGTGGGTTGGATGGGGCGCTGACAGGAGGAGCGGGGCTTGGGGAGCCACCGGCAGGGTCCGGCTGGGGTCAGCCTCATGAGCCAGCTGTTCTTGGTGTACCTTGGCATTGTGGTGTTGGTCCCCTCTGTCCCTGGGGGACAGCACTGGTGAGGAGCATGTGGCCACCATGGATTTGTGTCTTGACATGTTGGCTGGAACTTCTCCAGCCCCTCTGAGAGTTTTCCAGCCCTGGTCCTGCACGCCTGCTCCCTTGTTTTTTACCCACGTCTCCCTTCTGCCCACTCAGGCTCTGGCAGTGTTGGGGGCCAGACAGCTTGGCCAGACGGCCCCTTCCCTGTGCCAGGCAGCTCTGAGCTGGACGCGTGATTAAGTCTTGCTTTGTTTTGTTTCTCTCCCCCTATGCTGACCTCAACCTTTTTTTTCCAGGTGTACGAGGTAAGTCCTATGCCATCCCCTCCACCCCATGCTGTGCCCGGCCAGGGCCCTCGCTCCATTTTGTGGGACGGTGCTCATAACACTACCCATCCCATCCATCCTACTGGCACTAACTCCCAGCACGGGCCATCCCGGGGCCCCCAGCCGGGCTGCACACACCGTGGCTGCTTCCTTTGATGTTGAGGCCAGAATATGCACCCACGCGGAGGGACTGAACTGCCCCTGGTGGCCCTGAGGCAGCAGGAAGGGCTCAGATGGGGACCTGTCCCACAGATGGGGACAGTCCCCTTCTTGCCTGGGGAAGGCAGGCACTCTCCTGACTCCCTGTAGCCAGATCTTTTGGGATGGGGACCTCATTGCAGCCCTGCCTGTGGCACCAGGCTGTGCTGCTGCCATCTGTGCATTGCCAGCGTTGGCCTGATATGGCCCCAGGTGGCTCTATCCCTGTTGGGACCCATGTGGGTCCCAGTGCTCCTCTGCTCTCCTGCCATCAGCAGAGCCTGACACCTACCTGGTTTTTTTTTTTTTATGCTGAAATGCAATGGTTTTGGTTTTGGGGCCACCCCAGCCCAGCCTGCCTGGTGTCTGTGGGAGTTGGGCTGGATCCTGCCCATTCTCCATCCCCTCTTCCTCCCACCTCCCCTCGGAGCAGGCCCTGGCCCTCCAGGGGACACGGTGTGAACTCGGGGTGCCCGTCCTGCTGCTCTCCCACAGGCTGGTGGTGCATAAGCGGGACCCAGGCCCGGTTTGGCCCCTGCAGTGTCCATCTGTCCTCCCTGGCCTCGGCACGCTGCTCACCCGCCCGCTGCTCTCTGTGTGCTGTGTGCATGCTGCATGCCCGGCCGGGACCCCGGTGACATCTCATGGGGGGCTGGCTGGCCCTCTGCGCTTCCAGGAGGAACCCCACAGGGCAGAGGCGAGTGTTGGGCTGTATAGTCCCCTTGCACCTGGACCCCAGCTCTGCAGTGGCTGGAGGGCGGGGATGTCCCCCTAAACGCTGCTTGCTGGGATGGCTGTGGTGGGGTGAGTGTGTGGATGGAGTCGGCCCTTCCCAGTGCACCAGGGAGCTGGTGCGGTGGCTGAACACCCCGATGTGGGTGCTGGGGAAGGAGGACTGGGGGGGAATGCTGACTGGTACGTGAGTCCCACTCCAGGGGGCTGTTTGGCCCCAGGCTGGGGCTGGAGCGTTGCACAAAGGGCTGTGCACCCCCATCCGCCAGCTGTGCCAGCAGAGCTGGGTCAGGCTGGAGCCTTCCCCAGGGCAGTGGTGGGGCACAGTCCTGCCTTGGTGATGGATATGGTGTTACTGGTCCCAGCTCAGACTGTAGGTCCTGGGCAGGTGGGGGCCCTGGGGCAGGACTGGGTCCGGTCTCTGCTTGCAGGGCTGCACTGTTGGGCTGTCCCTAACAAGAGCATTCTGTCTCCTGTAGCTACGCAGCTCCTTCAACAAGGCTTTCAGCATCAAGAAGGGACCCAAATCAGCCTCGTCCTACTCGGATATTGAGGAGATCGCCACACCGGACTCATCAGCCCCCTCCTCCCCTAAGCTCCAGCATGGCTCCACGGAGACTGCCTCGCCCTCCATCAAATCCTCCACGTCCTCCTCTGTGGGCATCGACACAGCTGAGTACGTGGGGCCAGGGTGGGTGGCATGGGGTGGGGAGGGGATGGTGGGTCGTGGGGGCTGCAGGTTTCTGCCCTGGCTGTGTGCAAGACTTGGTCTCTCCTTTGTCCCAGGCTCTTCCAGGCCCACAGCGAGGGCGAGCCAGAGAAGAAGGAGGTGTCAGAGCTGCGGTCAGAGCTGTGGGAGAAGGAGATGAAGCTGACGGACATCCGCCTAGAGGCCCTCAACTCAGCCCACCAGCTGGAGCAGCTGCGGGAGACCATGCACAACATGCAGGTGAGGACCACTGCCAGAAGCCCGTCTGGCTCTGAACACCTGGGTGGCCACAGTCCCTGTGTCCCCACAGCCGTGCTGGCACCCCGGGATGCTGCCGGCGTCCAGCTTCTCACCCTGTTCTCCCCCAGCTGGAGGTGGATCTCCTCAAGGCTGAGAACGACCGGCTCAAAGTGGCTCCGGGGCCCTCAGCAGTGCCAGGCTCCGTTCCTGGCCACATCACGAGCACATCGGCCTCCTCTTCACCGCGGCGTTCCCTGGGTCTCACCCTTGGCCATGCCTTCAGCCCCAGCCTGGGGGACACAGGTAGGGGTGATGGAGCTGCTGGCAGATGGGAAAGGGTTGGGACAGAGACATGTGCGTGGTGGGAACATGCTGCTGCTCACCTGCAGGTGAGCTGCCACAGCAGGATTTGGCTCAGGCTGGGCACGGTCAGGTCCAGTGGCTCAGCTCTCCCAGCTGACACAGCCTCACTGCTCTGTCCCTAGATGTGTCCCCCATGGACGCTGTCAGTGCTGGCACCCAGAAGGACGAGCTGATGCTGCGGATTGTGGTGCGCATGCCACCCCAGCACATCATCAAGGGGGTAAGTGTGGACTGTATGGGGAGCCTGACCTGCCCCAGTGCCATGGCCCTGGATGAGGGGCAGAGGACGCCTGTCCAGGGCTGGGTACGGCGCTCCAACCTGCACACCTCTGCCTTGGCTTCTAGGACCTCAAGCAGCAGGAGTTTTTCCTGGGATGGACCAAGGTGAGCGGGAAGGTGGACTGGAAGATGCTGGATGAGGCTGTCTGCCAGGTCTTCAAGGTAGGAACAGGAGGACCTCGCTTTTGAGAGCCATCCTTTTACACTGCTCCACCGTGCCTGATGCTCCTTGGCCCAGGTCCTTACCGGGGTCTCCTGGAGCTGCTGAGCACCACTTGCTCCTTGCCAGCCCTCGAGGGCACTGACAGCCCTGTCCTTGTCCTCGTAGGATTACATCACCAAGATGGATCCTGCTTCCACGCTGGGGCTCAGCACCGAGTCTGTCTACGGTTACAGCATCAGCCACATCAAGCGGATCCTGGACACAGAGCCACCAGAGCTGCCACTGTGCCGCCGGGGCCTGACCAGCATCGTTGTGACACTCAAAGGTCAGTGTGGCAGAGAGGCTCCATCGCTGTCCCATCTTCCCTCTGTTGTGGGGCATGAGCGGGACCCTTAGCCCTCTTCTGCATGCAGGCTTGAAGGAGAAGTGCGTGGACAGCCTGGTGTTTGAGACGCTCATCCCCAAGCCCATGATGCAGCATTACATCAGCCTCCTGCTGAAGCACCGGCGGCTCATCCTCTCGGGACCCAGTGGCACTGGCAAGACATACCTGACCAACCGCCTGGCCGAGTACCTGGTGGAGCGCTCAGGTCGGGATGTCACCGAGGGCATCGTCAGCACCTTCAACATGCACCAGCAGTCCTGCAAGGTGAGGGCACGCAGCAGCCCAAGACTGTCCCTGTGGGCACTGGTGCTACAGTCCCTGTTGGCAGCCATGCCACAGCCCCACATATAACACCCGGCATGTTTGTTGCAGGACCTGCAGCTGTATCTCTCCAACCTGGCCAACCAGATCGACCGGGAGACGGGCACAGCGGATGTGCCACTGGTCATCCTCCTGGATGACCTCAGCGAGGCGGGTTCCATCAGCGAGCTCGTGAACGGTGCACTCACCTGCAAGTACCACAAATGGTGAGAGCCCCACTGCACCCTCCTCCGGCGCAGTCTCCCAGCACACGCGTGCTCCCCACTGCTCTCAGCAAGATCCCTGGGCTCATGGAGATGAGCCTGCACGGCTGTGCATGTCTGCTGTGCTCAGATCAGCCCTGCCATGGGCAGGGGTGATACAGGGTGCTTTTTCTCATGGATATTTTCTCTCTTTGTCACTCAGCCCCTACATCATTGGGACCACCAACCAGCCTGTGAAGATGACCCCAAACCATGGCCTCCATCTCAGCTTCAGGTGGGAATCATACATCCCTGGAGACCATCCCATGGGCCTGGGGGGGTAGAGGCCATCACTCCTGCCCTTGGGCAATCCTGGGGACACATCCTGTGATTGGGGACCCTGATGAGGAACAAGCCCCACGCCTGTCCCTGCCATCCCAGAAGGACCTGATAGCCCAGCCTTGGACACATGCAGTGTGGGGGTGCTAGGAGGTTCCCCTGAGGGTGGTGGGGAACAAGGCAGCTTGTGTGGAGACCCAGGCCTGAACACCTGAGTCTTTCCCCCAGGATGCTGACCTTCTCGAACAACGTGGAGCCAGCCAACGGCTTCCTGGTGCGCTACCTGCGGCGGAAGCTGCTGGAGTCGGACACAGACATCAACGCCAACAAGGAGGAGCTGCTGCGCGTGCTGGACTGGGTGCCCAAGCTTTGGTACCACTTGCACACCTTCCTGGAGAAACACAGCACCTCCGACTTCCTCATTGGTATGGCCTTGCCATGTGCCTCCCTCCTCTACCTCGCACTGTCAGGAGCTGTGGGAGGCCCCAGGGACTGGGGCAAAACCCTCCCCAAGGAGCGTGGGGAGCGGACGTGCTGCCCTGTGTCACCCAGCCCTATGCAACCAAAAGACATGGGTGATGCACACAAGTATTGGTCTTCCCTGGGTGGCACTTGTTCCCGTGCTGGGTGGGAGCTGTCACCATGGCGTTAGGCAAGGCTGCCTGTCTTATTGGCACCCTTCCCTTGGGCACAGAGGAGCTGTGTTTTCCCAGGCAGGTCTCTGCCTCACTGTGCTTTTTGGGGATAGATTGAACATAGCAGCCCCTTTCCTTGCCCGGGAGCTTGCTTTCTGCCTGTGTGTGTCAGGCAGATGCTGCCCAGGCACTGCTCCCAGGAGGTGGTTGAGCCCCGGGCACCTTGCACAGTCAGGCTTGGTGGCCTTGGTGCTGTGCTGCCACGGGGCCAGTGACTGGAGTAAGGGGACCCAGCTCCCATTTTTGCTCTCTGCCTTTCCCCTGCAGGTCCCTGCTTCTTCCTGTCCTGCCCCATTGGAATTGAGGATTTCCGGACCTGGTTCATCGACCTGTGGAACAACTCCATCATCCCTTACCTGCAGGAGGGAGCAAAAGATGGGCTCAAGGTACACAGAGCTGCCTGGCACATGGGGATGCAAGCCAGTGGTGCCTGGGGACATGCCGATGCAGCAGTCTAACGGGGCAGGGAAAGGGGAGGTGCTGGGATTTTGGGCACAGGTGGCATCTCTGTCAGTCCCTGCCCTGCCCTGTGCCTGCAGTGGGTCATAGCTCTGTCCTGGGGGGCTCGGGGTGCCATGTCGCAGCCTCTGGCATGTGCTGAGGAGGCGTCTGCCGCTTGCTCTCTGCCTGCAGGTCCACGGGCAGAAGGCAGCCTGGGAGGACCCCGTGGAGTGGGTGCGGGACACCCTGCCCTGGCCATCAGCGCAGCAGGACCAGTCCAAGCTGTACCACCTGCCCCCACCCACCATCGGGCCCCACAGCACCGTTTCCCCTCCCGAGGAACGCACCGTCAAAGACACAACGCCCAGCTCCCTGGACTCGGACCCTCTGGTACGGCGCTGCTGTGCCGGGCACTGGGGGGTGGGCTGGATGGTGCTGGTGGAGCAGGGAGAGCAGGGTGGAGCTGTGCTTTGCTTTCCCAGTCACTTTCCAGTGTAAAAGTAACCCTGACTTGGGGATGCAGAGACATTTCGCGCCCTTGGGAGGAGCGTTGGATGCAGGATGGTGGCACCGGCAAGCAGGCTGCACACCGAGGCACACTGTGATGTGCCAGCGAATGGGCACGGTGTGGTGCTCCACGAGACGTCATGTCCACATGCACAGCCACTTGCAGGCACACGCAGACTGAGGCTTGCACATACGTGTCCCGGTGTGTCACCTGGAGTGGCTGCTAGCAGGCAGCAGGCTGCTACAGATAATGCCAGCTGATGCACCAGGGCCTGTCCCTGCTGTGTCCGAGGCCAGGTCCTGGTGACAGGGAGGGATTTTGCAGGATCTCTGGGCTGTGCTTTAGGCTCTGAGGAGCTTCTTAGAGTGGCTGATTTGTACGGGAGGGCAAGGAGAGCTGAGTGCCCTTGGCTTCCCCAGGGCATCTGTGGACTCTCGTACCCCTCGGGCTTGATGCCGCACTCCTCTCCCTGCAGATGGCCATGCTGCTGAAGCTCCAGGAAGCCGCCAACTACATCGAGTCTCCGGACCGCGAGACCATGGTGGATCCCGACCTGCAGTCGACTCTGTGAGGCCTGGACATGCCGGCCCAGGCGGAGGGGAGCCGCT
>VYZM01009816.1:7336-18873 GCA_013398915.1 Dromas ardeola
GTAGTAGTAGTAGTAGTAGTAGTAATAATAATAATAATAATAATAATGTAAATCCATTTCCTATTTTTAAAACTGAGATTTCAATTTGAAATTGGATAGAACTACATCGGCATAGCTGGACAAATTATTATGTGAATAAAATTTTTCTGGTATGACTACATTTAAAAAAAATCTATATCCTTAAAGGTCTAACAATTTTTTTCCATTACTTACCTTGGAGGTAGGCAGCTGATTAACATTGGAGTTTATTAAGTTGAATTCAACTCATGTGGAAACCTAACTTTGAGACAAAGATCTCTTATTAACCCCTTTTTCTTGCACTTTCCTCTCAATCACACCTCAAAAATGTTTTTAAAAATACTGATTTAACTTGCATGCTTGATTAGAAAACCAGAAATGCTAGTTTTTAACAGTTACCAGTTGAAGTGTTTATCTTATGATAGCATGAATTATTTTTGTGTCTTAAAGACTCAGTTCTTGGAGTTCTATGAATATGAGAGATCCTTGGCTTCCACTTAAAAAAAAAAATAAATTGAGGTGTAGGTTCCTAGTTAGCTACACACTAATGAGAAACATGATATAGGGTAGGAATTTTCAGTACTTTAGCCACTTTTTGCTTTTAAGAACCTAAAAGCAGTACTCTGAAAACTGATTTTTAAAAATATCAAAATATGGCATGAGACGTATGATTCTGGAATGCAGAGATGTAAGACCTCTGTAATAATCTTTTTTACATATGCTCTTGTAATTAGTCTGCATTATGAGTGACCCTTAATTTTCAGATTTTGACATGAGGAATAAGTAATCAGGCTTTTAATACTGGTGCACACAAGTCCTGTCTCGATTTCTTACTACATTCTGTTACATTAAACTAATTTCATATTGTATTCTTCTACACATCTGTTGGTGGAAATAACATCTTACACAAAGGTGGAAGGTTCTATAATTGCTTTAAAGAAGCACTTGTGAATGCCTGCAGTAATTCAAATTAAATGTATTTTATATGTGCTAGACTACTCAGCTATACCAACTTGAATTTTTATGTTTCCATAGTTCAGTAAAGAACAACACAAAAACCTATATGAAAATTAAAGGAAGGAACTGATTAAGGCTAGGCATTTTTTCTGCATAGAATTAATGATGTGTCTCATACTTTATGAATAACAGCAAACTTTATATGCATTCTGCTTCTTGCAGTCAGATAAGCTGATTGTTGAAAGAATAAAAGCATGTATTGACTGAGTTTGACTGAGGTTACTGAAACAAGGACCCTTGCAACTTTCAGAGAATTGGTGGTTAAATTCTGCTTCCCTGATAGAGTTCCGCTCCATGTTTGATTACTATGGTTCAGTACAAGTAATTAAGGCTATGGAGTCAGTCACTGGTTAAAGAGTGGGAATTCGTAGAAGTTCCAGAAATGAGATCCTCACAAGTCCATTAAGTCCAGGAAATAAACACCAAGAATGTCACATACAGGAAAAGCAATTCAGGAGTAGGGCAATTCCAACATATGACTGAGTTTGTAAAGCCACAATGCTAAAGCTGCATCTTGTTGTCCAGTGGTGTCCTTTGGAGAAGGGAGGGGAAAAAGCATAAAACCCACCCAAGCCAGGGAATGATGTAGGCTTAAGGAAAATGTTCTGTCCTTGCCCAGTTTTAACTTCTGCTGATGCTAATGTAAGTTGTTCACTTGCTGTTGAGATGATACTGAAGTATTAATTGAAGATTAATACCCAAATCTGTAATTACTTGCTTTTAAATTTGTAATTTATTTGGCTTTTGTCTGTGTTTGTCAGGTATGCTGGTTCATTCCACAAATAAATATATATATTATCCCAAGTCCTTTTTGAACAGTGTCATAGAATCACAGCATAAATTATGTAATTAACACGTCAGGCTAGAAATTGAGTTCATTGCCGAAACTGTATGGCGCAGTTGCATGAAATGTTGTCTCTGTCAGTTTATTGGGAAGATGTTGGGAACTGCTGTGGTGATGTTTAGGAATCTGCAGTTTGGATCTACCTTTTGGCTAATGACAGTGTTAACCTCTCTGTTTCTACAAGCACAAATTTCATTGTGCTAAGTACGTCTGACAAGTCATCTACATCTTTATATTAAACTGCTTTGCCTTTTCAAAACTAAAACTATCTATAATTCAGCCACTTCTTGAAAGCTGCACACAGGTGTTTGGTACACTAAAATAATTTATGTCTATTAGTCTGACCCTTCTTAACATTAAAACAAAACTATTTTTGTTGTTTTCTTCAAAAAGCTTTCAATATGATGAATCTTCAATAAAACCAAATGCAGCTTCTGATGATTTAAACTGATCTTTTTAAAGATAAATCAGATTCCATGGTTAGCACTGTAATCATCTTGTCATGCTTAGTGTGATTATTCACCTTTTAAAAGTAATGGCAAAGTTTTTCAGGTTCTGCAGTCTTCTGCAGGTTCCTGGAATGAAAGAACTGTATACATACCATGTAAAAGAGACTGCTGGATGAAGCTTTACATTTAGGATTCCAAAACCCATAGGAAATTATGTATTGACCTCATGTTTAAGCCAAATGTACTTTAAAACAGAACAGATCTTTCAAGACTTAAATGAATTTAGTTTCACGAGAAAATACTGGCAGTGTGTCCCTCAATTTGCTAGGCAAATAGTTGTGTCATTATCTGCCATCTTGCTAATAAACAGTTCAGAATAAGTTAGGTCTGTGCATTTGAGAGCTGCAACTGTGGAAGTCTGCCCTGTATTCTCCACTTGAAGTGTATGTTTTAGTCTATATTGATCTGAATTTAAGACCGATTATTTGATAAGGAAAATTATTTTTAAAAAATTACTTTGCAATTAAAAATTGCTTATTTTGGAACAAAGTAGAGGCAAAGATTGTAACAATTTTTGTGCATCAAACTTTTATCTGCTCTTGCATTTGGGGGATACGTTGGCTACTATGAGTCCGTGCATCTTAAATGGGCTGATATATTATTTTTAAACTTCCTCCTTTGATTTAGATAGTGCTGAACGATGAAAATTTCTGTAAAATTGAATACATCCTGTTTTTGTGTTAACAGAGCATCGGCAACAGCTGTAGTTAACATCTTATGCAATACAGTACTAATAAATACAATTAACATTATTTTAATGGACATTTACACTGATCACTGCAACATAAAAGCTTTCATAGTGAAGTACAGTTAGTACATATGGTATTGCTACAGTACTAATTACATTTATTGCAATGGCTTTTGCTCTGTGTTTCAGCCATGCTTTTGTGCGGTGGACTGTTTCGTAGAGGCACGCTGATAAAATATATGCTATGAATGCAGCAGATGATATTAGAATAAATAAATGTGGAAGTTGGTTATAGCTGTCTGAAGGCCTCTTAGTTATGAAATATGTATCAGTGTTGGTCCCAAGGGTTTTGAGGATGACTGTGGGAAGGGAATATATGTTCAAAGGCGAGTCTGTTCTGTAGGGAGCTTTCCAAATCTGTTGCTACAAGCTCCGTCACGTACACTGCTTCTTATTTTTACCATTGTCATTCCTCAAGTGCTCAAAAGTTGCAAACAAAAATAGGGTCCTGTTGTGGTAGGTGCTCTGCAAATAAAGAAGGCAGGGATGTAGAAGCCAGCACGTTGCTGAGAATTAGTGGAGCACTCTCATGGCAGCAGTAGAGCCCCTGGGCTAAACAGCCCTTCTGAGGAGTGGGGCCAATGAGCATGGGCACGGTAAGCTCACAGCCTTGGACTTACAGCTTTTGAGGACAGAGCTTGTGTCTGTCTGGCATTGGGTGCTAGCACAGGTGTAGTCGAGTTTTGATTCAGAATTGCAGGAGGGTAGGAAGGTTACCACACCACACTCAGTAGTTTATTACTTCTGCATAGGTAGCTGTGCTGTCCATGAAGCAGTTATCAAACCTGTGGCAGACGTTTACTTTAGGTAAATCCATCCCTGATTTGGGAATAAGAGCAAGTATGTGAAGTAAAAGACCTCTCTGAGGTCTCTGTCAGGCCTGGTTTTCTGATTTATTTATTTATGTTTTTTTCAGTTGGTTGGTATGCAGTGCCTCTCATGCTGGCTCTAGCTGGAGTAGAAGGACTGGTTCTTTTAAACTGCTGGTATACTTTGGGACCCAAAGCATTTCTTAAATATTTTGATGCTAGAAGACTGTACCTGTGGTGGAGTGTAATACTGAAGAATGGGGCCACAATGGAAAAAGGGATATTAAAAATAGAAGAGCAATAGGTTACTTTTCTGTTGCACTTCTAATGAGATGGTCAAAGCTGATCAAAGAGAGCACTGAAAGGAGAGGGTAAAACTAACAAATGTCTTCACGTTTACCTCATTCCCTGGAATGTCATAACCTAGGGGAGAGGTGACTCCTGATTGATGGGCTGGATGTGGCTCTCCCCAAAACAGCTGACCTGTCTTACAGCTCAGTCTCTGACACCTGCGCAACCCCTTTGCCTTAGCCATCCTGGGCAGATGGCTTGGGGATTCTATTTCTGTGAGTCTAGCTGGCAACAGGACCTGTGCCCAGTGGAGGTGGCACGCTCACCCTGTTAAGAGGACTGTGGCAGGAGAGTGGGGGTATGTGGGAATAAAGAGCTCACTTGGCTAAGGTTCTCCCTCATGTGGAGAGGTGCCAGTGAGTAAAGTGGGTACACAACGTGATCTGGGTAATGCGGGAAGGCCATTAGATAGAGCAGGATCTCAAGGAGTGGGGACTGAAAATACGGAGAAAGAGGAGATACAGAAGAAGGGGAAATGATGGGAGTTTAAAAGTGGGAAGCAGCCTAGAGAATGACGCTACTGGACATAGAAAAGGCTCTGTGGGAGTAAGACTGTAAGACTTGGTGCAGAAGAAAGGGTCTTTTGCAGACATAGGTACTGGTGTCACAAAAGGGAATTACTGGAATAGAAAGCAGTGGGGTAGGAAAGGTGGTTTTCTGCAAGCACGTTTTTCTTCCAGCTTCTGTGCAAAAAGTTTACAGCATTTTCCTTAGATCTCTCTGTTTGGCAAATCTAAGTTATTATGGGAGTAAATTGACAGTGTCTCTCTAAAGCTGAGTAGAGAGAAATTAATCTCTTCTACGGCTGTGTCCAGAAGACTCTCCATTGCCTTTGCCATCATGTGAGGAGAAATACCTGTCAAAACGATACTTCGGATTCTCACTAACAGTGAGGGAGAGGATGGGTCCGAACAGCCCACTCTTGATGTGGTTAATTGATATTCAAGTGCGGTTGTGGACAATGAAATGGTCAAGTCAGGCTTGGTGGCTTTGAAGCTGTTGTTTAAAAATGAAATGTCTTCTGGCTGGAAGGCTACACACTAACCGTTTGGATTTAAGATTGGAAGATACAGTTCCTCTGTGAAATTGTATTTTTACCATAAATATTGTAGCAGAAACCTGTTTCCTGAATTTCATAATTTGTTTCATGTGCTTTCCTTCGCCTCTGGTAGGCAAAGATCTTTCTAGTTCTCTCACATACTGCTGCTAGGCGTGATGATGCCTTCTGTAGTCAATGTATATTGGTGCATGGCACTGCCAGGCGCAGGTCATACCTTTGGACTTGAGGCCCATTTCCTGTGCCCTGTAGCTGTTCTCACAACCTGCCATTGCAGCTTACTGCTATTTCCCACCTTGAAGGTTAGAACAAGATTAGGAAATGAGGAGAAATGGGAGCTGGAAGTCAGGCAAATTAAGGAAAGCCCCTTAAGTTCCTGGCTGTTTTCACTGCTGCTCTGTGATCAGAAATTCCCTCATGTCTCAAGAAAGAGGGGAAAAAACCTACTCCATGGCATCTTGTTATAATACTTCCACATGTTTAATTCCCAGATGAGGTGAAAACCTTGAATTAGTTGTCTTAGAAAGTTAGCCACAGAAACATATGAAAAAATATGTGCAATGTTTAGGAGAACCCACTGCATAAATGTCTGTTTTCACATGCTTTTGTTATATTCTGCTGTTCTTAAGACATTCTTTTGGGGAAGAAAGTCTGCCTTTTGTGTTGTAGTTTTTAATGCTTCAGCAGTCAGGTGTTTCTGTGTCTGTTGGGATACTCGATCATGAAAGCAGGCCTTCAAGCAGACAGGTCCTGTACTCATTTTACTCTATGGCACGTGCAGCAAGTGTGACACAGCATCAAAAATGTCCTTTTCATATGCGTGGTGTAGACCTGATTTTATGCAAGTGCAGTAGCTGTTAGATTGGGGGTTTAGGGCATCTGGAGGCTTATCATGATACATGTATGGCAGTCTCATAGCTTACCACCAAAAGCAGTAAGGTGGTAGATGACGACAGTCACTAAGTCCACCGCCCAAAGTAGCAGACCTGTCAACTCTACTAAAGATCAGTACAGACAGGAAGCTCAATGCCACTAATAACTGTTTTTTTTCTTCAAAGTTATTTTGTCAAATAATCCTCTGAAAAAATAATGCAGAAGAGACTGAATTGTACAGTTTAGTTTTGTGTTGCTCACAGACAAGAATGTTCTCTGTAGATGACACTTGAGGATGAAGTGTAGTAGGTGAATTATTTTGGTCTAGATGTCTTTCTTTTTCTTAAAAATATATGTAACATTTTATTTGTAGAGCATGTCAGGAGGAGCATGCAAACTAAAATGGTATCTTCTGTGTACCTTTATGCTGCTGAATTATCCAGGTTAAAAGCCGGGATCAGTTTATGTTTGTTTAAAAGTGCAGCATCTGCGATGGCCCTAAGCATGTACCAGTTAGGTGAGATAGAGGTGTGACACTCACTGTTGTTGCAAGAGACATATTGTCAGAGGACTTCCTTTATGGATTGTGAATTCAAGGCATGTATATCATTATACCTGCCCCGGGGTTATGGTGGCAGCTTTTTATGGTAAGGGATTGTGGCTGATCAGTATGGAGAACCGTGGACTTTAGTCTGTGGCTTGTATATTTTCGCTTTGATAAATTAGTTCTTGCTGTCTGTGCACACTTGCTGGTGCGAGGAGCATGGTTTGTACTAAACTTCACTAGTGAATGCTAGTCACCAGCTTTGAAAGATTTTTAGCGTTGCTTGTTGCTTAACCAACAAGTAAATGTGAAGCATTTCTCTTCCTACTCTATCACTGATGCAACTTGCTCTCTCCAGTATTGAATAAACGGTCCCCTGTTAGAACAACTGACATCTGGAAGACTCTTCACAGTACTTCACATAGCAATGTTCTGACTCAGCCATTAGTTGTCAGAGCTCAAATCGGGGTCATCTCAAGAAATCTGTAATGCCTTTTACTTCTAGCAAGAGCTGGCCTGAAAATCTGCTTAATGTTGTCATTCAAAATTTACATGGTTTCATTAGGCTTATTAAAAGCAATGAAAAATGCAGCAGTATGTAACACTGATAAAGCCCTTTCACCTTGCTATTTCAAATCACGTTTATGGACGATGAATTTAGCTTCCCAGTAGCCCTGGGCAGAGGTATTATCTCCATTTTATGGACAAGAAAACTGAGTTAGATTCAATGACTTGTCCAAGGTCATACGTAAGACTGATAGTCTTGGAGGGAAAAAAATGTCCAGACTTCTGTATTAAATACATGATAATTTTTTTAAATAAACTCAGTGTCTTAGGAAAGATGCATTTATGTCTTTGTCTTTAGGGTTTTGGAAATTATTTTGAGGATTAATTTTGCAAAAATGAATCAGTATTTTCCTCAGAAGCATGATTCTCACCACTGAGAATATTAAGAATTCATATCCTTTTTTGTAGACTCCAGTTCACTGCTTCCTATAAAAACTTTGTTGTAGTCCACTTTGGCTCTGTTGTTCTCTGCCTTTGTGAAATAAAGCTGCCCTCATTATTTAGCATTCTTACATTTGCATATGTACAAGAGGGAACAGCTGCTTTCTGCAGGGATTTTGTGTACTCATTCATATTCCCACAGTGGTGGCCTTGTTCTGAAGCACACTGCTACCCTGTGGAAAAGCAGAAGAATACATGGGCAATACAGAAATCAGTCTGTTATTAAACATTTGGAAGTGCAGCTGTAAAGGGAAAAATATAACCACAGAATTACATATTTAAATCTGAAGCAAGTGCCATGTACTGATGATGTACGAAAGTCTCTTCCTCTTAGAGCTGCTGGAAAGTTATGGGTAAAAAATTCTTTTCAACAGAAGTTTTGCAGTCCTCTTAAGTTTTTGAAAAACAAACCTAATAGTATTACTAAGAATATTTTGTGGGTGGTTTTTATTTTTTTTAAAAGAAAGAAAAAAATTTGGTAGCGTTTATCTCATTTGATGGTGATCTTGACCTGGATAATAAACAGCCATTCTCATATCCAAGGACAGAAAATGTTATGCCTCTATATTGAGATAAACTTGAGATTTCCAAGTATGATCCAGACAATAGTTCAGTTCGCAAAGACTTGTGAATAGCTAGGCATTCACAGGAGTTTGGCCCTTCCTTTTTTTTTAATAACAATTTTACTGTGTATTTTCTAATTTCTCAACTGAGATTTTGAAGTGATTAAAAATATATGAAAAATTAAATGACAAAAATAGATTAATTCTCTTCATAAACTGAAGGATTTAAAATCCGTAATCTGTGTTGGAGGTAAAGAGAACTAAAGCTCTAGCCAGAAATGTAAGAACACATTAAATAATATAATTTGTACACATTGTGTAAAAATGCAACGTTTTAGTGAGTTTTGAGAACTTTGCTTTTCAGTTCTTTAGAAAAAAGCAAATACATTCACTTAGCATTTTTCTTTAAAATTTTGAAGCATCTTAAAGTGACTTTGAGGAAGAACTTTGAGTCCAAGTGTATGCAATTTTATCCCAAAGCGTTAAGACATATATACATGAAGTTGTGAAAACCTGTGTGGTTAGAATGTGATAGTCACAACTGGACCAACTATTTCAAATAATACAATACAAATATGATTCTGAAGCATTTCCTTCCTTGCTGGAATTTTTGTCTTGCTATTTTGTCACCTTCTACTGTTGGACTTCTTGTTTTAATAGTAGCAGATAATATTAAAATATTTTCAAAAGGGAGGAAAGCACTTGCAGAATTACTAATATCCTCCTTATGGATATCTGGAAAAAAAAAAAAAAAGGAAGGTCATAGTCTGACCTAGAGACCTTGGCAGTGTCCTTTAAACAAGCATTAATCATACGTAGTGCATCAAATCATCATGTGCAAGATAACATTAGTGACCTCTCCAACTGAGAATAACAAATGACTCTTAATTTTCCTTTCTGTACATGACAGTAGTGTTGACAACCCCTATGTATATTTTTTTGCCCTGTACCTAATCAACTGATCATTCTCAACACAAAATTTTCCTTGAAGTACATCTTTTCACTCCTGTTTCTGCACGATAGGAACCTGTGTAGAGAACATATAATGGATTAGTCATCATATATGCATGTCTATTTCTGCTGGGATGTCTAAAAGCAAAGTAGTTTCTGCATCTTTTATGCTGATGAAATGACATGTACAAGGGGAATTGGATTACATTGACTTGTTAAAATATATAAAATTTATAAAGCTGCACTTCAAAATGTGGGTAAAAGTACAGCATGCTACAGCATCCTTGGGGAAAATGCATATTGCTTGAAATGTTTTTGATGTCTTTAGTCATATGAAAACCCTAAAATAATCTATGCATCTTCTACATTACCTGTATGAAAGTTGCTTAAAAGTCGTAAAGGGGGCATTACTAGTTGTAACTGGAATTGTGATGTGCTCAGAGATATGTCTTTATATGCAGTTAGAGAGTTAGAGTAAATATTTTAGAACTAAACTGAAGACTTAATTGCCTGTCAGCTGCTGAAAAGGTCTTGTTAAACCAATTATAACCCTATAATGCCTTAGTCTTTATTCTGCAATGGCCAACACAGCAGCTATGGAGTACTGGAGGAGACCACAGGATCAATGTCTGTTAAATGGTTAACAGGCACCTTAGGCAATATTTCGTGACTGTTGTTGCCTTCACAGAAATTGCCTCAGGATTTCAGCATTCTGGCCTGTCAGTCTTGCCATTGCTCCACCACCTGCAGTCTGATCGATCCAGCTGGTTTCCTTCTTTTCCCATTTTTGCAGCCTGGCCTTAAGCACAAGCAGCGGCTGCTTGGCTGAGCCATGCAGGGACTTGCAACTCGTTGGTTATCCTGATACTCATTCAGCCTTTTACCATGGATTTGGAGGCAAAAACAATGTGCCATCTTGTTGGCACCTTGGGATGCTGCAGATCAGAACTCTGGTCTTACTTTTTCTTTCTCTCGTGGTGCCAACTGTGTTGCTCACCAGACGTTTTCCTGGTTTCATTCAATGACAGTGGGACGGAGTTCACATATTTTATGATTGTGCTGCAGCTGCAGACTTTCTTGGTGGCATTTGTTTACTCATTTGTTCTTTTTGGCACTCGTGTCATTTAGAGACCAATTTAGCAGCCTCTGCCACTAGTTGCTAAAACTGAATCGTTCATAGAAGAATGTGTAAAAGTAGAGAAGGATATCAGATTAAATCTCAGAAGACTGAGCACTCTGAAGTACCATGTAAAAAGTCATAATGGGTGGCTAAATAAACTCTGTGGGGGTTTTAGCCATGTTGCTGGAAGCTTTCAGGAAAACCCTCTGAGTGGTGGTTTCAACCTCCATCCACTAATCAGTCAAGTCTAAGTGCAGTTGGGCTTTTTCAACCAGTCAGCTAGTAAAATTGTCAGTAGGGTAAAGTGAAACCCTCTTATTTAATCGTATAGACAATGTCTAGGACAATCATCATGTTCACAACAGTTGCAATAGGTGTCTTTGTCACGGTTGCTCTTTTAATTGATTGCTTGGAGCATTGCAAATTAGAGATGATAAGATGCTTTTTCCATAATCCAACTAAATATTGAAGCTATATTTGAGCAGTAACATTATTGCTTTGCTGAAGTCCCCTGTGAGAGTTTTGCCAGAGGTTTTAAATTCCTAAGCCAGATTGTATTCTGTATTATGGAAATCTTTTTAAAAAATATTTTATGCAACAGCTTCCAGCTCAGTGATCTTCGATTTATGAACATCTGAATAACAGAGAAAGGTTAATAAATCTGAGCCACTATGCAATTTATAATCCTTCACATACCTACAAAATGCTTTTTTTCGTAATAGGCTTAAATTCTAGTATGCTTTTTAACGAGTAAGATTCAGGTTTCCTCCTTTTTTAATGACTTGCTTCAAGGGAAGATCTAGAATTTTAGTTTCAGAAAACTATTTCAATTCTGAATTTGAGTTTCTGATTGGCTAAAACCCTTTCAGAACTTGCAAAGGGAATACTTTATATACTGTGCTGTACTGCGTTGTAGGGTACCTGTGCCCTACATCTCTTCTTCTACTCAACCTGAAAAGGACACCACAAATGATTCGGATATGAAGTTCAGTATTTGCCCCTGTGTCTGTGTCACCACAGCTAGCTTCAGGTGGTTAGTCAAGTCCCTGATTTTTAGAAGGCTAACTGCTGCTTCAGGTGGAAGAGAGACTGAGTCAGAAGACTGGTGTGTCCTTTTTTTTTTTT
>VYZM01009817.1:11307-50956 GCA_013398915.1 Dromas ardeola
CTTTCTGGGCTGCAAGTGTGCATTGCCTGCTCATCTTGAGCTTCTCATCCACCAGCATCCCCAAGTCCTTCTCCTCAGGGCTGCTCTCAAGCCATTCTCCACCCTGCCTGTATTTGTGCCTGGGATTGCCATGACCCAGGTGCAAGACCTTGCACTTGGCCTGGTTGAACTTCATGAGGTTTGCATGGGCCCACCTCTCAAGCCTGTCCAGGTGCCTCTGGATGGCATCCCTTCCCTCCAGCGTGTCAACCGTGCCACACAGCTTGGTGTCATTGGCAGCCTTGCTAAGGGTGCACTCAATCCCACTGTCCATGTCTCCGACAAAGATTCTACTATTGCTTTTTATGTGCCACCTCCCCCACCAAAACAAAACCAAAACCACAAAAAAAGCTTAGGGTTTAAATTTTCTGAAACCTGGAGATGTATTGTGGAAATGCTAGTGTGAGGACTGGATGTGATGCTTTTAGGTTAATGCATGTGCCAGACAGACTGGACTCACAGTAGAAGGACCTGTAACTGTAGATAACAAACATCCACACAGAAGCTAAAAACATTAGGGCAGCTGTGCTAGCCTTCTCCAGTTAACTGAGGTCTTCAAGAAAGATGGAGAGTTGTTCTAATCTCTCTCCCACTGGTGGAGATGAAAGACCAAGTGGAGTGAGTGATTTGCTCCACTAAAGTGGGGGCTGAACTGCCTTTAGGCCGTGTTTGTCTGTGTTTGTATATTAGCTGTACAGGAGGCATAATGTCTGGGGTCTCTCAGGAAAAGGCATCCTCCAGAAGGCACACAGGCTGTTGATATTTCTTTGTTTTTCTTGAACTTTGATTGGTGCTTGATGCGTTGATGAGACTACCTGTGTTCCTAGTCACTTAGTTGCTCAGGGGACTGTGTTTTGCACCTGCTTTATGTGGCTGAGAAGATGCCTTCCGCAAGTTTTCCCAACTGTCAGCTTTTGCTGGAGTGTGTTGTCACATCATGGTACAAAGTGGTCCCAGGAATCTACTATTCCAAGCACAGACTGCAAGAGTCAGCACCAGGAAGGAGCTGTCTGAAAAAGAGATGTGCTTGGATCACTGATTTCTGACAGAGGCAAAGTTTAGACTTCATTCTTTTTTGGTTTTTATGTTGGTGTTTTTTGTTTTTTTTTACACTCCTTGGGTTTGCTTCTCGACTTCTTGTGTTTACGATGCTAGTATTTAACAGTGAGAAATTCTTAAATTTTACGGTGGCACCTTATACGATCTATTAAATCTAAAGAAAATACTTGATTGTTGCCCAGTTCATCAATCACAACACCACTGAGGAGAAAAGGAGAGGAAATGATGATGTCCAGGGCTGTGGCAGACCTGACATTCCATTATAAGACAGTTAAGGCTGTTGCTATAAACCTGCTATAGTGCAGGAGAGCAGCCAACTGATTAATTACATAATTTATCTTTTCTACTTTGATTTTTATTTTATCTAAATAATCTCAGTGATCTATTTGCTCCAGATTTTCACTTTTATTCAAGTCTTTTATTTTAACTATATAAATATTTCATACTGGATTTGATTAATCAAAGGGATGAGAAATAATTATTCCTTTGTTTTGAAACTGTGATTTATTTAGGACCAAACTTTCCCCTTGCATAAGCATTACAGGAATAATATTTAGCCTTTGAAAAGGACATGAAAGGTAATTTAAATATAAGTATGAATTAATTGTTCAGAGGCATTTTATTAATATTTTTGGATATGTTGAGTTTTCTGTTGCCCAAAGATACTTCAGTTTTTTCAAGAACTGAAGAGAAAACTGGGTCTTTAAGTGGTCAATTGCAGAATATGGAAAGAGGGCTTTGGAAGAATGTGAGGCAAAAAAACCTAGCTTCAAAAGTCACAAACGTGTTATTTAAACTTACTAAAACATGAAAGAGAACATGATGAAAAGGAAATGCTCACCACCAAGCCTCTGCATTGCATTTTGGCACCGAGTTGAACCGGTATAAATTTTTCTTATGTTACATACAAACTCCATGAACATTTTCACTTTTGGCATTGTTGTAGTGAAGGTTCTTAAAGGTGAAGCAGTCTGAAGGGGGACAGAGAGAACAGAGGAGGAAGGGAAGAAGAGGATCTCCCTTCGACAGATAGTTTCGTGGTTTGCTTTTGCATGTCTTCTTTCTTCTCTTTGATCCATCCAGGACACAAGATCCTACACAGAGCAAGCCCAAGCCTGATCCAGTATGGTAGTTTAAATGTAGCATCTTCTCTCTTATGACTTAGTGGCACGTCATTCTGTCCATTGAAAAGGAGGATTGTGAAACATCGGTTTCGGCCTGTTTTGTCTTGTGTAATATACAATGAAGCCTTGACAAATGACACACTTTTAGGCAGAAATATCAGAAGTATTGTTTGCAAGACCCTTATGGAATACCTTCAAGCGCACAGCATGTATATGTGTAGGAGCTGCAGCTCCCTGGAGGCCTGGAGGGAGGAGTGACATCCCAGAAGAGAGTAAAGGTCACCTCTGTACAAACCAAAAAAGCAAGTGCAGTCTTAGCTATGCCAATAGGTACAGGTATAGCAAATGCAAAGCACAGCCTAGATCTTTATACCTATCTCTGTCCAGTCTGGTTACATCTACCCAAACCAACTATACAGTGCACTGTCTCACTTTCTGTTTCTGAGTGTGATCGACTTGCAGTCCACCAACCAGCTTGTCGTGAGATAAGACAGTTTACTTGACAGGAGATTTCTCAAGTGCTAAAAGAAATTTTGTATCTGGCTGACATATTCAGCACTTTGCTAGGCACGATGCGGCAGCGCTCTCTCCCCTGAAAAGCAGGAAGAATTTCCGTGGCTATTATACTTTGTCAGTTCTCCTTATCGCTTCAAGTAGGTTGAGTCTAAGGAATTTTGACTACACTTGCAAAAAACGTATCCTTCCTTCCTTCCCATTCTTGTTGTATGAGTAAGATAATTGTACCTATTTAACCTGAGATTCAAGAAGTGTCTCTTGTCCTGTGTCTATTGATCCGATAAACTGTTCATGTGCTCCTTTAACCGCACAGTTAAGGGCATAGGTCTTTGCCTCATTGCCCTGAAGTGCTTGCAGGTGCAGGCTGTTTATCACCCTGTCATTTCAGTGGTGTTGTCCACTGAGTGCTGCTGAGGTGCAGGCTTCCTCCTGTTTCCCTCAAGTATTATTGGTTTCAATGATTAATAAACCTTTTCCGGGAGGAATCTTTGACTTTCCTTCCCTTGGACTGCTAACTGATGTAGTCTCTTTGAAAATGCTTGTGTCATCTCTGTCCAGGCCAAGCGTAGTCAGACTCAACTGGAAGCCATTTCAGTTCTGGCTTAGAGGTATTATAGAGGTCCATTCCTGCAGAGCAGGCTTGTGAGGGCAGGCCTGTGATTGCTTGCTGGGACCCTCACAATTTTAGCCATTGTTCTGGAGACAAAATACTTCAAAAGCCTTGTTTTCACAATAATGTTTAGGTAGTTGACAGAACCTGTCTGATTTTCNTTTTTTATTCAAGTATTTCTCTTCACTATTTTATATCTATAAGTTTCATCAACCTTCCCTAGTGCTCTCTCTTGCAACTTTTAGTCTGAGCTTGCTTCTGCTTACTGTAAAATATGATGTTTAGTTGGATGATATTTTACCATTAAGTAACATATAATTACATATCGTCTTTGACTTGTCTCAGTTTCAATTAGGTTTTGATATATTACTTGTTCTGTTATTCAGCTAATCACTTTCTTCCTATGGAACGTAGAAGAGAAATATCCTTTTAATAAAAGATTCTGAAACCTCATTTTTGTTGTTGAATGTATCCAAGTAGCTTACACATTGTTTTCCACCACAAAACGCATCTGGATTGTCAGCTTTGTGTATAAGTGTCTGTATTATAGCACTGCAATTATTTTCCAGGGATCTTAGTGTGTTTGTGTCTGCCATTAAGATGAATGTGTACCAGATGCTGTTTTAAAACGAAGCACTATTGTATAGGCTGATGGATGGAAAGTTTGTCAAAAGTAGTGAAAGCTTCTACAGGGGATACAAAGCAGCTGGAAAAATTCATTGTTATGTGCTGCTAGTATGAGCCTCTAGTTCAGCTGTGCTGCATTTTGATTAGAAAGTTAGATTCTATGGAAGCGTCAACCATAGTTCCTGGTGTTCTCTGTTTTTATGGCATTTGCAATTTGGTATTCACCCCTCTATTCTCAGCCAGTAAATCTACCGTCTTTACATGAATGTTAAGAAGCATAATAAAAGTTGGCAAATGTGAACTGTATCTATTACTTCTATGTGAATGTCTTGTTGGCCAATGGAAATTAAAATGCCCTGTTGATTGTTTCACTTGTATTTGTAGAGAATAGCTTGTATAGCAGATGAACAATGCCAGAATTATTTTTTTTCTTTTTAGTTCTCTATTATGTTACCAACAATACTGTTCTCTGCTTCTAAGTATGACTATAATTAGAAATGTGATTATGTAAAAGTGGCACCATCTCATTCAGTCCTACTTATTCCTGTGCTAAGTCCTATTATGCGTATTTTTGCTTTCTAGATAGCCAAGTTTCTCCTAGGTCTGCGCCAACTAGGAAGGATTTGTTTCTTGCAAGGGAATTTATTCTGTACTAACACCTGTCTCATCTATATGCAGGGACTCATCAACTCCAGTACTTGAAATTGTTTCTTTCTGAATCTCCAAGTGCCTTTCATCCAGCTCTGCGATGCCCATTTATCTGGCACCCTCCTGCATGCCAGACAACTTTCCCTGTTGCTTTAGGAGGGCCTCTTTCTAGGGATTCCCAGAGCCAGTTCCACTCTCTTTTGAGGTGGTCTTTCCTGGTGGTCAATACCAAGATGATATTTAGAAGAGACTGTCTTCCCACCTTGTATCTCCTCAAGATATCAAAAGAGAGAAGAAAAAAAAAAAGTCCATTTTGTGCTCCAAGCTACCGTAAGACTAAGTGTCAGAGGCAGACAAGGCACTTTATGACTTAGAGTCGGGATTGCAACTTATTTCTGCAGGACAATAGCATCCATCTTATGCAAATGAAGGCTAACCTTGAAATCTGTCTCATCAGTGTTTTCTTAGGCCTGATGCACTATGGTCACCTTTTCAAAAACTTACTCCTTACCAGACTTGCTTTAGAGAAACATGTCAGAATCTACTACATTCAAGATATAGTGAAATATGCAAGTTTCTGTGTTTGTCTGAAGCAAAATTGGCAAGTTTTTTTACAAGTAAGCGGTATATGCAAATGTACAGCAACATGGTGGTATTGGTGAAGTCTCCTACTGTTTATTGGAAAACAAAAAATCGTACCTTATGCTGATATGCTTTCAGACAGAGAGGGTTAGGAAGGCATTTTGGATGAAATGTTGAGCAGCCTTCAAGCCCTCTGGGTAATAGCCGAATAGCCCATGGCAGAAGTGTTCAGAAGAATGAGTGCTAATCTTGTGTTCTAACTAATACTGACTTTTTCCAGTGTTACAGAATCTGCAGTTTGAGGTTGGAAGTGTGACTATAGTCACATGGGTGGCAGAACCAAGACTACTCTAAGCATGCTTTGTACTTAGGTTTATAGGTCTTTGTTAGAAAGACCTGACCAAACTATATAATGTATTTATTAAGTTGTATCTGTATTAAGTATAGATATGTATTTTTATTAAGCAATTATGAGGATTTTTTTCCTTGTTTGCTCAGTTCTTTTTATTCCTTTATAAGTCATATGGCCATGGAAAGACTGTAAAAATAAATTTCTAAATGCTAACAGAAACTGCCTGTGTTCCAGGCAGAAATTTAGTTGCTAGAAATTTCCTGGAAGCAGGCTACTGCTGGATTTTTGCTGGCCTTATAAAGAATGCTGCATCAGCAAATGCAAAAGTGATCAGATCTGTTTCAGTTTACACTACAAAGAAAAGGGATTTCCCATTTTACTGTTGGATGTAAACCACTTAGTGTGTTTAATCTGGTGATATTTTCTTCTAAAATGAGAAACATTTTATTAGAGCCTGCATTAGGATCCAGACATTTTGATTACCTTGCCTCGGCATTGTGTTTGATTTTGTGGCAAGTAACAGTCAAATTGTTTTGTGTGTAGCTCAAATTTCATAGGTTTTCAAGGTCTGTTTTTTTTCTTTTTTTGTCTTGCAGTTTTCAGTGAAGATCTACATGCCAGTCTATATTTTGTCAATGCATCTCTGCAAGAGGTAGTGTTTGCTAGCACCACAGGGACATTGGTACCCTGTCCAGCAGCAGGGATCCCCCCTGTGACCCTCAGATGGTACCTAGCAACGGGCGAGGAGATCTACGATGTCCCAGGGATCCGCCACGTCCACCCCAATGGCACTCTCCAAATTTTCCCCTTCCCTCCTTCAAGCTTTAATAACTTAATCCATGATAACACTTACTATTGCACAGCTGAAAATCCTTCAGGGAAAATCAGAAGTCAGGATGTTCACATTAAGGCCGGTAAGTACAGTCTTTTATTGGGTTCCAAGGGGAATAAGGAGGGAGGAAACCTGGGTGTTCCAGAGAGAGTCACAGCAGCTGTGAACCAAAGGAGATTGGCCAGAAGCATAATCTCCGAACTCTTCTCAATATTAAGTAAAATACTGGATTCTTCCCACTCCTCCCTGATTTGATTTATTTTGGTGGTGAAAAGTTAGGTTTCCAAAGATCGTAATCAGTTGAGCTTCTGCATAAGAATAAGGAAAAACAAACTGATAATGAAATCATTAATCAGACCATGCTGACTCATTAAAGATCCGTGAGAGAAAAAGATGCAGTCTTTGGATTTTGTATAGGGGCTGGAAGAAAAGAGGAATGCTTGCCTAATCACATCCTTTCTCATTTGCTTGTATTCAGTTGTGCTTCGTTTTGAGAGAGAAACTTGTGTCCTGTGTAACAATTCAGCAACTGATGTTGGTCCATAGGCAGTGCTTTCTGTTTAAGCGAAAACATGCAAATGAGCATAATGATTTTGCGTCTGTTTTCTGTACTGACTGTGTGCAGACTGGGTCAGCCAGTGGAGAATTAGAGTGGGATCAAAATCAGGCCTTTTGTTACAATGCATAAACACATGATTGCAGAGTTTTTGAAGGCTTTGTCTACCCACTTCAGTTAATTAAAATATTCAAACAAACAAACAAAAGCTAGTCTGGGACCTGACCCTTGGCTAATGCAAATCCTCATAACCTCTTTGTTGTTGTTGGAGCTATGCTAGTCTTTTCTCAGAGGAGAAGTATCTTTCCTTTGGAGATATGCCTTCACAGGAGTTATGCAGGGAAAACTGTGAACAGTCAGCATGTAGATTTGTCTGTGACTCTCTTTTAAATTAATGTGTTCCCTTCTTCTAAACGATAAAATAACATTCAGAGATCTGTAGTATGTAGACAATTAGAAGGCAAGAATACAGGTTGCCATGAAATTCATGTGTCTTATTAAAATTTTAGTCTAGAAAAGTAAGTTTTCTTGCCCAAGAAGTGAGTAGTAGAAGCAAGTTCACATGTTATGTATATGTGGAGTTTCTATAATGGTCTACGCTTCTTCTGAAAATGTTTAGTTGTTTACAAATCAAAAAAGTCTGAAAACTAAAGATTCATAAGAATACATAGTAACCAACATTATGTTTGGAACTCAGTTCTGGGTTTTGTGCGTATGGTTTTACTTTAATGGATTTGTTGACAAGTTGTGCGGCAGAATTATATTTAGAGAGAACATAGTATTTTTTTTTGTCCTCTGTGGATTTGTTAATGTATCTCAATTTTGAGCATTTTTTGGGCAGCATTTTTTCCAGTATTAGATTCCAATTTTTCTATTTCTTAGATAAACTAATGTAGTGATGTAGAGAAGGCTAAAGCTCGCAACATTGCTAGCTAAGGCTCTGAACTGGTGTTCATTTAGTTGTAAAAGCATATGATACGGATGACAGGATGCAGTTATGTCAGTTGCTCAGCATTGACTCATTTATCCATGGAACCCCAAAAGAAGTCTTCCTCCTCTGCTTGAGAATTAAACCTCGCAAATGGAAGAACCTGAAAAAAAAAGCTTTTCAGTAGTTGGCTGTAACTGCTTGACTCATAAGCTAGCAACTCTTTTTGGCCAAGTCAGAAATGTCCCTTTTAACCCTTTTCCTTCTCTCTTTAGCCTTTTACCCCTGATCCATTCATTTCTCAATATGATTCAATTTCTTGGTTAACCTGAGGTTTGGATAACAAGTTAAACAAGTCCCCTTCCTTCATATGAACTGATATAGTGTGTCAGAGCTGTCATTGTGCCTGATGGCAGACAATAGCTATTAGTGTCTTTTCCAGAGGCTTGTGTAATCCCCCAGTCATAGGAAAATACTATTTTTGAGAGTCTTTTGTGCATAGCAGTAAGTGTATTTTATCTTTAGATGATAAACCCTGTGTTGCTCAATTATGAAGTGATAAACTTCATTTGTGCGTTACTCTCAATTACATTTCTGTTCATGTGAAGTCTGTACACAGTTTCAGATTGGCCTGAATTAGTACAGTTTTTGGGGGCCTTTTCTAATCTCGTTTCTTCTCCATTTTCTCCTCCTTCCAGCACCCTCCAACAGTAATAGGATTTCCTAGGAATACAGAAGCAATCAGTGGAGCATCCGATCCTAGCACAGTCATACAAAGACTAAAATAGTTCTGCCCATTCTCAGTCAGCTTGAGAAAGTCTGAAGCTTATTTACGTGCTTCTCCAAGAATATGGGTAGCAGTTAGAAGGGTTCCGGCTCACATATGGTTGTAATTGTGGTTTTGCATGTGATTTTTCACATAATGCAGCACACATCCCCAAACCCCAAAAAACCACAATGTGCACACCTAGACACCCAAACCTAATCCTCTTCCAGGCCAGTCCCACATAGGAGTAAAGGTGCATATCTCCATTTCATCCTCAAGCTTTCCAGTGCACTCATGGCAGGGAAGAATATATATTTTTACCGAAGACTGAAATTCTCATTTAAATTCATGACTCGGGGACTTGGGATTTTAAAAAAACCAAAAATCAGCAAATCATTCATGGGAACTGGCAAAATTATGATCTGGAAATAACTGAGGGGCCTCTGAAATCAGAATAATATAAACTTTTTAAGCAAAAAATGAATAATTCTGTGTTTGTTCTTACAGAAATGGTCGACTGGGCAGATTTTCAAAATGGCCAACTCTTCCGAAAAAATACAAATACCTTTAGTAGTGTGTTAGGATATTGCTGCTAAACAAGCCTTTTCTGTAAATGATGGTTGGAGCATGAGCATTAGACAAAAGTCAGCCTCATTAAGATGATCTATGTGCCATTCCCTCCGGTGTAGAACAAGATTAGGGGACTGCTTCATCACAGGGAAGCCAGTGTTGTAAAGTCACTGCATTAAACGTGCTTATAATATCAGTTCAGCACTTATAACAGGATTAAGAAACTTAAACCTTGATTAAAAATAAATTATTGACTTTAAAAAAAAAATATTGGTGTCTGTCTTATCATAGAAGATGGATTTATTTTGATTTTTAAGAAGATATTTGATTTATAATAAGATTTATTTACTTTTGGTTAGAGTTCCTAACTGTGTTATATCGCTGTAGTCTTGTTTGGGACGGAGAACTTCAGTCTTCCTTTCTACAGTTGTAGCACTGGACCTGAAAACTTGATGCTGTTTGCATTTGTGAAAACTAATTACGTTTCAGTACTCTACCTTTTTTTCTTGAAATACATTGTAAGTGGGGCTGACATTTAGAAATTCCAGTGCTCCTTGTGTACAGAAATACTTTTGTAAACTCTGCAAAGGATTTACTGACTCCTCAGTCTAGAATCAATGTGGTGAAATGTAATTGGTGCAGCTTGGTATATGTTTGTGCGCAGAATATGTAGGCAAGAAATGTGACTGTAACGTGCCGGTTCAGCATTGCTGACTTGGTTACACTGCTGCACTGGGGTTGTTCTTTCCAATAACTTTTACCCTCAGGCATATACATGCCTCAGACACACATGTCATTTTCCAATATTTTCATTTTAACTGTTTGTCACTTCAAGATACATAACTTTGTTTGCCACCTCAAGATACATAACTGTATTGGTTGTGATGATTTCTTTTTTTGCACCTTGACCTTATGGTCAAGTGGAGGGTCTATGTTGCTGCTTGTCCTCCATGTCTTACCCATTTACTTCTTGTAGTAGACAATATCTGTTTCTTTTCTGCTCTACCACCTTCTCCATTAACCATTGCTCACAAGTTTTTTCACCCCTTATTCTTTATTGAAGTGTTTCAGTGCCAGGATTTTCCTTCTTTCCATTCTCCCACTCAACGCAACCTCATCTCATCCCAGCAATATTCATTTGGTGTGAAAGTTTTCTCCAGTTCTTCTTTTTTTGTCTTTGTCCATTAAATTAATTCTTCCAGATGCTAGATGAATCATATCCTTGATCGAAGTGTTTCCATGCTATTTTTTAATACAACAATACAACTCTGAATCATAGTTTCTGTTTTCTTACCATTAACCTATTTCTTTCTGTGCTGGTCAACTGAATGTAGCTCTTATCTTACCTACTACCGTTTCTCTGTGTTTCTGAGACACTTTGTTTTTTCTTTGGCTGTCTCCATCAATTTTTTCCTTTGGTTCTCACTTCTTCAAAATCCTAAATGACACTGACCTTCTCTATACCCTCTGGATGTCTAATTCACACACAGTAGTTGTATGTACTTTGTACCCTTTGATAGAGCAGAAAGCAATTTGTGATGGGAAACATGGCATGATAAGCTAGAGAAATAACAGAAGACATAACACCATTTACCCATATAAATATATATGTGGTTCTTAAAAAAAGTCTTTCTCCTTGCCTTCAGAATTAAGTAGAGGAAGAACACAGAAATATACTGAAATGCAGATTTTGAGGAAACTAAAAGATCTGGGAATGTTTTCATATTGTTTTGCAATCAGCCTTGCAAAACTGTATCACTTACTGAGACAAAAGAACTCACAACCTGAGTAACCTCCTTGGGGGAACTTTGCAAGGCTAACCAAGGAAGTGGATGGGAAGTGTGATTATGACTTGTTTAATGAAACCTCTTCTTCTATCTTCAGTTTTACGGGAACCCTATACAGTCCGTGTGGAGGACCAGAAAGCCATGAGAGGCAATGTAGCAGTGTTCAAGTGCATTATCCCCTCCTCTGTGGAGGCATACATCACTGTTGTCTCATGGGAGAAAGACACAGTCTCGCTTGTCTCAGGTAGGCTGTTATGGTTTTCTTTTCCAATCTGCAATGGCAGCTACGGTTCCTGTTTTTTCCTCCAAATGCCTGATGTTTACTTTGAGTCAATTATAGCTGAATGGTATGTCATCCTTCCAGTAACGTATTTCACGTTAGCATTGCTGCATCCCTATGACTGCGTGTGACATGAAGGTTTTAGACAGCCCTGCTTTTCCTAGCATGCTTGAGGGGAAAATAACATGTTTTTTGTTGTATACCAGACATAAAACCAGCTTCCTCATGCTGTGGCAATGGGTTCACATTTTAACTTTGATAAGGAACTCCTACGTGCCAAAGAAATTTGAGTGTCGTAAAGCATGTGTTAGGTTGTAATTGTTTTTCAGTAGTAATGTTACTGATGGATTAGAAGAAATATCAAGTCTAAATTTGTTTGATTATGTTTAAATGAAGTATGTAATTGATATTTATACTTTCATAACATTTTAATCTCAAATATGTTCATAGATAACACTGAAGACTTAAACACAGGGTAAACTGTGCTGTATGTCGAATATATTGAAGTGAAACAATCTGTTCTAAAGCAGTTATATGCATTAATCTATTTACTGGCAAAGTGAGGAAATGTGAGGCATTGTTCAGGAAGTACAGGGAATTCAGGCAAAGAATATTCAACATTTTAAAGCATAAACATCGTAAGAAATTCATGGGAGAAAGTATATGTGGGAAAAATATTTTCAGTATAGTACATATCTAAATTATATATTATACACACTGAAGCTGCTGTTACACATACAAATGATTTATGTGTGCAGAAATTTGAGATATATTGTTCCAGTGTAATGCAGAATGAAAAAAAAATAGGTTGAGTTAAATGTTGCTGCAGAGTATATTTAAGAATGTGTTTGTGTTTATGATTCTACAATGTGTGGAAATGTTTTTGTACTTCTCAGTATATTAATCATCTTTCCTTTCTGACAAATGTGGCATTGACGGAAATATCTATCTTTCTGGATAACTCGTATTATAGATTTTATTTCTCTATGTGTTTTATTGATTCCTTAGGTAAGTTTGTTCTATTTTTTTTATAAATATATTTCAAATAGCTTTCTAAGGATTTGGTAGATATTTAAGTACCACGTAATTGGTGATCAGTTGTCCTATACTTCCGGTGCACTCTTTAAGCTTGGTAAATCCACATCCTTGCTATGCTCTTGGATTTTGATATGGCATATTATTTTTGTCACTGAGCAACTGAAACTGCTTGTGTTTCCGCGAAGAGGTCTCCAATATCTGAATTGTAGGACTCGCCAACACTTCATCCAATATAGTCAGGTCACATTTGTATTTAAATACGCACAAAAGCTTTCCATTATTCTGTATGTAATGATACAGGACTGTTTTTAGGATTATCTAAACTATGATCAATATTATCAAATGCAACACTGGATGAATTAATTTACTTTTCTTCATCTTAAAATAGAGTACTACATGATGCATGTACATCTGTATGTGTGAGTATTGGCTGTAGGAAAAGAATGTGTATACCTGCATGGTTAACTATCAGTATTTTTTTAAGTTTATTCATCCTATGTTATAGGAAAACATGCATCTTTTATCTGTCAACATAGATTGCATCCTCTCAGCCTGATTTTTTTTTACTCGAGCGTTAGTAACTAGTACCTATGTGGTATCTCTGAGTGGTTCAGTCCCACTCTTCACCTTGGAATCCGGTGGAGGGCATACAGGTCTCCATAACTTCTTCTTTAGGGAAGAAGGTGTGGCATTTCTGTAGACCATCAGGCTGCTGTTTTAAGATAATTTCATTCTGGTTAGCCTATATTGATTTTAACCCCAAACTTTTGGGGGATAAAAGTGTGTAATAACATTTAACTGTAAGGACCTAAATTGATTATTTTTTTTTTTTAATGCAACTTCTGACTGTGGTTGACTAATCATTAAAAATCTATTACAAGTTTCAACACTTAAAACCCAGTTTCTAATTATCTCACAATCCCTTAATTCAACAGTTAGAAATCTAAATGGAAATAAAACATAATTCATTAAAACTGATGCCATTAAAAAATCTCAGTTTATCTTGCTGGATCACATCAAAGAAAAGATTAAGTTTCAGAGATGAAATCACAGGTTAAATTATAGGTCGATGCTCTTTGTCATGCAAGGGCAAAAGTGTGTCAGGAAAACATTGCTCCAGTTTAACCACAATGATCACAAAATTTGTTTGCTCACCATTTATACTTTTTAACTGCAGCTTAATAGTGAGAGCATTTAAAAACCAGAACCCACACGTGTTTCATAAAACAATTGCCTTGAGTTTTACCCATAATCAATTTTGCAATAATCTGGCCATGAACTCAAATGGTAGATATTGATCAAGCTTGTCTTCTTAGAATGCCAGTGCTGATGAATACGATGCAAGACATAACATGACTGTTGAGCTGTTTTCCACTAATGATCAATATTCTGAGGAAATGCATATGCTTGCTTATACAGCCACTGCTAGCATGTTTTTTTTTCTGTGTGCTAGGTCAGATTCATTGTTATGCTTTTTATCTCATTGTTTTAATATTGGAAAACATCAAGTTCTGGTCTCTTTTGTTCTTGTTTCTTAATATAACTGATGTATTTGTTACTCATTAACATGAGCAAAATTGAGAGCCATCTTGAGGAGAAACCTCAGCTGTGAAAAAGCAAGAATATAAAAAGATACTCACAGGGTGATGATTATCATGGTTTCAGGTGGAAAAGGCTTTTGTGGGAAAACTAGATAGTGTTTACTCGAAAAGAAAGAAAGAAAAAAGAAAAGGGAAGGGGGTGAGAGAGAGGAAAGGGATAAGAACATTTTCACTGAGATGATACATCCATTTCAAATGGAAGACAATTAACCCAGGAAGCTTAAACCTTACAGGAAGGAAGGGGCGACCCCCTATGACAAGAAGAAGGGCAGCTTTTCTGTGGGGAAGCTCCATATGTAAGTGGTCCAACAGAGAAGCTTTATCTTTTTTTTTTTTTTCTGAAAGGCTTAAACCTCAGTGCAATACCTACAAGTACAATTTAGAGTAAGTACTTCATATACCTATCTGTAGTCCCATTCTGACTACTAAAATAAAGAGGTCTGTAGATTAACAAGAATCCTTTATTTCAGCTGTTACTTACTGTTCTAGATATCAGATCTCTTTTTATGTAAATTCAACATTTTAAAGAAAAAAAAGTGGTTTTGCTTTTATAATGTAAAAAAAAAAATCTAGCTTTTTACAAAGAGTGATTAAGAGATGTATTCCTTGATTAAGACAGTGATATTTTTTTGCTCTTGCAACAGTGTACTCTCCTGGACATACCTGCTTTTGTCTGTATGCTTAGTTCTTGGAGAGCACAGTGATGTCCATAGTAATCAAAGTGTGTAATAAATATGGCTGGGCAAAAGCATCTTCTGTTTCCTGGCTGCGATTTTATGTCATGCCTCCAGGTTATTGTGAAGTAATTGGGAGTTGAAACATATTAAGACATATTGCTAGGGTGTTTCCAAGGAGTGTCCAGATAGGTCAGACTCAATAAAGGGGAAGGTGCCCATGTTTGGAACCAGAAATAATGAATTCTGTGAAGTTTCCACGTGCAAGGACAGCTGTGGACTGAAAAGGTGTGCATGTGCTTGTCTGTCTGTCAGGGGAACAGCTAAATAATTGGGGTTTTGCTCTTACACTTTGTCTTTCAACGTGAAAACAAGTCTGAGGCCAAAAAGCTTTTTCAGGGTGTCCTCTAGAGGCCAAGGAAGAACGAAAACAATTTTAAAGCAAAGCAGAAACAATTATTTGGATGAATCTATTTCAGGGAAAAATAGAAAACCCCAACTTCCAACAACAAATGCACAGAAATCTTTTCATATTGGAAAGATCCATTTTGAATAATAATTTTTAGATGAAGTATTCAGCCATCTCCACTAGCTACAGCTGTATTACAAACTGTCATAATAGACAAGGGCAGCAGCAGACCTCTGCAGTTGTCGATCTGCTACAAATGCATAAAGTGTATCTTATTTGCCCATCTGTGTCTTTTAGTAAAAGCAATCAAACTTTCCAGTGGTGTGTGTCTTGCCTAACAATCTCTGAGATGTTGGCAAAATAGGACTGACAGTAACTCTGATAACTCTTAAGGGGCTCACAAAATGCAGGTTACTCTTCTACGGAGCTCTACAGCTGCAACATCAGGATCTCTCTTCTGAAGATCCTTCGTTTCTGAAGAAGTGTATACTGTCAGCTGACTTGAAACTGAGTCTGAAATTAATTTGAATTATAATAAGTAGCGTAATGATGTGCAGTTTTCTTTTGTATCAATAACCAGCTCTTACGCATTCATTAGATGACGCTAAACATAAAAGCTTAAATAATCCTAGAACATTGTATGACTGATAACTGCATGCAGCTTGCTCAAAGGTCAAGTTTCCTTTCCTCCTTTTTGCTTTCCTTCACAAGCCATTCCAAAAGAAAGAGACTTTTGGCATCAGCTTTGTGTTGACCTTGTAACCATTGAGAAGAGCTTAGGCCCTGTGGGACCAAAGAGTGCAGCAAAGTATGTTTTTTGTAATGACGGCCATAAAAACAAGGAACGATAGTACTGAAATGTGCCACAGTGTGGATTGTGCTTCTGCTGCTGTTGAGCAACTGTGAAGCAGAGAGGAGACTAGTGCTTGGCTCGTAGTAGTTCTTCTCCACACACAGAACAGTGAAGCTGGACTAGAAAGGAAGGTAAACACAAAATAACTGCTGATTCTGCTCTGCCTGGGTGAAAGCAAAGAGCAGAGTCCCTTCATGTGTTAATTAGCCCCGGAGAGAGCAAAGGATGGGTATGGTTATAGGGTAAAATGGGCAGAAAGGGATTATTAAAAATAAAAGTCAGTATAAGGGATCAGCAAAGAGACAGAAAAGAGGAGAATGAAGAGCGGATGGAAACAAAGAGAAAGAATTAAATTTGGTCTGTCACTACATACTGTATTTCTGTTATGAATGCCTCCTATCCTGATGCTGATAACTATGAGGGATTTTGAGTTTTTGCATGTATCTGAATAGCTCAGTGCCAAGAGCAGGATCATGAATAGGTTCATGCCCTGACCTTTCTGAATTCCCATTTTCCTGTCTAATGACATACCGTGCAAGAATTGGTCTGATTTATACATAGAGTGCGCCTGCTTAAAAAAGGTAGAAAAGGAGAGAAACATAATAACGACTGTGCACAATGGCATATTTAAATCTGCACCGAAAGAATAGCAGCTTCAAGGGAAAGGTGTGTAAGCATGAATGGAATGCGGTTCCCTGAAGGGTTGTGATTGACGTGCAGATGACAGCCGATGAGCCTTCCAGCCAGCATACTTTCTGTTGGCCAGAAATTAGACACACTGGACCACAGCTTGAGAAGTGTCACTGATGTACAATGACCTACATTTGATGTAATGAATTGCATTATTTATTTACACACAGTTCCTCAAGTCTTGTCTTTAAAAGGCTCAGGGGCTCTTGGATTTTTTTCTGCACAAAGGGCTTTTCTGAACTGCTGTGGTTGACAGTAAGCAGTCAGTGTTTGCCAGTAGTTATCACATGGTGGCATCTAAAATCCAGCACTACAGTTTTCGTTTGTGCTGGGGTTTGGAGATTACAGCAGTGGTTCAGTTTACATAGAGCGATTGCTGTTTTTTCAGCCATGAGGTTTGTACATAGTGGGGAAAAAAATCTCTCTCTCTCTATGGGGGACTGGTCCTATGTGCAGAGTCCTGTGTTCAGAATTAGGTTATTGCTGATGATCGCAGGGATTAAGTCCAGCTATTTGATTGAGGCTGTGTCTAGTAGACATGAGCTATGATCTTTCTTGTTTTCGTTTGGTGTCAGGGTTTAATCACGGTCGCCAACCAGAAAGCATTCAGCAGACACTTAACCTATGCCACTGAATGCTCTAGATGCAAGATTTTCTCCAGTTCCATGTGGAGTGAAATGAAGAGTACAATTATTTCTTTTCTTTTCTTTTCTTTTCTTTTCTTTTCTTTTCTTTTCTTTTCTTTTCTTTTCTTTTCTTTTCTTTTCTTTTCTTTTCTTTTCTTTTCTTTTCTTTTCTTTTCTTTTCTTTTCTTTTCTTTTTTCTTTTCTTTTAATTTCTTAAATATTAGCAACATATATAAATAAAAAGAAATTCTCAAGGTAAACTACCTTCTACCAGAAATACGTCAATGAGATTTAATTCTGCTATTCAAAGTTGTGATAGCACACAGAAAATAAAGCAGTCAAACCCCTACATCTGCTGAGCTTCCTTGACTCCCTGGAAAGCTAATGTGACTATTGTTCAGCAATGCTCAGGTCAGACTGTAGGTTTGCTGTTACAGTAATGTGTTTTCTATGCTTCTTGAAGACATGTGAAGTGCACTTGCCCATCTCTAAAGACAATATATTGCTTCCTCACTTTCTCTTTCAACAAGGTTATTTTCCTAAGGGACCTAGGAATAAGTAATTTACTACATTATTTAAGAAATGTCAAGTTAGCGTTTTTCCTGAGCACACTGTTCTTTTAAGAAGAGAGTGTCTTATAATCCTAGGAAGTGGAGATGGTAAAAACTTGGCACTTCCTGCTTGTGCAAACAGTTTTCACGCTCTCCTTTGACTCATTGTAAACTAAAATTGTAACTGAGCAAGGCAACGTACTTACAGCTGTTCAATGGGGGACATTTCCTTTGGCTACTCTGCAGCCTGTGTTCCGTGTCTGCTTCCTACTCCATCTCCCTGGAGTATTTTGCTCAGGTGAATCATCCTCAGATTATGGTTGTGGGATCAGTAGGAGTAGATGCAAGGATTTCAACAGCTTTGCGGGAGGCAGGTGTTTAGAGTGACTTGGGGGGTGAAGATGGAAAGCATCTGATCCACGTGTCAAAGAATCACTTTTTGATAGAGCAGAGGAAAATGAGTGATATGATTGTAGGCAAAGGAGTGGTTTCTCATCACTTAATTAGCACAGGGAAGCATGCGTGTGAAACCAGAGAGACTGTTGTTTTCATGTAGAGGGAACTTGGGGATTCTCCTCAGTGTGACTGGATATTTTGGCTGCTCTGAGGGCATAGAACATTGATGGCTGTTTGGGACAGATGGAGGAGAAAAATATACTTGAGAGGGGTGTCTTGCTGCTTAAAATGCAGAAAGTCAAAATTTGCTCTGTCTCACTACATCCAGCAATTTTAATACTAATAGGCTTCACAAATAGTAACAGTGGTTTTGGCATTTCAGTAACGAAGTGTGTCTAGGAGACAAGTATATCATAATTTTTTTTCCCTCTCTTGCTGCTCTGTTTTGAATAGCCCTCCATTGCCATCAGTTGGAGGGATCCTTTCCCTCTATTCACTGTAAAACCAAACAAGAAACCCCAGAACAACTCCCCAATCCTCTTTTTTTTTTTTTCTCAACACTTCAATTTTTTTTTTTCCTCTCTACTTACACAATTAAAGCACATGAAAAACTTGATTGGATTCAGGCCCCCTTCAGAAATGCTTGTGAATTAGAGAGAGAGGGAGGTTGTTATTCTGCTTTCTGTGTTAAGGCTTTCAAATATCTGCATTTATTTAAAAAAAATATATATGCCTTTCTCTCTCTTTCCCTCTCTGTATCCGTGAGTGTGTGTATACATACATGCATATTTATATGGGCACCTATCACGTCGCTCTACGGGCCTGAGGGTCTGTTGGACCATGCATAACATTATCTAATCTGATGCCCTAACTGTTCTGTTTTACCACCTTGTTATTGATGTTGCCAGTCATGAAGAGGTTTCTTTCAGCATGGCTGAATTCAGTGGCACAGTTAGTCTCTCACTGGAAATATCTGTGTCACATTATTTTCTCTCTCTAGATGTACTTGAAATTTCTTTCATTTTCCTGGGGTGAATCCCATTTTATCATCTGACCATTTTTTTCTAGCCCACTCAGTTCCTATAATATTAATTCTCTCTGGGGCTTGTAAAACCTTCAAATAAATATGGCCTGCATTTTAATTAACTTGATGTTTACCAGATCTTTATTAAAGGTGAAATAAGAGCAGACTGACTGCTAACCTTCACAGGTGTTCACTCAGCATTTTTCATTTTGTCTTTCCTCTTTGTTTACTATTATTCAGGCAGGTTTTGGTTCATATAATTTTTCTTGAATTGAATATTTGAAGCGATATTTTTATTGCTTTGGTTTGATATGCAGGATTTTCAGGGGTCGAATTTGTAGACAGGAAGGCTCCGCGGTACCAGGTTTGGTATCAAAGGGCTAGGAGCAGGAACATGCTTGAGTCAATCGGTGTGCCGGTTTTAGGTCTAATTTTATTATTTGTTTTCATTTTTACTATTTGAAACAGTTAATCGTGGCATTGTTTTCTTCCTTATAAATCTGCTCTGTTAGTGGCTTGTGATCTTGTCAGCTTCCCGAATGGCATGGATAAGTAGATGATCACATTAAGCACTGCGTGCTTGGGGTTTTCCATCAAAACCCTGTCGAACATGAGCCGACAAACAGCCGATGAGCTCTGACAGTTTTGATACGAGGGGACAAAATTGATGCATGAGATTGCTTCACCTGGGTTGCTAAACTGTAAATGCATACCTTAATTGCATGTATGTTTTCTCTTCGGAGGAAGGTTACAATGATGGCCTGGTGACCTTTTAGTTAGAATCAAGCGAATTTTTAAAGCCTGCGATCTGATGTGTGAGCTCGAGCTGTGTAACTGCAGAGGGGCAGATGCTCTGCCCTGCTGCAGAAAGGTGGTAGATGCAAAGGCTAAGCATTTTATGTTGTCAGTGGTTGCTGTATCAAAGTGTCTTTGATTTTGCTAAAAAACTTCAAGCTAGGAAATTTCTCATAGAAGTGAGAGTACAGAAGAAGAAAGATTGAACTGTTTACATGCTCTCTCCCACCATCAAAATCACTTCATAATTGCAATTACAGATATTTTTTCATGGCAAAAGCACCCTACCAATTTGCTGGTTCATGTTTGTTTGGTTTGAAATAAGCTCTGCATGTTTTTACCATGCACTCGAAGACTGTTGGTGTTGAATGGGTTGAACTGTTTACTGCAGGCCATGGAGACTGACATGATGCCATGCTTTCAACTGGCGGAGGAGTGTGATCCACACAGACCTGTCAACGAAAGCAGGTCAGCAGGATTGAGCAAGTAAAAAAAAATCAATAAATCTTTGAATTAATCATGCAGCTGCCAGAGAGAATTATGGGTGCATGAAATGAAGGGTGTAGGTATATATCAATGGCAATTTATTCTTTCCTACCTCATTGTGTCCTTTTCTTTTCTAAGCCTCCAAGTTTTCTTTTCCCTACTGCCATCTGAATGGCTCTGTGTTTATTCAGATACCTTCATGGAATACTCACTGTTCATTTTAAAGTAACTAATTCAATATGGATCACAGAAATCCCTCTCTGCACTACCACTTTTCTCACTGACTGTTGTGCGCACTCAATATGAAATAATACAGGAATTTCACCTCTGCATAAAACTAAGATTGCACATCTTGTGCAGTGAATTGGACCGAATGCAACTGCTGCTTGTTCACTCTGGTGAACAGAGGAGTTAAAAATTCATGCCAGCGCTGCTGACGTCTCAGGTGAGCGGCCGTCCTTGTTGAGTCCTGCTGCAGCAGCGTGGCTGGGGCATGAGCCCTGACCCTCGATGGGGTTAAATCCCCCCCAACTTGGGCCAAGTCCCCCGCCCCAGGGCCAGCTCCCACCTCTGCCTCGAAGGCAGCTGTGGTCAATAAACATCATTACCAAGAAGGGAGTGTTTCACACTCGGCTCTCTGAATCTGGACAGCAGTGGGATGCAACCATGGAGAACTAAAAGTGCAGCTCAAGAGGGAGCAATTTGACCCTAGAGACATGCTTGAGAGGACTGTGAGGAATTACAAATTAAGAGATGCAACCTGTGTATATCTTTGTGGTCTCAGCTCTACGCTTTGGTTTTGTTCTCTCCTTCTCCTCCGAATGATTTATCCTTCGTTGCGGTGTCCTGGAGGGATTGTTCTGTAGAGCTTCGCCATGCAAAACTTGAGTGTTTTACTGCTGCCCTGCTTCTGGGTCTGGTAGTGAGGAAGGATGGTAAAATTAATGCCCCAGCATCTTTAAATCTTCGTCTGCTCTGGAAATGATGCAGCTCTGTGTCCAGCTTAACTCTCCAGCTGCAGAACTTGGTTGTGCACCAAGGCAAGGATGTCTCCTTGGCTCTCTGCCCGGGGATCGAGTCTGGCTCTCTTCCAGTTGGGGAACAGCCCAGTACTGGATGCTCACTTTCACTGCAAATTCAAATTCATTTTCCTCTTTTATCCATGGCTTTCTTTTCAAATAGATAGCGATATTCACAAAATCCCTGAGAACAATTACCCTGCTACTTGTGGAAGGTCAGGGCAAGCTCTGTTCAGGGATTCTGTATTCCAAGAGGGAAAACAGAGCTGACATGCAGTGCTCTTGTTTTTCAGTTGCATGCCTGGGGATTTTTTTTTTTCTAAATGTTTTTCCACCTTCTCCATTAAAACAGAGAATCAAATTCCTGATACACTCAGAAAATACATTTGGGTTCAGCTGTGGAGCTGATTTTTTTAATTACTATCAAAGAGACAAGTAGACTGTAATTTTCTAGGGGCAGAGAATGTTTTTTACTGTCCTCCCTTTGTAAAACGTCCTGCCCAACTGTATCTCGTTAAATACCATGGTTTTGTAAACCCATGTTTATTCTTTAAAGAGACACAGACCATAGAAAAGTAACATCTTTTTTCTCCTGATATTTTTCTTGCAACTGATCCTCCAGGCAATACCTGAGTGATAATGATGGAAAAAAAATTCTCTCTGTTTTTTAGACTTCAGGGTTTTTTGTGCCTGTGAGAGAGTTTTGTCTGCACTGATGACTGAGATTCCTTCCATGTACTCCATTTTGTCTTCCCATTTATAACTGTTTTTTCACACTACACTGCCAAGAAAGACGTTTGTTTAAAAACTAAAAAGTATTTCTAAGATTAAAAAAAAAAGGCACCAACTGAAATGCTAAAAATCACTATATGGAAATATATGACTATTCTGTAACTAAAACTGATCCCTTAAATGTATAAAATAGTATGCAGATTTTTAAAAAATGGATAAAATTACATAGATATTTTCTATGCGAAGAAATACTCATTACAGTCAGCATGTTCTGAGAGAAAAACATTTCTATAAAATAAATTTTTGATACGAAATTTCAAGAGAGTGCAAGAGTCCCAACAAGCATAACAATTTTTACATGTATACGCAGCATAATTTAAAAAATTATGATATTATAATGTATTTATCTGAAATCTTTTACAATTCCTTCTGAATTAAAATGAAATATGGAAGCAGCTGCTGCTATGAGGGGAGAGGCTACGAAAAAGAAAATAGCGGAAAAAAAACAGGAAACGCCCCAAATGCTGACATCGCATTGTATTTAAATGTGGAAATGTTGGGGAAGAAGCCAGAGAAATAAGGGAATTAATGATCTACGTAATCCTTTTTACTTTGCTTAAGTGATATTTGAATTCATAAATATACTGGATATCTGGAAATCTTTTTTTTGCTGAAAAAAAAGACATGGATTTTCTTGGAAAAATTCAGTTAAAACATGAGAAGCAAATCTGATCTTCTTTTCAAAGTGGATATTTGTGACTTGCTGAAAAGCAATTTCAGGGCTAGGAAGGAAAAGTGCACCCATAAATAAGAAGTGACAGGATAACGCATGCTGTGTCACAGCATCCATTCGGCACTTTTATAGAATGAGTGACAAAAAGAGAACCCCTCTAAGTATCAGTGGCCCAAGAAGATTTAGCGAGATGCCGTGTGCGTTTTCAAAAGGAATTTAAGGAAAAAGAATTTGTTCACTGGATTTCGCTTTCCTCTTTCAAACATCTTCTCCTTTCTTACATGAGCTCTACTTATTGATAGTATGTCTTTGCATCCTCATCAATGGTTATTCATAGCACTTTCTGGAGATGATTTTTTTTTTTTTTAAGTGATAAAGAAATTACGTATCTCAAGCCCTGTATAAAATAAAGGAAACCTTTATTCCTGTTTATTTTGACATCTCTTTTCCCTTATGAAAACCTCAAAACCCCTTTGAGTTAATTAGGATTATTACCCTCATTTTACATAGAGGGAAACTGAAAAACAAAGAACCTTCAAAATTTCCTCTGTTTCTCATGGAGGCTCCTGCAAACCTCAGGCAGGATCTCCTAAAGCATAGTCCTGTATTTGGATCCATGCTTTCTGTTTCTTCCCAAGTACTGGAATAGCAAAAGGCATAGATTAAGTGTGAATGAGGTTTAGGAACTCTTGATAATTTGGTGGGAATATTTTATATTCTCATTAATAAACCCAGTACTGCATGTACTCAGTGTTTCAGATTTCTGTTAGTGGAGCTCTTATTGCTTTGAACTGGAGCTCCCATCATGAGGCTGTAGAAGGTGAAGCTCAGTGGGAGAGCTGGGTTTGGAAACCATTGCTTATAAAATGCAGTCAGCTAAAAGAAGACAAAAAGTTTTGCCTTTGCTGTGTCACTTTTGTTTAGATTTATTTTCTTACTACATCAGACACCTAATAATAAATCATTGTAAGGAAACTACAGGAACATAGGACCATAAACTTAAATGACTTAAATTTGTAAAAGAAAAAACAAAACAAAACAACTTGGTGTGGTTTTAATCAATGAAAATTAATTGCATTTAGAATTGGAAATGTCTTCCTGCTCCCTGTCTCAAAGCTCAAAGAAGATTTTTTTTTTTTCCCCCTCTTTCATGACTGATGTCCTTTGGAGGATACTTGTGGAACTTAAGGTCTGTCTGAGTTAGTTGGACATTTTTTTTGTCAATTACTTTGTTAGGAAAAATATGTGCTTGTGTTGGCTAAAAAGGATGTCTTCCTATTGAAAAAGTAATCTTTCAGCCAAACCAAAGAAATAAAAGTCTGCAAGGGATGCTGAAAAAGCCAGAACCTTTCCTTTTCAGTATTTTCAAAATTCTGTATTCTGTTTTCATTTCAAAGTGAAAACTGTCTGAAAACTGCCTATTTTTATAGGAAAAAAAAAATCTTAGGATAAAAAAGTTGTATGATTTTTTGTTGGTTATTTGGTTCCATTATCAATCTTAGCAGTGGTTTTGCTTATTTATTTTTTTAAATGTGCTGCTTATTTTTCACTTTCCTCCGTGAATTCCTGTTTTGGGAAAAGTAGTAGTGAATATTTTAGGTTAATTAGAGTGACATATGGATGCTGAAAAATTCATCCATAACATCCACATAGGACACTTTATGTGAAACAAATTTGCCAGAGTTCAGAAAAATTTTGTGTGTAGTCATTTAACAGCACCATTTATCTGAGAAGCTCTTTTTAAATAAAATCAATGCTATTTTTGCATTTCCCTAATGGGAACCTATTAAGCTAAGTACACAGGCATTTTTAACCTTAGACACATCGCAGGGGCAAGTCGGTACTGGATTGAATCCAGCGTATTAATGAGGAGCATTGAAATACATGATTCTGCGTCTGGGTGGTTTCGTTACTGGTAGTGGAAGTACGTTGTTGATGCACTGTGTGTCATCAACATTCTAATCTAGAGGATAATTTAAGCCCTTCTCTCTCTAATACTCTACCCGGTATCTCTTTGCCTACTTGATGGTTATTATGGAGTATCTTTTAATGCTTCTGTTCGGAATTCTTTCCTTCTGGAGTTCATAGATGCCCATAAAAAATAAATTCTGTGTTAAAACTTGGCTCCAAATGATTTTAATTTGAATGATGAACATTCTATTAGGCCACTGAAGATTTACTTGTTTTGAAGTTAATAGGGATGAGAACTGCAAAGCAGTTTATGAAAGACTGTCTGTATGAGTGTATACCATGAACAGAGCAGGAAACTAGAAGAGCAGGGGAAGAAAAAGTGGTTTAGATTTATTCTGATTTGGGAGGCGGCTTTTTAGAACAAAGAACAAAGCATTCAAATTCAGAATGCAACAGTAGGAAAATGTGTAGAAGAGATACATGCCTATATACTGCCAGTGAAAATAAAGAAACTTTATGCTTCTTACACTGCAATAGGTATGTCATTAGTTTTCTGTAACATCGTCCTAGGAGCATTAGGAAGACACTGAGGAGAAAGCAATTAGGCCATGTCTCAACATAATCAGCTGCCTCTGACACAGTCCAAGTGTGTCCATCTGTTCCCAAAAGAAGAGAGAATGTTTCTCTCCACTTCCAAAACATCAGCAGAGAGGTTAAACCATGAGTGTTGGGTGCTTGGAGGAGCAGAGAATTCAAATAGAGTTATTTTTCAGTTAAGAACTTTTCACTGAAAACATTCACATTTCACATTTTCACATTTAAAAAAAATAATCCCCACTACCTTTTCACTTCCTTTTTCTCTCCTCTCCCACAATGCCATTCGCCTTTTTTGCTAGCATAAAAGTCTGAATTTAAGTAAAGTTATTTGTTGTAGCACCACCTTAGACCCCCTAACTAAAGAAATTTTAAGAAATCGTATATTGTCTGCAAATGAAAAGAGAGAAGTTGTAAATGAGAAAGGGTGGGAAGAAGAAACTGCACACATACTCTGTTGCATTCAGTAACTGAAAGCTGGAGGGGAAAGCTGGGACAAAATCACAATGTTATCTAAATTATCTCCCCCTGTGGGGGTGTGTTGCACCTCGGGAAGAGGCAGTGGGGAGCAATGTTGTATAGCGGCTTAGGAGAGCTTTCTGTTAATTATTTCCTTTACTGAACTTTGGTAGCCCTGTGCCGTTGCTTGATGGTGTCAGTTTGTGCTTTCTGGTTTTAATTGTGTGGGAAATCTTTCACATCCCACTTATGTTAGAATTCCTAGGCAAAGGGATTAGGATGCCATCCCCAATCAGCATGGAATGGAAAGGGTGGAGCTAAACATGAAGTTCTGTCCCATTTTTTGGGCAACTTTTCACCCAAAGTGACCAGCATGCACGTATTTAAAAAATCCTAAAATTATAAAATTCAGTTAAAAAATGCTGTAACTAATACAGCCCCTCATGCTGTATTAAAATACTTTAAAAAGCTGATTCAAAGCTTTGTAACTTGCTGCTCTGTTGCATCAACATATTTCATCAATAGGGCTCAAACTGATAAAATATGTTGGTTTGATCTTCCTCTAGTCATTATTACCCCTATCGGTTGGGAAGAGTTGGTAACCCTATTACTGCTATTCGTAGGGCTCTAGTCAGCCAGGCATTGGAAATCATTAGCATTCAGGCGAAAAAGGTTTTTAACATTATTAAGTATAAGAAATGTAGCAGATACTCATGTGTACATCTACCTATTGATCACTCACTGTAAACCAAGAACCATCAGGGGGATAAAAGCAGGTTCCAACTGTTGCTCCACCGTGTACTTCTTCAAGCACATGTGCTCCCAAACCCTTCAGAAAGGACACAGGAGTGTCTCCACTTGTTCTCCAAAAGATGTCTTCAGCTGCCTCCTGGCAGCTGGACATTTGGTCCTTTGGAAATGTTGGGTCTAGGACTCTTGATCAGAAACCACATAGTCCTGTGTAGTCACAAGGAGTACCTAGGACTCGGGCCCTCTGCAGAATTGTTTTCTGATTTATGTTTGTTTATTCAGGCAAATTCTGGCTCCTGCATGCAAGGAGGTGAAGTGACTGCAAAGCGCTCATCCTCAAAAAGTTTATGGCCTGCTGTCTTTATGGGCCTAGCACATGATAAAATATAGGGTTTGCATTCCGGTTTGCCATCTAGAACAATGGCTATGTGAGGAGTGTTAAACTTGAATATGGGGATTTGTGGATGGTAACACAGCATTTATTCTTCAGCCTTGGGAAGGGTGCACCGTCCTTGGAGGAGTGCTTGCCTGTGACCCTCCAGAGCTCCTCTAACAACCAAGGCGGATAGAACTGGACGTGGTTCAGCATCTGTTGCAGCTGGCTACTTGCTTCCTGCTGTCCTGCCCTATACCTTTTTCTTACCCTGGTGTTAAATGGAGTTGCATCTATAAATACCAAGTTGTTTTGAAGGAATCCCTTTCATTGATTTCTTGCTGATGGGTTCAGTTGAAGCCCGGATGTCTCGACATCTGCCTAAACTTTGGGAAATGCCTCTGTACTCGGCACTGGTGAGGCCCCACCTCGAGTACTGGGTCCAGTTTTGGGCCCCTCACTACAGAAAAGACATTGAGGTGCTGGAGCGTGTCCAAAGAAGGGCAACGAAGCTGGTGAGGGGCTGGAGAAAAAGCCTTATGAGGAGCAGCTGAGGGAACTGGGGTTGTTTAGCCTGGAGAAAAGGAGGCTCAGGGGAGACCTTATCACTCTCTACAACTACCTGAAAGGAGTTGTAGAGAGGTGGGTGTCAGTCTCTTCTCCCAAGTTACAGGTGATAAGACTAGAGGAAGTGGCCTCAAGTTGTGCCAGGGGAAGTTTAGATTGGATATTAGGAAAAATTTTTACCCCAAAAGGGTTATTAAGCATTGGAACAGGCTGCCCAGGGAAGTGGTTGAGGCACCATCCCTGGACGCATTAAAAGATGGGTAGATGTAGTGCTTAGCAACATGGTTTAGTGATGGTTTTTGTCGCAGTTAGGTTGACTGTTGGACTGGATAATCTGAAAGGTCCCTTCCAACCTGGGCAATTCTATGATTCTATAATATGGAGAGCAAAGCAATGGACTAAATTTCAGTGAAGAGGTTTGCCAGTGCTAATGATAGAAGGCCCAATTGGCTGAAGGCCCCTGCAACGGACCAGCTGTAGATCAATTAAGCAACAATTAACATGACCCTCAAAGCTGCCTGCATTGGCTAAAACTTGAGCTCCCATGCCTGTTTTTCTTGGGCCCTTGTCATGATCCAGAATAACTATGGGGCTGCTATAACTTCTGGTGCTGCTTTCACGTTGAGTGAGCTGTTTCAGATGCCTCCGCTCTTGGGCCCCAATGTAATAACAGTGGACATGACTCATTTTTTCTAAAAATAAGCAGACTTTTTCATTTTATCTGCTGTAATTAAAAGGTTGGCTGTAAAGTTGTCTTAGAACACTTAAAAAAGATAAAAAGTAGTCAGTCCCCTTCCCCCTCCCCCTTGGACACCAGTGTGGATAAGTCCTTGGATGCATAAAATGTTGAATTTGCAGAAACATGAAAATGTTGTTTTGATAAATCACAAGCATCTTTCAGTGGCTCAAAGGATATTAAAATGTCACAGTGAAGCAAATCAGCATTCTCATTCTTTATTCCTGTCTTTGAGGATACACTTTGCAAACTACGGACAAAACAGATAATTATGTCTAGGAATTAGGGGAGTCAGAATATTGCTATACTGCAGTGAACAATTAATGATATTTATCTCTCACATAAGGCTTTTCACTTTTCCTATATAAATCTCTACTTACACAGTAAGTAGTAATTCAGTAAGTGCCATCTCCATTTTGCACATACAGAAACTGAGACACCGCATGAGCATGGGAAAACATCAAATCTGCCTCAAAGCTTTTGCTAGATTTAAAGTCCTGTATGTAAGCCCCCCCCATCTTGGCCCCCATTGTACAAAATTTTGGCCACATGTTCAAAATGTTTCTTTCACTAAGTTTGTGTTTTATGTTTGATTCGATAGAGCTCTCTTGGTTTTGGCTCTTCTGGGATTTTACTTTGAATACTTTAAGACATGAAAAAGTAAGAAATCATCCATTTTATGCTCATACTTGATTGCTCCCACCTATAAATTCTTATAATATTTATCATTCTATTTAAATATTGCAAAACGCAATACAAGCAAAGCAAGGAATTATAAAACAGAAACTTAACTGAAGGGAGGAGGAACTGGGCAAATTAAGGAAAAAATAGAGGTATACTAATTTTTGCCATCTTCTTATTTGACATGAAAAATGTAAAACTCAAATCTAGCTTTCAAGAGTTTGTGAACACTGTAGAAAAATCTCGAGCTCTTTGAGGCAAAGGGTAAATTTTATGTTTGGTAAGCATTCTACTACCTAAAGATTAATAACCACTTGTTTCTGATAGCTCCATTCGGCTGTAGCCTAAAACTTGTTTTAGGAAACTAAACTAAACAAGCCAAGCTTGAAGCCTTAGGTATTTGAAATTGGACTTCTGGCAGGAAGCTTCTCCTTAGAAACTTTCATTATTTGTTTGGGTTTTTTTTAAATACTCATAGTACCCAAAATAAACAAGAGAGAGATTATGTCAGAAGACATAAAAGAATAAATTGCAGTCCAACAAATGTCCCTATATATATTTTTTTTTAATCAATACTGACCTTTTGAATTGATTCTCTATGATTTAGAGAAGGAGGACTGGTGAAAGACCACAGGCACTGATGATTTAAGGGACTTAAACAACTTACATTTATAAAAACAAACACTTTACAATGCTAATTGAAAGAGCTACAGCAGAAACCAAAAGCTATGATTTAAACTTTTTGCAAGTTGGTAAACATTCAATGTTGATGGCTTTTTCTTTGTTTTTATAAATGGTGTTACGTGTCTCATGTAGGTGACATGAATAGTGGCATCCAGTTTAGATGAACTTATTAGACTATAAATGCCCACACTTTCGGAAGAGCCTTAGCCTGTAAATAAAGACAATAAATCAGAGCTTTTGATTAGTCTTCCACCTGCCAAACATCCTATATAGAGCTATGCTGGCTGCAGGTTAAAGATCTAGCAATGCATAGATAAGCAAATGGCAATTTTTACTACTGTGGCTGTTGGGCATTGGCCCTCCTATTCTAAATAGATGACACAGTTGCTCATTTTGGGACTTGTATCTCCTTTTTTTATGTGTACCTGCCTATCTGAGGAAAAGCTGCATGTTTCTTCAATGAAGAATAAGGAGTCTTTGGGGGATATTTGTGTAAGTGGGGTCAAAATGTGTCCTTGTGGACAAGTGCAAGGCTCTTCCTCAGAAATTCCCTTTATGACAGATGAAGCTCACTTCTGTGAAGTGAAATTGTGAAATCTGTCTCATTTCTTTTAAGTGGAAAGCACCTAGATCAGGAAGCTGTGGTGAAGAAAATTGCCTGGTTAAATTGGTTTTTGCCCTTTACATACCTTGTTCTAAGTTGACTGTCTGTCTGGCTGATGTTCCGGAAAAAAAGGCTTCTGCTTTCTGAGGAAAGAATATTGTTTCTTTGCAAAAATAAAGATGAGGAATAAGAAAGAGAGAAAGTCACATTTAGAAAAGTGGGCCTCAAGTTAGTGGTACGAAGTTTGTTCCTTGAGTAATACTGCCAGTTCATGCACATGGGAATCATAAATGGCACTATGTTTGCTTAACTGTGGGTTTTGTATTACCATTGTTTGGTGAAGCTTTTAGAGAAACTCTGCTGATGTCAATTAGGGAACATGACATTTTTATCTATAGCATTCCTAATCTAATAGATTTAGTCATCTGGATTTCACACCTAATTTCTGAAAATATTGTGACTAGACAGGATTATAAAAAGGACTATAATATAATACCTGTTGACAGAGCTGATTAAGACTGAAAACAGAGGAAAGTAAGTACCCTAGTATGTGTTAGAGGTCACTAAAAAAGCATATCCAAGGCTGCTGATATAAAGCAGCTAGATATTCCTCTATCTATGGATGTTTTGAAAAGCGAGTTGCTCTTTAATGGAATCCTCTTTTCATTGGACTGTCACCACTGACTGCTCTATTATGTGTTCAATTATTATACTTTTTAAAAAATATGACTTGTTCTGAAGAATGGTAGTTAAAAAAAAATGAAACGATGAAAGTTTGGAAAAATGTTGTAGCTGTTACACAATATGCTAGCTGACTTTCCTATTGTGAACCAAAGCAGTTATTGTAGAGGTCCTATTTTATGCAAAGGCACAGTTCTTTTCTTTTGCCTCAAAGGACAGATAGTTTCTGTTTTAAAAGGAAAGGATCCACTTGACCTCCATAATCGTTTTGTGTTGGAAAGACTGAATCACACAGATTTAGAGCTGCTACTACCGCTTCCTCTTTCACAGATGTGTGCATTCCTCCCTTTTTGCAGTGTATGCTGTATTTTATTTTGTGCACAACCAGACTTCATGCTGATAGGAAAATTCACATTAGTTGCATACAAGAGGGAAGAGGAGGGCAGAAAACAACAATAGGATTATGTATACTGAACATTGTGCTGACAAGTACCTGACTTGTCTGGGTGCAATGATGTGCTAATACATAACCTTGATGATGAACCCCATGTAGCCCCCTTCTTACTGAAAATGTCAAACATTTTTTTTCCTGTGTAAAAGATAGATTACTTTGTTTTGTTTGATTTCATCTAAAAAAATGTATTATAAAACCTCCTCAGGTCCTTAACATTTGTGTTAAAACCGTGGTTACTAATCAGAATGAAAATGAACAGTGACCTCACTTTGCAAAACTTCTCAATAATTTTGTTGTGCAATGAAAATAATTCCAGCAGTATTTTCTTCCTGTAGTAAGTGTGGGGACATGTATTATCATTCACGACAGTATCCTGATGAGACAAGTCAGTCTCTAGGCTTCAGCAAATGAGGCAACTGCCTAGGGCAGAGACTGCCAGAAGGGCCTAAATGTCCTTGGCCACCCTCCCCATTTTCCCACAGCACGGCTGAGTCTTGGGAGGGGTTAGCAACAGTTTGCATTCATCCCACCATCACGTCTTAGCAGCAGGGATCTGTAATGCACGCTTTTGCTTCTTGTTATGTGTCATAGCAGTGATCACTTTAACATGCACGACAAGATGGTCTGGATCAGGACCATAAAAGAAATTGCTCAGGACTTCACCAAGGTCTCAGGCGTGTTATCATCTGCAGTTCCTCTATGAATCCTGTATTTCTTTGTCCTACCTCTAAGGAGCAAACACAGCATGCTGCTGCGTCTCTCGTCTCAGCAGCTGCCTGCCCTTCAGGAAGGGAGCTGTTGTATTGCTCTCTGCTGAGCAGACCTTGAGACAAATTACCTAGTGTTCCTTAATAAAGATTGAGTACCATGGGACTGTGACCTATGCATGCGTGTGCATGTATACAGATATAGGCAAAGGGAAGGGAGAGGAGAGAAAGATGAATGGGAGAGCGTTCCTATTAATTGCTCTGGCTCCTCCTTGCTGAAAAACGTCTATTTGGAGAGATGCTTCAGCAGTAGGTGACTGCACCAGAATATGAATGGGGACAGTATGGTCTTTATGTTGCCCTTTGTAAATAGATTATTGCCTTCTGGCTGTGGTTTACTGTCACTAGCATGTTCTGCTTGTAAGCAGAAGGTTGTGCCTTCCTAGCAATTGTCTAAAAATGGAAAATCTCTCTCTTGTGTATCCCTATTTATAAAAGAGATGCTGGCTGTTTTAATGTTGACAGAATATACACAAAAGTAGATGGTGGCTTCCTATAACACAGTTATCTTTGAATTTTACTTTTAAACAAAGCAAGCAAAATTTCAGCATATTTCACTGTGGAGGTCAGAGAAATGTGTGTCTCATCTAATGATAAGCAAAGGACGTCTGGTTATACCATCCATCAGTCTATCGCCTAGAGCAAGAGATATTCAAGTTTGACATGTCTATTTTGGGAGGGGGAGGGAGGAGAGATAGCAGGCTGTTTTATCAAAACGCAGGAGCTGAAGTTGTTGGTTTTCTTTGTTTTGTTTTCTTTTGTTTGCGGGTTGTTTCCCCCCGCCCCCCGAATCGCTTTTAATTGCATTTATTGTGTTCTGTGTTTGTGGATGCTACCCACAAAGCTGGTCATGTAATGCTTCACAAAAGATAACATTAAATTGAAATACTTTGAACATTAAGAATGTTTGAACACTATATTTTAGTATTATTATAGCTTTAAGTTACAGAGGACTCTTTAAGTGAGAAGTTCCTTCTCATTAATACTCAAAAAATTTCCTAAAAGATAAATCTCCTTTACTTACACTTAAAGATACTGACAGTGCTCCCCTAGATTTGAACATGGGTCAGAATGTCAGTCTGGATTGCTTATGATTTATAGTTGCTACTATATTACCTATATTATTGATTAATTCACAATATTCATATCATGTTACTAATCCCAATGAACATAAAAACAATTGGGAATTAAAAAATAGTTCATAGTTCTTAAATAGCATTGTGCATTACTGAAATACGTTATTTTCTAGCTTTCTGATATTTGCCATGTAATCAGTTCATACAGATTTCTAATTTTTTTAAAATGAAAGATGGATATTGGGTAGTCTTTTTTCCTGTTTTTGGTTCTGTTTTGTTTTGTTTTGTTTTCATTTTTCTTTTTCCTTCACAAAATATTCAGCTAACATGCTACCTTGTGACATTTCTTTCAGGTATCTTAGTTAGATCCCTTTTAAAGTAGTCTTTTGACACCAAGAAAGCTGCTCGTTGTCTGAGTTGTCTTTTCTTTTCTCTTCAACTGAAGAATACCTTTAGAACAGGCTTTCTGGTTTTATATCTAAATCTCTTTGAATGTTCCACATTTATTTTATGGAGTTGCTGATTACAGCCTGCTTTGTGTACCTTGTTTGAAAGTGACCTTCAAAAAAGAAAATGTATTTCGTATATGAAGAACAGCTGTTAATTTCCTTTGATCCTTTTTTGATTATAGACTTGTACTTGACTCTCTGGTCTCTCTGGTGACCAGAGAGTTGGTCAAATTATTGTGGTACAGGTATGAGTAAATGGGATTTGGGCAAATAAAGAGGTGGCTTCTCTGTAATCTCTAAAACTCTTCTTTTAGCACTTTCCAACTCTGATAAATGATGAATATATGTGAGTGCAGTTTTTAATTTAAAGCTTCAGAATTTTATATTTTTTCCGATTATTAAACTTGAAGTATTAAGTTTGATTTCTCTGTATGAAGTCTGAAATGAGTCTTTCAGGAAAATTAAAATAGATTTACTGTTGGGATTAAAGATTTGAGAGAGGAAAAATATATGAAAATTTATTTTTATGAAGATGAACAACAGAAAAAAACGATCCTTCAAAAGAAGAAAGTGGGAAGCGGTGGTTTTTTTTCCCCTTTGCTTTGGTTTTAAGATGAGATGAATTATTAGTAAACCCAAAATGGTTCTGTCATTGGATGTCCTGCTTGTTACGGGTTATAGCTAGAGCAGTTAAGTCCAAGTTCTACACCCCTAACATCTGTGGGGGTCAGGACCCAAAAAGACTAGTCACCACCCATCTCAAAGGTCAGGAGAAGACTTGGGCAAACAGACACCGCATCATTTGTGGAGCGACCAGAGAAGAATATCAAATTGTACCTTGTACAGAACAGTGGCTGCAGAGCGGCACACTGTTGGACTGCTATGGTGTCATCTGCTTCATCGGCAAATGTTAACTGGATTTGCTCATATAGCAATCTTTCTGGTAAGGGAAAGTGAAAGGTCTGTTCCGTTCAGAAAATTGCCACCAAGACAGCTCTTGCTATCTTTGTGGACTGAACAAAAAAGTATAAATATGTGAAATGCATTTCATTTTGTGTGTTCACTAGGCATTACTAAAGAGGATTGTGTCACCAATGTTAGACCGAAAACCAAGAAATTTGCAATACTGACACTCTGGAAGAGTCCTGTGCTTTCTTTCCGTGTTATTGTCCAGAGTGCCTATGCTGTATAGGCAAGGGAGTATCGGAAATCACTCTCATGTACATGGTGGTTGGAATTACTGAAATCAGGAAGAAACTTTTTCTGCATGGTGATGTTTGGTTAGAGTTAACGTCAAGTATGCGATGCGGGCAAATGGCTTGCATATAGCTCCTCTATGGGCAGCTCATACTGGGGCAAGGGGCTGCCAGCATGGAAAATCTATTGTGTTCAGGTTTGTGGAAGGTTGCATCAGAAATGGATGTCATCGGTTTTAAGAGAGATTTTATTATCTAATTTTAGTTGTAAAAGCATGTCTGCATATACAAGTGAAAATTTTTTCTTAAGCTAAAAGTTTCAGTGCAAAACCTGTCTAGCTCATGACAGATGCATTTTTGAAGATCTTCTCTTTTTAAAGATAACTTATTTTTTTTTACGGCTAAAATTTGTTTTCTGCCTGTATCTTTGTGGAAAGGGCAAATACAAGTTTGTAATTTTGCATTTCAGGTAAAACAGCTCTCTAACTGGGGCTTTTGTTGCAGCTGCATGAGTAAAGTGAAATTTTTGTTCAGTTTGGCTGCAAGGCCAAATTAACCCTTTTTTTTCCCTTTTTTTCCCCCACAATATGAATCAAAATTGGCTTTTTTACAATTTTTCTCCTGTCTGAGGGATAAAAAGACAGAATGCTTCCTGTCAGTAGCACAAAGTATTTAATCCACACTAAAGGGAAACCTTTGTTTGCCCTATCAGCGTATTTTTAGCTAAACCAATGAACTACAAAGGATTAAATTTGAACACAACTGATTGATCTTGGTATCTAAGACACAGAATGTTTTAGTGCATATTATGTTCTTCAGAATTGCACTTACTGTTGTGCCCCAGATCCAGTCTGAAACATAATGCTATTTTGAACCATGCATCTAGTCTGGTTTCTCTGCACTAGGTGGCAAGCTCCTTGGGTGGATGTCTGTCTTTTTTTTCTTTTTTTTTTTTCCTGTTTTTTATGGCACTAGTGGAACAATTCCTACTTTTCCATCTGTATTGCAGTGAGCACCTCGCAATGTCTGCTATGGGAACAGTTTTATAATCATAAATACTACGGTCTCGTATTTTGAAGATGTAAAAATTATAGTAAGCAAAGACCAGAGTTCGTCTGTTTTGTTTCTATTCAGCACTTGCCACTGAGGGATTTATAAAATCCCCCTAAAGATAAGTAACTTAATTTCTGGCCCTTCAGAGCTTAATCGCTGCAGTTTAAATGCAAATGTTATTATTTCTTTTATATTTAAATGAAAATTAGCATTTCAATAACAGGTGTTGCTTAGGAGTCTGGGCTTTCCTTTTTTCCAATGTCTAAAATTACATAACTAAAATCTTGAAGGTTAGAAAATAGGTATTGGAAGCATACAAAACCATTACTTCTCTGTGTAGGTAATGAAGTCATAGTCTTTCTGGCTCATATTTTGTGAAAGAAGAACTGTTTTCATAACATAATGTCTTTCAAAATATACGTAGTTCACATTTGTTCACATTTTATCACTTTCAGATTTAAGCTGCTGAAAGTACAGCTTTTGCTTTGCTCAGGATGTTACTGAAGTGCAAAAAGTTGATGCTGAATTAAATATTGGAATAGGGGGTGGGTGGTTGTTGGTAGGTGGCTTTGGAGTACTTTAAAAAAACAATGTGTTTATACCTGAGTGAAGATAAAACTTCTCCAGCTGGAAAAAAAAGAAGAAATTAAAAAAGGGAAAACATAAAGATATGCCATTGGAGAGGTCATATAATTGTAAATAAAATTTAGCTCCAAGTAATACATCATGGACTAAATTAAATGACTTGCAAGCAAAATTCCACTTACTACTTAGAAACCTGCAGACTCTCCAGGTCAGTGCAAGACAGACATTGGGTTTGGATATTAGAAATTAGAGAGCTTCTGAATAAATTAAAAATATTCTCATTTCCAAGGGCAAATATTTTTCTGACTTCTGTTATTTATTTAGTCAAAAGTAGTTTGCAAGCTACTGATATGTGTCCAAAGAAGAGTAACGAAACTGATGAGGGGTTTAGAGAACAAGTCTTATGAGGAGCGGCTGAGGGAGCTGGGGTTGTTAAGTCTGGAGAAAAGGAGGCTGAGGGGAGACCTTATTGCTCTCTACAACTACCTGAAAGGAGGTTGTAGCGAGGTGGGTGTCCGTCTCTTTTCCCAAGTAACAAGTGGTAAGAGGAAACGGCCTCAAGTTGCTCCAGGGGAGGTTTAGATTGGATATTGGGGAAAAAAGTCTTCCCTGAAAGGGTTATCAAGCATTGGAACAGACTGCCCAGGGAAGTGGTTGAGTCACCATCTCCAGAGGTATCTAAAAGACATGTAGATGTGGCACCAAGAGACGTGGTTTAGTGGTGGACTTGACAGTGCTAAGTTAATGGTTGGACTCAATGGTCTTAAAGGTCTTTTCCAACCTAAATGATTCTATGAATATCTAGTTACTCTTCTATGAACATGAAAATACCCGTATCTAGTGTGCTTACAATAAATAAATAAAAAAAAAATCTTAGAGGTGCTTCATATTTAAGTAATTCTGTTATGTTGTTACAAATGTACAACTAATTACCACAACAGCAGCAACTCAGAATTTTATTTCAGTAATGGAAGTAAAAGCTGGAACCTCCAGGACCCAAAAAAGGTCGCTGAACGTCACAAGTCTCCTAGCTGTGCCCGTGTATGCTTGGCCTGCTGGAGCAGTTCTAGTTCCTTCTGACTGAGGGCAGCACTCAGAGACACTGGATGGTGACAGATACCCGGTCAGAAGGAAGGCCTTTCCTCAAACAATGGATCAGCTTTATCACTGTGTAAGTACCTGATGCCATCTTGCCTTAAATAAGTCAGTTCAAGTGTTGCAGTTGCAGATTAGGTTTCAAAAGAAGATCAAATCATCTCCCAGAGCAAACTTCTGTGTGAAATGTCTGTGTGTGCCAGGCTGAGGAGGAGTCTCTGAAGGACACATGAAAGCAGGAATTAGGGCAAAAAGGGTTGTAAAGCCCAACAGAGGACAAGACTCTTGCAAAGGTGATCATAGTGTTTGACTTGAAAGTATCTGGTAAAGAAAGCAAGCTGAAGCAGGAAAATTAGCTCTGAGCTTTGGATGATGGGTGTTGCTGGACACTGATTAGAGCAGGTTCAGTTGGATCCAAGGTGAGAAGGTTGCAGGGAAAGTATCTGGGGTGAGGACAGAAAGAGGGGAATCTCCAGCCATGACTGTAAACAATGCATTTGGTGAGCTTTGCATGAAGAGGTCTCCAGATGGAGAGAGCACTGGGTTGTGGAGTTTACGAAAATGTTAAGTAGCGTGAAGGGGCTACAGGTAATTATCTGTGGTTTTAAAAGCTGAGCTTGTGCTCCCACACAGACAGGACGGGCAGAGGGTATATATTTTAGAGCATTCGACAGAAGAAAAATAAAGTTTTTGTTATCTTACCTTCACAAAAGTCAGTGTTTTTCTATGCTTTGTAAAACCCCTTCTACACTGCAGCAGCTGCAGGCAATTAGTCAATCGCTAATTTCTGAATTTAGAAATTCTTGCTTCTGTGTTCAAAATTATAGCATTGTGAGTTAAGTATACTACTATGGCAGGATCACCACAGTAAAATAGATGTGCAAAGGTTAATAATGCAGATGGCCTTAAGGCAGGCCTCCCTTTAAAACAAAATGGTGATGCCAAAGCTTATCAGTTCTGTTTGTTTTGATGGAGACAGTGACAAAAAAAAATGTACAGGTACAGCCACTAAGGAGTGTGCTTACAGAATTAAATTTGACAGACTTTTCTAGGAGTTGTTCCTACGCTGAAATTTGTATCTTCAGAAACATTTATGGAAACAAATATTGCTCCTGGCTTATGTTTACTACTAAGTGCAAATACAAACCAAGAATTATACGAACACATTTGAGCTTTTAAATCTCTGAAATTTTAACGAAGGAAGTTCTTAAACTCTTTGTGCAGCAAAAGCTATCTGGAGCTAGGAAGCAACATTTTTTTCTTGTGTACGTGTGTAGGAAGGCTGAAAGGAACCATGGTTCATTAGGAAAAATTTCATCATGCACAGTAGAAAGCAAGGTTTATGAAAAAGCTCAGTGCTCTGTAGAGGATTGAAGATTGAAATCCCTCATTTTGCCTTGTGGAACCATTCTTCCACTCCTGCTAGAGCTAACACTGAGACAACACTCATTATTTTTCTCCCTTGCACTGCTACCATTATATTTTAAGAATTATTGATAACATGGTGTGTGTTTTGTATTTTAAACTTGTAGAACAAATAATCCCCAAGGAAAGATCAGTTTTCTTCTGCGTTTTTTCCTCCTGTGCTAACCTTCTAGTCTCTTGTTCCTGTTGATGTGCTTTTTGAAATAGGAGAGTGCAAGGATGCACCTCACAGACACCTTGCCAGAAGATAAATCTTGCTGATCTTGGTGCCTCTCCCTCCTAAAATTATAAGATTTATGGCTAGGTCTTCCAAGGCATCTCTCTAATGTGTAGGCTTTTTGTCGGGATTTTTTATTCATTCAGAGGTGTGATCTGGTATGTAATTCTTTTCTGAAATTGCCTTATCTATAATGACGTAGGGAATAGTTTGTTAGTTACTTTCTAAATGAGAAGGTTTGAGTGATATACATAGGAATATAAAAGTAGTTCTAAATATTTCTTAGGTTTTGTACAGTCAAACTCTTTTTATGTTAATATGCCTGAAGGATTTGTTTGTGAAGGTGGGTAAAGATCAGCATGTTTCAAAACAAGTAAGGTGGAAATAGT
>VYZM01009818.1:0-26617 GCA_013398915.1 Dromas ardeola
TCCCTAGTCTTGCCTTTATCCCTCATGTACTTATGGAAGTTTTTCTTGTTACTCTTGATGTCCCTAGCCAGCTTTAATTCTCTCTGGCCTTTAGTTTGCCTAATCTGGTTCCTGGTCACTCTGTCAGTTTCTCTGCATTCCACCCAGTCAACCCGTCCTTGCTTCCACTCTCTGTAGGGCTCCTTTTTGTTTTTGGGCTTGTCCAGGAGCTTCTTGTTAATCCATGCTGGCCACTGATACAATGTACCTTCTTATGGGATGACAGAGACACACAGGGTAGGATTCATCTCACATAATTTTAGCTACGCCTAATCACCAGAAAGAAGTGCTTCCATAGTGCTTAACCCTATTCACATTAAACAAATCCTTAAAATGGAAAGATGTATTTGGACATATCTGTCAGTCCACTGACTAAAAAGAAAAATTAGGAGATAATATAAGCTGTATACTGCTTACATAGCTAGAATTGAAGAGCTGAATGATACCTGCAGTGCACAGACAAATATTAACGGCATTAAATCTTATGGTGAGGAACCATAAGATAATGAGGAACCAACTAAATAAAAAAGCCAGAAATATAAGTCTAGCACCAATTCTGTTGCAATGATTGCCCTTTGTCATTGTGAGCATTTAATTTTGTTTTTCCTACTTGCTAAAATAGTAAGCAGTTAGCCATATTAATTGATAAATTAAACTTACAAGCTTCCATGCTTATTTAAATGTAGAAAATGTGCCTACATAAAAATTATTTGACTATCATTCTGTGTGAGAATAACACAGTATATGCCTCTGCTTTGAAAACAAAGATGGCATTGATGACCCTGATTCAAAATGCAGATTTGGAGCTTTCTGAGCTTTGAAGAAAGAGGGATTTCATTGGAGAATGGGCTTGATATTGCAGATGTAGAAGACACATTTTCTTGTGCTCCTATTTATATTGTGCTGACCATCCACATGTCACCTATCTGTGATGTAAGGAATACTATTCAGACCATTGAATATGATTCCTATTCTTTCTCCACTTACAGAGTTTCCAGAGTCACTTATCATTCCACAGAATATTCCCACTGGGGTATGGGTTTATTACACTGATATACAGGTCACTCTCTGAAATCTTACAAGAAGTGTAAAATAAAATGGCAAATCTCCATACAAACATTAAATAATAGAAGACACAAAGCTAAATAACTGTGACTGATAAAATGTTGTATATCATACCCACTAATATTTTCCGTACTGTGTTATGAAATTAAAAATATTTCATTTAATTTACCAATCAACAAAAAAAAAAATTCAGACCTCCATAGACCAGAGCTAAATTGGTTTTCAATGAAGAATGAAGCAGAAAACTGTATTAGTTTTTAGTTTTGAGGAATAACTAAATGAATAACTTTCATTCAGAAAGATAGTAATAAAAGCTTTCAAAAACATCAGCTACCTATACTCCAGGCATAGATTTAAAGTGTAAAAGTAAAAATTTAAAAGTAAAATAGTAAAAATTTAAAGATTTAAAGATCATTACTAAAGCAGGGAGTAAAGAAGGTCCAGAGAGTGAATTGTTAGTATTATGTACAGTTCTTTCATCTTCACATTAAAAATTTATTGCATTCACAAGCCATGTGGTTTGAAAGTATGTTTTCTTGGCTGATTAATCTTTATTTATGCTAACAGGGATAAGCTCAGTGTTCAGTGACTTGGTGAAAATTAATTAACTTAATGATTTTATTAAGATGGTATTTGGAGACATGTTAACTGACAGAAGAAAAAATATGCTGACACTGATGCTGAGATTGTAACTGGAACTTATACCACTGCTCTGACAGGAGGACGGTAGAGTACCCCCTTCTCCTCCTGTCTCTTCCCACAGTCCTTGTGGGGGTGAGAAAGGAGTGCAGATGCAGTGGGAGTTGGGGAACAAAGCATTCACCACTCTGCACCTTTATGCTCCTCTGGGTGCCTGCAGAAGGCAGCCCCAAGGAGCAGGAGCATTCTTCCACAGAGCCTCCAGAAGTCTCCTTGCAGATGCCAGATTTATTCATGGCGTCACAATTTATCTCTGCTTCCCCATCTCCTGACCTCTGCGCATGGCAAGTCACTGTTTCTCATGCTCTTACCACACTGAAGGTTATCTTGGTTTAATAGATTAAACATGGATTTTAGAAAGAACGTGTGTGTTCAAGTATTTTGCTGAAATAGGACTTAAATATAATTATTTGTTCCCTGGGGATGTGCTGTTGTGATTCTTGGCTGCATTATTTGTTATTTATACTGCACCATCAGCGCGTAATAGTCAGCAAACAAATGTTTCAGTCTTATTTGAACATCCGCTTAACCTCTTCCATTATTCTAAACTTGATTGTTACAGTGAAACAAAGGAAAACAAAAATTGAGAAGTAGATAACATCTTGGGGCTAACAATTTTGCAGCAGTGAATATAGATTAGAGCTCTTGATACATCGTCCTAAGTACCACATCAATATCAATAAAAATAAATGAGAGGTTGGACTGGTGTATGGACAAGCATCACTGAGTCACCTCTCCCAGCCAGTCCCTTGAAAAAGGCTTTCTGTTGTCCCATGAACTGGAAACTGCTTTTTTTTTCTGTAACTAGAGTCCTCTAACTACCTGTCAAGTGAGGCTGCCCAACCTATTCTTAAATGAGCTGGGAACTCATCTTCATGCCCAAAACCTCAGGTGTGAGCACTGGTAATACTGTAGCAATTTACCATTGAACAGTTTTTGAAAGAAAGCTTTTGAAGATTATGCTAGTTATCTTTATCTTCAGGCATATCTTCAGTCAGAAGTATACTAATGGCTGTATGGAAGATGGTGAGCGGACTTGACCTGTAGCAGTAACTAGTTAAGCGAAAACTCGTGTGAACAGTACTATGTGAATTTCTCTATGTCACCATCCCATGGTTATCAGAACCAGAAAATACAAGTTTTCTTTTCATAATTACATTATTCTGAAATATTTTTACATATTTTAATGGTTTATTTTTCCCTGAAAAACAGTGAAACACTGAGTAATTACCCAGCATAAACATATGTCCATTTTGGCAAAGTATACAATGTTGCCAGAAGAAAACAAGAAAGAAATTAATCATCCATTAGCTCACCCACCTCAAGGATGAGGTATCACATTGCTTCAGTGATGTCTGTAGACCAGAGCTTTTCTTTCCAGGACAAGCTTTGGGAGGAAGACTCATTCAACTTTTCCTCACCTGTGTGTGACCTTTTGCAGCTGTGAGAGTGAAGGACCTAATACAAAAATGGATTAATACATGTAGGATCTAAGGAGAGCTGTAGATTAATTAGAGTGATTTAAATGAAGAACCTAACTGTTTTCTGCTTGGAAGTAGAGGGATCAAACTCAGCGTGGAAAAGGGAGAAAGAGACAAGATAGGACAAACCCAGTATGTTTTCTCTATAGTTTGATCTCTGTTAACATTCTTATTTGTATTCCATTCAAACACAGAAACTTAGAGTCCACGCTGATCGAGTGCTATCCATAGTGGACAAAGGTAAAGGATACGATTGAAATCATACTTCCCTTCAAACTGGTCATCTGCATAATTTGCAAGGGAAATAATGTCTGGTGAAAATATTCAAATATTCAGATGATTTCCAGCAATTCTTCATATCTTTCTAAAAGAACAAGTATGTTCTTCAACATATAAATATACGTTGAAATAATTACCAACCAGGATAGTTTGCTGCATCAGCAAGAGACAGTGGACTGAGTCCCAGCGATCCCTGTGAGGTATAAAGGTGATTAAACCACTTAACACCCACTTCTTCAGTAAACTGAGGTTTAAGCAGCTGCAGTGTGAAACCCTCAGTCATCTTGAATGTCTCAGCTGAGGACAGGATCATGTCACTTAGGTCTGCAAGAGAAAGGTACATTAAGAGAAGAAAGAATGAAGGTGCAGATGGAACCTAAACTGAACGGGGTCCTGAAAGTGTGTTTTCTTTCTTTTGCAGTGTGGGAAGGTGTGGCTGTTAGGCTGCTTTTCCATTCTGGAAGAACTGGATGGGAGTCAAGTGCAATTTGGAGAAGCCAGAGAAAGAGAGAAAGCTCATATTTTTCTGAAAAGTAGATGACTTTAATTTAGAAGAGTTCTTGATTTTGTTTTCCATTATGTGTGTATGTAATATGTTCAGGCTGCATAAATTGCTTCACTCCTACAAGAAGGGTCAAAACATGTTTACAAAATAAAATATGTGTAATTAATTACAGGAAAATACACTACACTATCACCAAATCTCCTGCATAATTAGAATAGTAATGTTGCTGTGCAGGAGTCAATAAAACTTTAATTTGTTTTTGATAAGTCAATAAACTAGATACTATATATTTTCTACTGAAAAATTAAAAGACTCTCTGGAAACTCCAGTCCCAAATATATGTATGTATACACATGTTGCTAAGTAATTTATCAAATAATAAATCTCTGTGGAGGACAAACGCATTAGTCAACAACATCATGCTGTTGTGAAAAAGCATCATACTGGGATGTATAAACATGCATACTGACTGCAAGATACATACAGTAATTACTGTTTTCAGTATGGGTGATGCCTTAGAAGGTGATGTACTGTGTTCATTTTGTACATCACAATTCAAAAATGAAGTGGACAATTTGGACAGCAAAAAGATTGATCAAACATCTGAAAGTTATGACTTTTGGAGAAGGAGAGAACACACTGGAGTTGTTAAGCTTACAAAAAGAGAAAATTTAAGGGATACACAGAAACAGTCTTCAAATATGTACTGCCTTCTGCCAAAGATGAATAATCTACTCTCCTGTCCCCGCTGAACAGGCCAGGAAATAGTGGCCTTAAATTGCAGAAAGGAAGATTCAGGTTAGACACTTGGGGAAAAGAAAAAAAAAAAGGAATCTGAAGCACTTGGAAGTACTATAATAAAGATTGCAATGGCTAGGAAGCTTTAGCCAGTGAAAATTTGTGGGGAGTAGATTAAATGAATATTTTTCAGAAATGACACAGATGTGTCTGAAGTTATCTTGAATGCAAGGACTGACTTAATATTGTTTCTTTCCCGTTGTTTCTCGGATTCTGAGACTTCTGAGCAGTGCCATTGGCTTAGTTTCCAGCCTGGGATAAGAGGAGACTGCAACATTCTTTTCTCTGATCTGAAGCACAGAGTATTTAGCTCAGACCAAAGATTCATTTAGCCAAATATTCAGTGTTTGGCAATGGATGCTTAGAAGAAGTGTAGGAAAAATATCAGGATATATAGCATGAAAATCTTACACTTACTTCGTTTCCAGCTGGTAATTATTATATCAGTTTTAGTCAGGAACTCACTGAGCCTAATAGTACATATGGGTAATTGTGTTTAACAGCACACAGATGGATTTACTTTCCATGTATTTGTTTAACTACTTTAGAACAGTCAAACCTGAAAGCTAAAACTTGTGCCTCAGTGTAGGACTTCAAGAAACAGAAGCTTTCATGCTGAAATAGAAGCAAAAAAGAGTATTAATTGAAAATGCTTAATCAGACTGTCCTGAGGTTTGAAAACCAACCACAGGTATGAACAGTTTTTTCTTCTCCCTTCAAAAACCTAATGATTTTTATTTGAATTCAGTTTGTTTACATATTTCACAAGTCAATAAAACCAAAATGAAGCAGACCAGAAAAAAGACCAGAATCTTTTCATTTTGACATCACAAACGGGTGATGACAGACTTGCTGTCCTGTACTTACGTGTCATTGGCCCGAATGGCAAGAAAAAGTGAAAAAAAAAGTCGAAGCTGCTTATAAGCATGTATGTTGCTGACCAAAATTCAGCACAAGCAAATCAACACAGAACTGGTGAAAACAGTAGAACTCTGACACTTTACAGCAGCCAGTGTTCTGGAGCTATACACATACACAAGGGCTTTAACAAAAACAAAGTTATCTCCAATTTATTCCCTTAGAACCTAAGAAGTGAAACATGAATTGGCCATCACCATACATCTGAGAAATTACTTCCTTCACAGATAGAGGTAAATTTCTGCTTCTCAGGAAAATATCTTTGAAGCAGTACAAAATCTGAAAAATTCAAAGTGATCATGTCATTGAAAATTACAGGCATTTTTCAAGGTCCTCATAGGCTTATCCTTTCTTTTTTTTCCTTGGGAATAATAATCGTTGACTCAATTTCTGAGTCTCAGAAACTGAGCTGTGGACTTTTGAGGAATAGTCATCAGAGAGAAACAGAATTCAGGAGTGAAAGGGAAATAGAATCAGCTTTGAGACAGCCTAATGAAAAAAGTTAACTTCTTAAGTTTGATCCTCATTGTCTGATGTGTTCAACTGGTCTTTCAAGTTACAGGTCATTCTGAAACCTCTGACCATATCACCGAATCACAGAATGATAGGGGTTGGAAGGGACCGCTAGAGATCATCTAGTCCAACACCCCTGCCAGAGCAGGGTCACCTAGAACAGATTGCACAGGAATGCATCCAGGCAGGTTTTGAATGTCTCCAGAGACGGAGACTCCACCACCTCTCTGGGCAGCCTGTCCCAGTGCTCTGCCACCCTCAAAGTAAAGAAGTTCCTCCTCATGTTGAGATGGAACTTCCTACACTCAAGTTTGTGCCCATTACCTCTTGTCCTGTCACTGGGCACCATTGAAAAGAGCCTGGCCCCATCCTCCTTTAAGTATTTATAAGCAGTTGTCTTTTTTCCAGACTAAGATGACCCAAGTCCCTCAGCCTTTCTTCATAAGAGAGATGTTCCAGTCCCCTAATCATCTTCGTAGCTCTCCAGCAGTTCGCTGTTATTCTTGAACCGGAGAGCCCAGAACTGGACACAGCACTCCAGATGCAGCCTCATCAAGGTAGAGTAGAGGGGGGAGGATGACCTCCCTCGACCTGCTTATCACACTCTTCTTGGTGCACCCCAGGATGCCATTGGCCTTCTTGGCCACAAGGGCACATTGCTGGCTCATGGTCATCCTGTTGTCCACCAGGACTCCCAGGTCCCTTTCCACAGAGCTGCTCTCCAGCAGGTCAGCGCCCAACCTGTACTGCTGCATGGGGTTATTCCTCTGCAGGTGCAGCACCCTACACTTGCCCTTATTGAATTTCATAAGGTTTCTCTCTGCCCAAATCTCCAGCCTGTCTAGGACTTGCTGTATGGCGGCACAGCCTTCTGGTGTGTCAGCCACCCCTCCCAGCTTTGTCATCAGCAAACTTGCTGAGGGTTCACTCTATCCCTTCATCCAGGTCATTGATGAATATATTGAACATTGATGAATATATTGACCTTTACTTCTGGAAGTAAGCAGAAAGTGAGATTCAGAATCAATTTTCTCATAATTTTATCCTGCCTTATAAAAAACTTTACAAAATATGAAATAAAACATAAAACTAAACTTAACTGCTTGCAATCATTTGAAAAAAGTCTTACCTGATGTCTACAACTTCCACCTAAAAATGCTGTTTCTTAGTATGTAATCCATACTTACCTTTTACTTCATAACCAAATGTGAATGTTTGATGTGCTGTCCTGAAATGGTTCATTGTTATCTCTTCTTTTCAAAATTAGGCAAAATTCTTAGTTGCCCAGAGTTATATAAACTGATATTGTTCTTTATCCTACTCTCCTTAAAAGCTGTTCTCATCTTTTCTAATTATTTCTTTAGTCACAATCTGCTGTAAACATCTGTCTGAAATATTTCTTTTTTGTATATCATTATGTATCCTGAATACAAATAAAAATATATTTAAAAAGAAGAGTGGAATCAAAAGAACACGTGCCCTCAACAGTTGTGTAAACTTTGTTCTAAGTAGGATTTTTCTCTTACAAATTGTAATAGATAAGTATAAATGTTTAAAAGGTCACTTTTGTCATTTCTCAATGTTACACTGCTGAGGACTATGGGAGATGCTGAGTCCCAGCACTGAAGCTGGAAGTGCGCTTAGATTGTGGACAGAGCTCCCGTGGAGAGGCACAGGCATTCCAGCGTGAATGGTGGAGTTAACGGCTTTTAAAGAAGGAACATGAGGCACAGGGAAGTTAGGATTCTGTCCTACAAAATGTTTCACTGAAATGACTGAAATGGACTACCTCCAAAGTCCTTCTGAAGAAAAATGAAAGTAAATGAGTGCATGCACATCTATCAGAATACAGAAAACTCCTTTGCATTGTTCTAGTTGCTGAACAATATTTGTTAGAAATATTAAAGCAATGGCAAAAGTTTATATTTCCTGCTCCTGTTTCTGCATTTTAGGAACTGGATTATCACTGCTTATCTTTACCTTTCTTTGGCATGAAGATGCAGTAGATGAACAGTAAGAGAAATTCATATGACTTTTTTTGTTGTTGGAAAAATGCTCATTAATGAACTAAGCTGAAAAAATTTAGTTCATTTAAATAGTCAGAACTATGCAGAAAGTGTAAAAACACCTAAGCTAAACTGCAACGGCTAAATATTCTGTTCTAATAATGCCTTTGGCTAAGTAAAAATTGTGAAATATGCCTGGATCCCTTAATGACAGATATATTTTATTATAGGGCTGAATCATATAATAAAGATCAATCATTTGTTCTCTTTTATTGTTTAAACCAGCAAGGTTTGAGTGCTTGTTAAGATTCTGAAGGAAGGGGAGTCATTTACATGAGTAACTCAGTATCAGATTTTGTGAGTAAGGCTAAATGCAGCATTTATTTTTGAAATCTAGACACAAAGGCCAGATGGCTCCAATATATGTTGGTTTTGTTCCTGTTGAATCTGCATTGAATCTGGGATGCACTACTTTTCATACAGCCCCTGAGGAGCCTGGCAATTTTCTTTCTATCACTTTAGACTAACAACATGTCCTTTCCTGTATCTTTGAGCCTGAGGTATGTATATCAGCATCTTTAATATTTTTGGTTTGACAACACACATCCAGGAAGTGGAAGATTAAGGTACACATCCATAAGTTCTTTGGTTTAAATAAATTTATTGCTTCACTTAGTAATATCATACAAAGAGTTCCAAACACAGTAATAGAATTCTCTTCCCACGTGAGAACGTTTTCAAGAGGACTGAGACATTTTTGATTCATTGTCTGACAGTGGACAGTAAAATAGATGTTAAAATGATTATATCCCCTGGACATTTTTCCTTCACCTGCATGCATTAATAATACATTTTAAACATAACAAAGCAGCTTTGATTTCCATCTTGCAGTAACAGTTGAAATTAGAAGAGGATTAGTGCATGTATGAAGACGAGAGAAAGCGAAATGTTTTGCCTTGGTGGGGTAAAATTGGACAGAAGAAGCACAAGAGAGAAAGTGAAAACAAACTGTACAATCTCAGAGAGATTTCTTTTGAATTTTGTTTGTTACATTTTCTATAACAGGAAATAAATTATTAAGTTAACCTAAGCTAAAATTTCCACTCCTTTGTTGTACAGAAATAGCGGTGTTATTACCTTCCTCTTATGGTCTAGAAGATTAGATGAAAGTAAGAAGAATTGAAGTCACGTAAGAACATTACAAGTAGCAGTTTATGTGCTAAATGTCTGCTAAGGGTTTAAATAAGGCTGTATTCATAAATACATACCTTCACAAGTTGTACCTTAGTATGAATTTTAACTCCTGTAAATCTGTTTACCCAACGTTGATAAATGACAGACAATGCTTTAAGAATATTCAGAACTCTGAATATTCATGCTATGTATATCAGATTAGTAGCTATCATCATAATTTGGTGTTGCTTTTCAATATGAATACAATAATCCTGAGAACTATGAATAAGATTTAGGGGTAGAAAAATATATACACACAAATTAAACGTGAGCTCTTCCTTAAAGAATTTTAGATCTCTATATGAGACAAGAATATGTGAATGTGGCATTGTATTTAGTATTATGCCCCTATGCCACACGTTCTTGAGTCTACAAAAACAGAAGATGATTTTACAAGAGCTTAAAATATACCCTTCCAGATATCAGCAGTGTCTTAGGATTTATGATAACACAATGATATGTGTTTTGTTTTAATGTTAAACACTGCCACTATTCTAGATTGATCGCACTTACTTAACAATACCATCATAGATAGTGTTATGGTTATTATGACAAAGTGATTGTTGTGCATCAATTCTACATATGGCAAAGTGAGTCAGAAAGTTTTTGAGGTCTTATTAAAGTCATTGTGACTTCCAGAGCCATTATCTCTTGTCTTTTTATCTATATTTGTTCATGGACTGCCAGATGGATATAGTGACCAGACAGTTGGACCAAGGTTTCCAGCTACAGCTGAACTTCCTTTGCATTGTGAGCTGCTGAAAATAATCTTGAGGGCATTTAGGAGAAGATATATCTAGACAATTCAGTGCAAGAATTCAAAGCCTTAGTAACATGGTTGCTTTCTCTTCAGCTGACCATAGCTATTTTTTTCTCCTTGGAAATAATATAGGAAGCAATCCAGTCTCCTGTATCCAAGTATGAATGAAGTCAATATGGTAGCCAAATCAATCTGAATGAAAATAATATGGAAGGACGTATGGGAAAGACTGCAAGGCAGTCTCACTATAAATGAAACAGGGACATTTGAATCTCAGAGATACATTTCTATGCTTCTGGCACACATTTCTCCGGTGTCCACTCTTGACAAAAGGAAGTAGAATGAGAATTTACCCTTAAATAGTTACTGTCAACATTATTTCTGAATTAGTGTAATACAAAAATTATGTTCCAAACAAACATACATGCAACAATTCAAAAAAATAAAAGAAGAAAATAAAGAAGTTTTTATCTTAAAACTAGTTTTTGTTTAGGTCTTACGCTACGTATCAGTCACAACTTAGACAAACTAACAGGTGGAAAGATGTTCTTAGGCTCTCATGAGCGCATGGAAATCTGTGGGGAAATGGAAATAAATGTGAAACTCACATTAATTTACTCATCATCTTAGCATATGCGGTATCTGTCCAAGGAATGCTATTTATACTAACATATGGACATACAGTATGCTGTGTGGGCTGATAGTGCATTGAAAATAACACAAATGGCCTTCTCATGTCTAGGCACTCCCTATGCTCTTAAAAACTACATGTGACCTTAAATCCACAGTGAAAACAAGAGTACAAGCTGATTAAAACATATGAAGTAACTAAAATGTGAACGTTATGATATGAGGCAATCTGATATTTTGCTAGGTTTTTATTTTTATATTATTCAGAAGATATAAATAAAAACAGCACCCAAGACAAATGATATGAAAAAGGGGAAAAGAAAATGAAAGCATGATTGGAGGGAGTCAAAACCAGGAATAGCCTAAAGTCCTTCTCAAGCAAAAGTCCTACGAAAACGTATGGGTTTGATTACCTATTTCCCATAAACTCTTAAGTAGTCATTTATTTTACTGCAGAACACTAACTAAATGCAATATGAGTTTTCACTGCTACCAGCTCAGCAGAACATCACATAATACTGACTTTACGATTACTTTGCACTCTGATTATATTGAAAGAAACATATTTGGATCAAAATGCTCATCAATATGCACCTTTCACAAAATGATGAATAAACAAATTCCACAGTGAAAAAGTGAAAGCAACAAAGCTATCAGTATTAGAAAAAATTCATTTTAAAATATTAAATACTTCAGTTATTTCACTGTGGTCCCTCAGAGAGAAATGTTCAAATGAGAAAATCCTTCATGGCTTTCAAAATTAACTGACTCTCCTGTTGGCAGTCAAAGCCTAGAAGACAGCTATTTTTTTTTCCATTAAAATAATCCCTCTATGTTCTGGAAGAGGTATGGCTGTATTGGTGGGGATGCGCATCAAAAGCCACTGGTGACTTCATTCCCTCTGTTAATTGATTTTAGTTAATCTTCTGAGGACTGTCCTACTTTCTCAGTTTCATAATAATTAACTTCTGCATTACCTACTAGTATACACTAGTGACAGCAAAAGAAAATAAAGTTTTTATGAACCTTGCATTAAATTTAAAAACCAAACTGGGATGCCTTTCTAGAAGGGTATGGTGCTGACAAACAGAAATTAACTGGTGTCAATACAGCACTAACGGTGTCTTCTGACATAGAGGATATTATACAGCTTTAAATTCTACTAATCAAAGAAACACTGTCAAAAACAGGAAACGTAATAGTGGACTACTAGTTTGACAAAAGAAACTGAGAGGAAAAGATATATTTTATTGATGAAACCAAGGAAAAATATCAGTATAGATAAAAGTAAACAAAATAATGAATCACAGCTGATATCTGTGAAAACATCATACACTACTCATATGATACAATCACACTGTTGACAATCATCCCAAATCATTCCAAAAGCTACCATGACAAAGCTGTAGTGTGTGAAGATTTCATGACATCCACCTGAGGATAATTTAAAAATTATTAATTTACAGCTTTTATAGAGCATACATAGTATTTTCAGCATCCTGAAGTCCATCTGTTTATAGCTTTAACTTTATACTGAGAATGAGGATAGCAGAAACTAACCAGGCTGATAACACCAAGGTTTTGTGGGAATAGACCTTGCTGATCTGGGTCCTAAACATGATCATGTTTATTCCTTCCTAAGGAGTGTAGCAAGCAATTTCCCTCTCATAGGTCATGAAATGTAACACACAGAGAACTTTTCAGAAGCAGAATTTTGTTAGTGGTAATGTGGAAGTGAGAAAACATCAAAGATGATCTGACATAGTATTGCAAGTTGCCTTTTATTTTCCAGTTAGATTGTATATGAAGATATGCTTTTCTTATCAAAAGTTCATCAAGAGACGGTCTGTCAGAGTGCTTTTAAGCTATGTAAAAAAGTGTTAATACATTGAAGAGAACCCTTAATTTATATGACAGGTGAAGGAACACTCATTCTTTCAGTTCCATAAATTCTTTTTATGTCATATATTTCCTTATTATTGTTAATATCTTGCCATCTCTAATACCTGTACTTCAGGACAGCTTTTCTTTTCACTCGTCTTAATCAAAGGAGACAGTGTTATCTTTAAGTTCAGCATTATAAAAATAGTTAGTTGCACGGAAAAATCACAAATAAAATAATGGATAAAAAATATGTTAAATACTACGTTGTGAAGACTGCTGCCCTGTTCTTCTCGGTAGAGTCATAATGCTCAGACATATTATATTTTACGGTTTTCTTCCTAAATCTATTGACTCAATACATAAACAAAATCCCATGTGAGTTTTTACTCTTCTCTTGGATCATTTGGAATGGATCATTATAACAATGGAGAAAACCCCAAAAAGCGTGTTTCACGTTTCTCAGGCAACTTCTTTTGGACCTACTGTAATATACTGGAAGTCTCTAATAAACCATCCATGACTCAATCTCAAAATACAGAAACCCAGCTGCACACTTGAATTACTATTGAATTGTCTGATGCTAATCCCATTTTTGTTCAGTATGACAGGAAAAACAAGCTTCAAATTTTAAAAGCAGGATAAGCTGAAGCAAAATTCCATTCTCAAGTGCTTCTGATTTGAATGCTAAATCAAACACTCGGCTGTATGTCACAGCTAATCAGCTAATCTTATAGGGCTAGAAACCTAGATCATTTTATAGCATCAATTAAAATTTTCATGTATGACAAAGTCTTTCCCTTGTGCACACTTGACTTGCATTATTTCCTTTGCTCTGAATTTTGCATGTCAGGCAGGAGGTGAGAGGCAATACTCCTTCCAGCTTTTGCTTAGAGTATGCTTAGACTCCTGAAGCATCCATTGCTCCATCTGTGCCAAGGGAGTAGGAAAGGAAAAAAGAAACACCAATAAGCAAGAAAGTATACTAAAGTCCTGATTGTCCAAACTGGTTTTACATATGTTTCTACGCAGAAGTAATTGCATAGTAAACCCGGGCATTTGAAATCTATGCAGAAAAATATACCGGGCATTTGAAATCTATGCAGAAAAATATACCCTGAGTTTTATGGGAAAGAAACAGTGATTGTTAGTATTCTGTGCCTGACTGAAGCTAGCTCAGAAGCAACCATACTGTCCCTTATTATGAACAAGACACCGCTGTGAAAGGACCGTTAGCCTCAAACAGAATTGCATGGTCCAACAACTAAAGGTATTTCTGAAATTTTCTCTTCTGGGTTTTAGGTATGGCTTTCATAAGAGAAACAGTGGTGAAAAATAAGATAGGATCACTTACTCTGCTGAATATGGTTTTACTGGTAAATTCAGACATTTTCTTTCACACTGTCTTTAACCAGACAGCAATCACAACCAATGGCAAACCCGGATTTTTCCTGCCAACGCAAGCAAGCTTCACAGTTTGGAAAGCTGGACTCAGTGCTGGGGCAGAAGCCTTGCCCTCTGCCAGTTCTGAAGATTTGAAATTTTCCTGACCAGTGACTGGAGTGAGAAGAAACATCAGGCATGCTGCAAACCCATGGACTACAATCACAGAGAAAACATACCATAAAAGCTTCAGCTTAGGAGAAAATCATAAAGGCCCTGGATCTTCTACACAGCACAGATTGGCATCATCCCTGCTTTCCTTGATTTCACCACTGAATCTGACAGTATTACCCAGCTTCCAACAGTCTTTTAAACAACAGTAGTATTATGACTCTGAGCACTTCTGGCTCTGAAATGGAATGCAAGTGTTGATAACCTTCTGGCAATGGACATAACGCACTCTTGCCCATGTGGGCAGTGAGAGCCTCAGACAGTTTGGGCTCTAGATGCTTCCAGATGGCAAATCTTCAGATGCTCCCGATTTCTAAGATAAACTGAATCAGTGTGCTGCTATGGGAATTGTGACTTGCAGGATTGTGAAACTGTGGAGTGCAATTAGCTTATCATCCAGTGGTCAAGCTATGACACAAATGTTTTTTAGCCCACCAGTTCCCCAGCAGCATGACCAGCAGCACTTGCAAAACGTACATCTTCATCTGGCTTCCTGCCAGCATGTCTGATCTGAACTACATGTTACTACTGATGAGAGAGCAAAGTCCGTACTGCGTGTGCAAATATGCCCTTATATACAGTGGCAAGGAGCTGACCTCTCTAGAAAGAGACAATTAGTGTCCCTAGCAGCTAGGTGACAGGACCTCTGCCTGCTGTCACCTCTGCTCCTAGAGGGACAGATCTGCAGTCAAATAAATCTATGTTCTCTGTCAGTCTTCAAGAGGGTCATGCTGTCTGGGAGAGTATCAGCTGCTCTAATAAAGAAACCCTCATTTCTCATTCACTGCATCATCACTGTTAATCTCTTATACTCAGTTTTAACTTTGTCTTCTCTTCTACCAGCTGGAGCTGTACTGATGTATTTAACTCCTAGAAAAATGTAGCCCTGCACCAAACTCCTTTTTGTTGTAGTTGTTCTGTAAAATACCAATCACTCTTTTTTTTCTGTGCGTGGGAAAAAGAGGAAAGGAAATGGGGAAATAAAGTAAATTTTGACATTAGGACAGGTTTCAAATCTTAAACATCTTTTACCATTCCCAATATTTCCCAAACATTAACATGAAAGTTTATAATTTAAAAAAAACCCAAAACACCCCAATGGAAACTCTTCAAAGGGAAGGAGAGAATGTAAAACCAAATCATTGATACAGGCATCTCCTTTATCAGTTTTGAACCACAGTGACATGTTATTAAGGGCTGTTAACTATTGACAAAAACTGCTTACCTGATTTGAAGTCTACGCAGATGTTTTAATCAAGTATGGTGGCACTTTTAATGCCATCATTCATTAATAGAATGTCAGTTTTATGTCTTACATCCAAATGACTATCACCTCAGCATAGAACACTGCTATTCAGGTGTCAGAGCTATGGTCTGGCCTAGACTTCAGCTGTGCTCTGTGTTTGTGCCTGGTGATTTCCAAAAGCACAGAAGGCAATTCATGAGGAAACAAAGCAGCATGGTTTTAATGAAAGGGGATTAAAGATTCTGGGTCAGGCAATGAGAGTAAAAAGGGGTCCCTCCTGATTTTGATGAAGTTTCTGGGAGCTAAGTGGTGCAATAAAGAATGACTTTTGCAATTGCCTCTCTCTCTTATCATTAGATTAATGCTGAAAAAAGTGACACTTTAAAAGGTTTATTGCTGTTCTTAGAGCTGTAGCGCTGCTGCTAAGTGGATGCTTTCTTGCTGAAAGAGCAATGCAATGCAACAAGGAAACTCGTCTTGCTTCCTTTCTAAATTACAAGTTTAATCCGTTTATAGTTCTAATTCTAGGCCATTATCAGGAATAGAGGATTGTCTTCCCCCCATTTCATTTTCCATGTCTCCAATGACAGTAACAGTTCTGAGTCAAGAACCAAGACTTGTACACCTCTTGTGAAGTCCTTTTGCATGGCATCTGCATTTCACTGTCTTGCTATAGGTTTTGATCTTGTTTGTACACATTTCAACAGGATGATATGCTGCATGTTTTCTCTTTATAAACTCTTCGTTTCTGATTATTTGTCTAAAAATGTTGAATTCTATTTGAATTCTCTCTCCCAAGATGCATGAGATTTAATAAACACTTTAAAACACTGTTTCTGCTTCGGAAGTATATCTTTCACACCACATTTCTAGAGATATTTTTATTCAAGCAACTTTTTAATTGAAAAGTTGACAAGAACAATTTTGGTTCAAAGCAGCTCTGTCTTCTGTTCACAATTCTCTTTAATGTTAGCAGCAAAATTTTACTGCTCATGGTTTAAACCAATATGAAATATGAGCAATGAGTGTTAAAAAATGACTGCTCTTAGAGTCCATTGCAACAGTAACTGTGAATGAAACACTGGAATGAAAAATTTTAAACTGCAATATCATAATAGCAAAATCTAAAACCAAAAAGACAGATACGCTCCAGGCAATATAATGTGCTGGCAGGATACAGTCATTCTTCTAGGGTTGTTGAAACACATTTCAAAACCATTTTGATTTCTATTCCATATGTTAAATGTACTTCCTTTTCTTAACTATAACCCTATTTTTAGAAAGTCAGTTTATACTGTCTTTGTCTCCGGTTCAGTAAGGTCTGAGTTTTCATGAAGAGTGGGAAGAAGGGGAAGTATTGGTTGAGAGAGGAGGAGAAAGAGGGGAAATCTCTGTGTTGACTTCAATAGAGATAAATAAGCTATGTTCAGGAGAAGAAAAAAATAATTTTTGGTTTAGTACCTATAATATCTCATACCTAAGAATAAGCATGTAGCTTCAAGGAACTAAGTTTTATTTTAAGCTTAGGAAAAAGGCATGCTTTCTTAAGAGGGAGCATAATAACTTCCTTGATAACATTCTGTATCTGAACAGAAAGCAAAAAAGCAATGCTCTCCCAGTGATATGTTCAGGCAAGTAGGAAGAGTCTTATATGGTTAGAATGCGCTACCTATAAACCAGAATGTCAGCACCTTCTCTCACTTCTACAGCTTTACGTATTAAACATGCTGGTTTAAGAAAAGACAGGAAAATCACTATAATTATTTTGAGATTGATCAGAAAAAGGACAAAATACTTTTTCTTGCGCTTTACTCTTCCTATGGTGCAGAGGGAAAAGAGAGCCCCTATCCCTTCTGGCCATTGATTCATATTCTTTCCTCTGACTTCATCTTAGTCCCTAATGCTTTCTCATGGGCATATAGGAGTTGAATTCAAGATCCTACTCTTTCATGGCAGTGTATGCACCATACTTTAGACTAAGCATGACACTAGTGATTAAGATATGCAGATCGTACACCTACATCTGATCAGCCTCTGTCTCATATGCTGTAGAAATCTATTATTTGATTCCTAATGACGTTGAAGCAGTTCAAAAAATTTGATGGCTTGCAGGGAACAATGAAAACCCCACAGAGAAAAAATAGATCTCACACAACTTTAATAGCAAGAAACTCTTTCATAGTTCAAATTTACTCAAATTATTAAAAATTTCAAATTATTAAAAAAGCAACAAATGTGGAGTTAAAATCTGCAGATCATCACTAAGATTTTTTATTTTTATTGTTTCAAGTGGTGCTTGGAGATGCTACAGCAATCATGGAAGTCAGTGCAAAGTTATTTCCTAATTCAATCAAGTAAAAGCTTGGATTGACTTTTCCTTGGTTAATATTTTGGACCTCATTCAAGTTTAGCACAGGGGTAAGCATAGTATTGATCAGATATAGTAAGCCTATAAAATGCACGATTTTGGTTGGTTGGTTTGTTTTTTAAAAAGTCAGAAAATCCAACAGAAAAATGCTACGATTAGGATATTACAAGCCAACTTCCAATACAAGCTTTCTTTCTAGTCGTGCTCAAATTAGTCATTCTCAGTTTGTCCCCCTTGTGCTGGGTTCCCTCCCCACACCTGTAGAACAGGAATGTTATGCTCACAGCAGTAGTGCTGCAATCCATTAAGTTGTGACTCCCACAGTGGAATATAGCTCCACTTACAAGAAAGTAGTTTCCTCCTTTCTTAAGATGAAGGAAACAAAATAGGACAGCCAATAAAGTTTTAAAACGCTGTCGTCCTCTGCCCCTCAAAAAGATGAGGACTAACTTGTCTGAAATTAGAGTTCTCTATTAGCGATGGCGTAAGTGAATTTTATGCTCTGCATTCACCTTAACCTGTTGAGGCTCCATCTTTATCTATAAGCCTCCCTGCCAATTCCCCTTGCAGCTCAAAGCTTAATGGACCATTCAGGAGCTAGACTGCTCTTCACTGGTCCTACAAATAATAATTTCTATAAGCCTGGGACTTTTATCCACAGATATTCCCCTCTCTACAGACTGATAATTCACCTCTAATTACTGCTGCATGAATACCACTGTTCTCTCAGGCTCAATTCCATATCCCTTCTCCTCTGTGCTACTCAGTACATCAGAAAATCAATAGATGGCTAAGGCAAACTCTCCCACTGCTCTGCCTTCCCCAGATTTAGCCCTTCTTAGCAATTCTAATGCTTGCTTCTACCTCCTTTCCCTAGCCTGTTAGAGTTACCATTTTTATTCCCTGTACCTGGTCTTATTTCAGGTGTGTTTTGAATGTCCTTGAATTTAAATCTTCTGTGTCCATGTGGGATTTCAAAAACCTGTCACAGATTTTAAAGTCCTAATTGTTGTGGAAATGGTGATGCTATTCCACAATTTGCCTTCAGTTACATTGCATCAGTTCTCACAAATGATAATGAGATTTGTACTGATGTAATTTTGTGTATAGTTTGATTACATGATTTAAATGATAATTATAGGAATAAATAGTAGAAAATGACCAGTAAATTTATGATTGTAAAATGCTTAATCATAGATAAAGAGGACATTTTGGACAATGAGATATTTCTCATTTATCCTTGTTTAAACTGGATAAAGTAAACTGGATGTATAAATTTTTTTCTTATAATAAGGATTACTTATTTTGGAAGCTCAAATGTTTCTTTTATGCATACTCATTTTTAGCAGTCATAGTTTAGGTCCAACAGTTCTAAATCTGAATCCCTAAAAATAAGCCACTGAGCATGTTCATTTTAAAAACTCTAAATTTCAAAAAAATTTCCTCCAAGTAAACCAAGCTCATAATTTCATACAGGGAGTTTTAAATTAACAAAGAACTAACATAAATCACTGGGGTAATACTTACATCTCAGGTCCTGGTCAAGGATCTCATGATGTTTGTCTTTTTTTTTTTGTGGACTTTTTTTGCTATGATGTATATGTATGCCTTCAGCTAGTAACTATTAAAAGACCAGGTAATGTTGAAACAATTCTGATGCATTTGCGTATGGATAAAGAAAGCTTAGTGTTTTGCTGATACATCTTGGATAAAGCTTTCTCTGTAAGACTAGTACAAGGAGTAATTACCCGCCTGAGAGAATTTTTGAAATCGGGTTTCAAGCAAACTGGCTGTATCCTATTATTTCCTCCAGCACGCTGCAGACACATGTTTTGTGTCAATGCATTCTGCTCAAAAAAGTGAGATCACAGTGAAGCAGAGAATCTTGCTTGAAAGGTTAAGATCTCAGTGGTACAAGAGCATCAGCGATCCCAGGAGATCGAGCTGCCTCTGTTCTCCATCAACTCCATAGGGTGAGCAGCCCAACTTCTTGCAGATCGAGCCTTTTTATCAGGATGCTGGATAGCCACCTCTTGATCCTAGCTGTGTATAAGCAGCCTAAAAAACATCTCTCTCCTTCAACCTGTTAGCTGGAGATGAGAGTAACCACTTAATCTCTAGTTAGTTTACCAGTCACAAGGGAGAAAATACATTTCTGTTCTTTTCCTGGGCAGATAAATTACAATAGTATTTGTAGAGCTGAGTTTTTATGTTATAAAACCAAAATATGAAAAGCATAATAGAAGAAAAAACACCCAGAAAGAAATTTTACATAGTAAAAAACAATAGAGCAAGTGTGAAGAGTAAAACCTCAGTCGACAGTGAGACAATAAATGCGACTAAATCTAATAAAACTGTATGACCACAATCTTAGTAATGAATAGCAGATACACTGTGCAATACTGAGGATGAAACAGCAGTAATATTTGTAACTGATCTATTCTTCATTCTTTTTCAAACTGTTACAGTGTTTTATTAAAGTGGGAAGTCTGTTATTTTTCTGACATTAGTGAGATATTAATGAAAATGGATGCTAGTTTCCTGACCAAGGGTTTCCAAACTCATTGTAAGTACCGGGCCCCTCATTTCTGGATGTCCAACTGTAGACTCTTCCTTTGAACTGAGTTTTAATCAAATTACTAAGAAAATGTGTTTTGAAAATAAAGCTCTTTCAGGAGTCTCCATTTGTGTAAACAAAAATTAAAGGAGCTGAAAACACCGAAGAACTGTTTTGAAGCATGTCCCAAGCCTTAAGGGGCATTTGCTTGCTCTTGAACAGTATTCCACTTACAACTGAGGAACCAGTCTTTTTTTCAATTGAAAACCAAAGTAAATGAGGAAGCCAGTTGTTTATTTATTTGTTCTTACTAAGCCATTTTTTTTTTCCCTTGCACCTGAACTAATATTTGTTAACTAGAAGGATAAGTATGACCCAGATGACATAAACACAAGGTTCTTCACCAGCCACATTGGGTTTGATCTTCAGTTAAGCAAAACATTGTACAGAGCTTGCTAAGCCCTTCCTAGTAAAATAGCTACATTTTGGTAAAAATAGTAAGAAAATTAAAAAAAAAAAAAAAATTAAATCAATAAATCTCAGGAGACTGTAATCCCCTCCAGGACTGGGTAGGTACACTGACAGAAAATGGAATATTCTGGTGAAAAAAAAAGGTTAAAATGATAAAAAACATTGTAAAAGCTAAGTTGAAATTACTGAATTTGTTATACACTCTAGCTAGTTACTCTGCCCATAAAGAATTTATTTTTCATTCTACTTGAGAGAATAACAATTTCCATTCCTTTATTTAAAATGAACACACAGAACGTGAATAGAATTTTCCGTGGGTATATGTGAGATCCATATGTTTTAAAAAATAAATGAAAAGTTATTTAGAATTTTTTTCAGGAAACACATAAAAATCACAGGGAAATATTTCTTGTATAGCAGTAGGACAAAAGGAATACAGTCTCTGTTGTTGGCTTCCATCATGGAAATGTGGGGCTAAGGGAACAGGTCAGGAAATGGATGGGCTTCAAGAAGTTTTGGATCCAAAACTTTCATACTTCCTGAAGGTTACGCTGCAAGACTGGTGTGCTATAACCTTAAACATTGCCACACATTTTGCCAAATATTTTAAAGCATCTTAATGTTTTTTGCAATTGCTGTACAGCAAATTTCCTCGTGTTTTGCCAGATTTTTCCATTTATATCTGATTTTTCAGTAGTTTATTTTCAAAAGTATCACCTCCTTACGCCACAGCAGACCCAGAGAAGATTATTACATTTTTTTTAATGGGAGATCCTATTCTATAAAACTAGTTTTTTAAGTATGCATTCTAGCATAATCATACATGGATCACTAAAATGTCAGAATTAAAATTAATAAATTTTTGTATATTAACTTTTACCCTCAAGAATAAGAACACTAATATGTCAAAATAGTCTTTAATGAGAGAGAATGGTAGCCTCTGCCTGTTTTTTATTTTAAATGTCTTCCAAACATTTTGTTTTGCAAAACTATGGGGGTTAATTTTGCTAACTTCTCCCCAGGTTTCCATCTACCTCAAATTCTGTTGGTAGTTTCAGCTGAAGGAAGATGGGGACCATTCCTCCATTCTGCTTTCCAAAATCTATGAAAAAACATTTCTGAATACATTATGTGGTACGGAATTATCTTGTGAATTACCCAGAAGTGGATGCATATCACTGGCAGTGAATAATCTTTATATGGCTGAAATCTGAAAAGCAATTTCTATCTGTAGCCATTTTTATTTTTAGCACTGCACCTTTCACTGGGCTTTGAGTACATTGTATTCCTTTAGAATTACATTCCTTATAAAACTGAATTTTCATTTTAATGCCCTTCCTCCATAAGAGACATGAAAGGAAATGCTAACCAGAGGCAATTTGCTCTACAAAGAGAGGCTATAGTCTTGATTAAACTCATCAGATGAATGTTAAATACAAGGTGGAGTGGATACTTATACGCCTGCTTTCACAAAAACCCTAATGCAGCATCTAATCCTGTTTTATAGTATGGTCTGCCTCCAGTTTCAGTGAGCAACTGTTCAAAGTATTGCCCATAGTTCCTGTCACAGTACTGGCTCAAGCAGAGGGTGGGTTCAGTTTTGGAGAGTGACACAAGTCCAAAAGCTGCCAGCTCTTCCTGCCAAGACCGTGCAGTCTACCTGGATCCTGATGCAGCAGGTTCAGGCAAGCTGTAGACCTGGGGGCATGCTCATGGCACCCCAGGCTAGCCACATCCATCTCACAGTATACAAGTGTCCCAAACCAGGGATGAAGACAGGTATCGCCTCTGGGCGTCTTTCACCTCTGGACTATTACAAAAGAAAAGTGAAGGTCACTGTTTCCATTCGATTATTTCTGGCATAAATGCATTGGTATGTGCATATTTTGAGACAGCATCTGAGGAAAGTGTGTAGACTGACAGTAGAGGAAATTATTATAGAACAATGGAAAATGCACAGTTGGTATGATTTTAAATTTTCCCCATGTCTTCAGAATAATCACTAAAACTGCAAATCTGAGTTGAAGAAATGTGTGCACATAATTTGTTTAGGGTAGAAATTATATTGTGTAGTACTTTGCATAGGCAGTACAATCATATGCAGAACTGCAGTTTTAAGATATGATTTTGTCCAAAGATGTATATTTAAGGCTAAAAGGAAAATTCTCAGACTCTGCTGACATTGCTTTACAGTTTCAGTGACAAAGGGCTTCTCTGAAATATTTCACACAGATCTTTGTCCCATCAAGGGAATCTATACTGTTGAAAAATGTATATTTTAAATTTTAGTATATAATAATATATAAAAATTCTAATATATAATACTGCAATACTATTGCAGTTTTACTAAACTGGATATTGTCATTAAATTAGTAATGTAATTATGTTAAACATTACATGTATAATTCTGGGAAGTTATGTTCTGTGACGAAGCTAGTGATTTCCCGTTCTTCAGTTAAAAAAGAAAATTCAAATATGCCAGGAGCAAGATTCACAAAAAATTGACTTGTCCAGTTCTCGGTATAAAATAATTAAATAAACATGAAATAAGAGTAAATCCTTTCATAAAATACTCATACTTCCTATCCTGAAGTTACTCAATTTCTGTAGGGGGTGACTTTCCTTTTAACATCTGCCAGCCTTCATTGTGGTATCGGAGAAACACATCTTTATGTATAAGCAGAGAAAAAGACTGACAAGGTCTTTGCCAGTATGAAAATCTCTTCTTTGATCTTTTTGCCCACAAAGGGTGATGAAAAAACAACATTAATTTGCCTTTTGTACTTTTTGGTTGATGAAACATTACCAGTTGTCAGAGGATTTTTAAGTATTCATGAATACCATTGCTCTACAACATGGGTAATACAAGTGCCCTTGATTATTTATAACCCAAGACGTGAAATTGGAGGCGCTGAGCCAGCCAAGCATTTAGTTTACATTCTGGCTCTTTATTCTGTTTTGCTTTTTGCTTATTTGTTTCTCCAGAAGAGATTTCCTTCCTTTCCTGAAACGAATTCATTGCTGAGAAGTATTTGTAAATCAAAGAGCAGTCTTGTTTCCTCATTGTCTTTCTCACTCATGAGTGTGTTGTTTCAGGCTGACTATGCTCTGCTCACATGCACTTGAAGTTTCTCTTCAGCTGTACGTAGTGAAGGGGATGCCATTTTCTACATTAAATAGTGTATCTGTGCTTTTGAAACCTGCCAATTAGTAAAATGTCTTACTTAAAAATTTCTTTTTTTAATTTTTTTGAATTAAAAATTGTCAGAAATATTTACAAAATCCTTAAAACTGTTTCTCTGGGGTTTGATGTAATCTAAATGTCATTCCCAGACTCTATAGTGATATGGAAGACATTTGTTAGATCACTAAATGCGGGACATGTTTAGTTGGGTCAACAACTATGTCCAAGATTTAGCTGCCCAGTGCATGGTGCTACTGACCTAGTCTTTCTCCCTGTGCCCCTCAGGAATGTTTCTCACCCTTACGACTTTTATAGTCCACTTACATTTGTCTCTCTGCATGACATCTTAAAACCGAAGTTCATAACTCTGATCTTTAGTCCTCTTTCAAGTAGCTTTATTTCTCTGTTTTTATATCTTCAGTTCTGATTTTTTCCCCCCTCACAGCTGATCGTTAAGAATCCTGATATCATCTCACCTTATTTCCACTGATGCAAGAGTTCCCTTCATCTCTTTCTACTCTTTTTGACAGCCTGTCTCAATGTGGAATTTGCTACTCAATGCTGATTTCATTCAAGTGGGCCTTGCAGTTGCTTGGTAGACCCTGCTGAAGCTTCTTCCATAATTAGAGTATTTGCAAGTTCTCTCCCTCTCCCCACTATGTACTCTCCAATGCTTAATACTGTATGAATTTGCATTGCAACACTTTGTATCATCTGAAGCATTTACATGAGGAAATCAAAGTATCCAATTTCTATCTACAGGTCTATTTCAGGAAATACATATGACTAACTTATCTCTGGGGAACACTATTTCTATATCAAATTTGTTCAACATTTGCTAATGGGTGTAAAAGTTATTGGAACAGGGACAGAGGAAAGAGAGAAATAACGACCAAGAAGGAAACTGATATACAGCAAGATATAAGCCTGCACCATGACCACGTATTTCTCATTTTAAAAACAAACAAGATTTGTTTCTAGTTATTCTATAACACTCATTAAAATCTATTAATATTTTTTGCCAAGTTTTAATATTTCATTTGTATTTACTAACTTGCCATGTTCCATTACATTTTGCTTCATTTGTAGGCTGTTTTGTTTCAGGACTTTTTATACATTATTTTCATCTTCCAGTGCCCGAAGGCAATCAGTCCTACAATCATTCCAGAAAACAACTCCTTAATTAGTTGGCTTTATCTCTTCATCCTCTTCTTTCCCTTCCTGGCTTTCACTCTGATAAACCTGATGAAACTAACACAAGCATAATTTTGATGCTCTCTATGATTTGATAGAGCTTCATTTCATACACAGTATTGTGAGTAACGTTGGGATCTTCAATTTGCTATTCAGGCCTTTTAAGTCCAGGAAAGATTACTACACATGCTGCAGCTGAAAAAGCTAAAGGCAACGAAAGTGAAAACCAAAGGGGAAGGAGCAGACAAGTTGGAAGGTGATAGTAAGGTGATAGGTAGGGTAGTTATCACAACAGGTGACTGGCCAACCAAGAATAAGAATTAATGCTATCATACTCTTGCATCTGCAAGAGTATGTGAGCCCTGAAGAGTTAAGCAGGGGAAGAAGCAAGAGATTCAGCTCAGAGAAAGCAATCCTGCATGTCAATTTGTTGTAGCATTTTAGGAACATAGAATCCAGGACTGTTTGGTGAATACTACTTTCAATTATACATGTATCTGAGCCTTTTAAATTAAAGGTCCAGAGATACCGCATGGATGAGCATTAAAAAGATGTGTAAGTCTCTCTGAGTGTGCTATGTGTTATGGCAGTTCTCTCAGCATCAGTGTGTAAACTGAAAAACTGCCTGGATTAGATACTGATATGAACAATAGTGCAATAACATCCATAGCTATGGGAAAAAGTAGCTATGTAGAAAGGATTACTGTGGCAGCAGCTGGTGGTGTAGCCAAGGGCTATAGTAAAGCTTATGGAGTAGAGCTGCATTGCCTGCATATTGATGGTTTAGCTTGCATATATATCCCCGTATCCTGGGGCTGCAGAAATCAAAATTCCTTATAGAGATGTGTAGGACAAAGAGATTTATTGCACCATCTGAATAAACACACTTCTCTCAAAATCTCAGATTCCTCCCTGGCATGCACAATGTGTGCAGGGGAATGCACAAGTGTGACAGGGGAATGTATTTCCAAGGATTTTTCTGTTTTTTCTTAGTCTTTTACTCCTGGTCAAGACTCACAAGAATGCTCTGAAGCCATTGGATCTGCACAGTTCCAGACCTGCTGACTCCATCACTATTTTGCACACAGTATTGCCAGTGAGGGAACTCCTGTCCTGTCTTCCATGATCTCTCCTTCTTCTCCTTCTCCTTCTCCTTCTCCTTCTCCTTCTCCTTCT
>VYZM01009818.1:26788-54160 GCA_013398915.1 Dromas ardeola
TTTTCCTTCTCCTTCTCCTTCTCCTTCTCCTTCTCCTTCTCCTTCTCCTTCTCCTTCTCCTCCTTATCCTTATCCTTCTCTCTATCTTTCTCTCTCTCTCTACAGGGGCAAATGCCCCTACGGTTTTCTCCCCACATCAAGAGAGACTTGATCTCTAACAGAGATCTCACCTAAGTTCTACTAGTCTGCAATGTGCATAGGGAAACAGTGTGTAACTGGATGTGCTTTAACTTTTACAGAGAGGAGAAGTTTACTGCAAATGGGTTTGGAGAGGTACTTTATTGGCGTGGGTCACCAGATAAAGTGGAAAGAAAAAAAGTCTATTTCAGAAGCCTTTTACTTCTTTCTTTTTAATTAGGTAAGCTTTGTGGTAATGTGGTAAGCTTTCCAAGAGGATTAGTCAGTCCTAATAAAAGATAAGAAAACCCTAGGATGTGTACATAGTATCAGAAGGAAATGGAATCTAGTGTATTTATTACAGCACAATTTAACCACTTAATAAAGACATATATTTCTGTACAAAGAAAAGAACATTCAGTGTAGAGACACGTGCTTTGCTTTATTAGATTGCAAATACTCAGTGCTAGTATCTTCCACTCACAGATAAAAGTTTTTACTTCCTGCTTTGAGCTACAATTGTACAGCATCTTTTTTTTTTTTTTTTTGACAGAAACAATGGGAAACTTTAAAGAGCTCAAAAGCATTTGTTGTAGTCATAGTGTCTGATTTTCTAACTTTGAAAAAAATATATCTGTCCAGTGTGGATGGAAATAGTTATTTTATTTAACCTGTAATTTGATGATGTTTACAATTCAGCCTTTAGTGTTTATAAATAAGATATTAAATGGTCGAACACCTACATGCAGAAATTACATAATATTGCTGCCTTGTAATTTTAGTGTCCTGCCATTGCTCCCTTCATTAAAAACATTTAAAATTGTTTCATATTCAAAATAAAGCTGCATTGATACAGCTTATTCTGTTTCACTTGCACATTATGATGTGACATCTTTAAAGTGCATATGGAATTTTTAAAGTTAATAAACCTAGTTAAGTAACTTGAAAGATACCAGGCCAATTTTTGCCTCAGCAGAAACCAATTCAACTCCAAATAATAATTGCGGATAAAAAGGGCTAAAATATTTTAAATGGGTAAAACTGCGCTCTCTCCTGAGAGAATATTTCCATGGGAAATCAAGCTGTATCTCAGCCATCATGGTGGGAAACAAGAAGACATCCTTTAGTGAATGTGCTAAACAGCAAATATGCAAACAAACAGAAAATGCAACAAAAAGAAGGGAAAACGTAAAGAGAGAAAGAGAAAAATGGAGGCTCTGAGGAATTCTTAGAGCCAGAAATGCTCTCTGAATCCCTTGTCATTGTCTTGTAGGTCTCTGGCTCTGACAAGGAATGAAGGATGGGTTTGAATGCTGGCTAGTTTGCATTTCAGATGGTTGATGTAGTCCAGTTTAGCTTCTTCAGTAACAGAAGCTGGGGACAGAAAGCCATGTAGCTTAGCTTCCCTAACAAACTGCTTCAGTACTGGAAAAAGATAGAGGGGATGTAGCGTCATTATTCATAATTATTCATTATGTCATTTATGAGATAGGCTACTGATGAGAAAGTACAATAAATACCTCATATGTTTGAAAATCAACTATAAAAAGCCTTGAAAGAAGACATGAATAATATCTTGGAAGGGACAGGAAGAACAAGCTGTCCCTCACTAATGCTCCTGATGTGCCAGTGCCACGGCCTGGCTCTTGTGCAAACAAGAAGTGAGGAAGACAAAATTATCTACACTGAACAATGCACATTTCAGACTGGAAAATTCTATTTTTCATAGTAATTAGGAGGTCCAGGTAAACTTAGGTACCTCTTCTAGCTTTTGTCCCCATGTAGAATTACATATGGAAGTTGCAAACTCTCTTCCATTCACGAGACTCTTTGTCCTGTAGGTGAAGAGGTCATTACGTTTCCTTATGAATAGGCACTTGAAATTATTTGTGTCAAAAATAAAAGTTGTGAAATGTAATGGTGAAAGAATAAGCAGATTTTAAGGCAGAGTTTTGAGCAATTTAATCTTAATTCAGAATAAATATAGATGCCATTTTCTAAGTGCCTGCTTTACTGCTGCTGAATGGGTTGTGACAGAGAATACAGGGTACTTTGAATCAAAGGCGTATGAAAACAGAAAGCGGGATGAGGGGACATGAGAAAGGAGGATGTTGTCTCAAAGCCACTGAGCTGCTTGGAAGCCTTTCATGTGACAGTCTGCAGTTGCTGAAGCCACGGCAGGTGGGACCCTCTGCAGAGCCATGTTACCTGTAGCAGAATACTTTACACAGCTGGATCTTCCCAGCCTGTACAGATAATTACATGCTGTGGCAAGGCCATGTGCACTGATGACACTGCTGGAAAGGGTTTTGCTGCCAAGGGGGTAGACAAAATGGGTCTTTGGCTGTGAAAAGCTGAGACACATTTTGTCATGTGAGCAGCAATGGAAAAGTATTTGGTTGTGTTGTATCCTTTGACTTGAGACACAGCATGCAATGCAATGCACTAAATCACAGTGAACATTGCTTTATGAAGCCAACTGACATGCAATTTTGAAACATGAATTCTGAAACTATTCCACTGAGAGAATTAGGGAAATGAAGTACAAAGAGAGAACAGAGATTTCTACTGTTATACTGCTCATGTAGTTTAATTGCGGTGCAGCTAAGTAGAATCATAGAATCATAGAATCATAGAATCATAGGGTTGGAAGGGACCTCTGGAGATCATCTAGTCCAACCCCCCTGCCAGAGCAGGGCCACCCTAGAGCAGGTTACACAGGAACGCGTCCAGGTGGGTTTTGAATGTCTCCAGAGATGGAGACTCAACCACCTCTCTGGGCAGCTTGTTCCAGTGCTCTGCCACCCTCAAAGTAAAGAAGTTCCTCCTCATGTTGAGATGGAACTTCCTACACTCAAGTTTGTACCCATTACCTCTTGTCCTATTGCCGGGCACCATTGAAAAGAGCCCGGCCCCATCCTCCTGACACCCACCCTTTAAGTATTTGTACGCATTAATAAGGTCACCCCTCAGCCGTCTCTTTTCCAGACTAAACAGACCCAATTCCCTCAGTCTTTCCTCATAAGAGAGGTGTTCCAGTCCCCTAATCATCTTGGTAGCCCTATGCTGCACCCTCTCCAGCAGTTCCCTGTCCTTCTTGAGCTGGGGAGCCCAGAACTGGACACAGTACTCGAGGTGTGGCCTCACCAAGGCAGAGTAGAGGGGGAGGATGACCTCCCTCCACCTGCTGGCCACACTCTTCTTGATGCACCCCAGGATGCCATTGGCCTTCTTGGCCACAAGGGCACATTGCTGGCTCATGGTCATCCTGTTGTCCACCAGGACTCCCAGGTCTCTTTCCACCGAGCTGCTCTCCAGCAGGTCAGCCCCCAACCTGTACTGGTGCAGGGGGTTATTCCTCCCCAGGTGCAGCACCCTACACTTGCCCTTATTGAATTTCATAAGGTTTCTCTCCGCCCAACTCTCCAGCCTGTCCAGGTCTCTCTGTATGGCGGCACAGCCTTCCGGTGTGTCAGCCACCCCCCCCAGCTTTGTGTCATCAGCAAACTTGCTGAGGGTGCTCTCTATCCCCTCATCCAAGTCGTTGATGAATATATTGAAGAGGACTGGGCCCAGTACTGACCCCTGGGGAACACCACTCGTCACTGATCTCCAACTGGACTCTGTGCCCCTAACCACGACCCTCTGAGCTCTGTCTTTCAACCAGTTTTCTATCCACCTTACTGTCCATTCATCTAACCCACTCTTCCTAAGCTTCCCTATGAGGATGCTGTGGGAGACCGTGTCGAACGCCTTGCTGAAGTCAAGGTAGACCACATCTACCGCTCTCCCCTCATCTATCCATCCAGTCACGCCTTCATAGAAGGCTATCAGATTAGTCAGGCATGATTTCCCCTTGGTGAATCCATGCTGGGTGCTTCTGATAGCCCTCTTTTCCTCCACACGCCTTGAGATGGCGCCCAGAACAAGCTGTTCCATCATCTTTCCAGGGATGGAAGTGAGGCTGACCGGCCTGTAGTTCCCCAGGTCCTCCTTCTTGCCCTTTTTGAAGACTGGAGTGACATTGGCTTTCCTCCAATCTTCAGGCATCTCGCCTGTTCTCCAGGACCTTTCAAAGATGGTGGAGAGCGGCCCAGCAATGACTTCCGCCAGCTCCCTCAGCACTCTCGGGTGCATCCCATCAGGGCCCATAGACTTGTGAACATCTAATTGGCCTAACTGGTCCCTCACTTGATCCTCCTCAACCCAGGGAAAGTCTTCCTCTTGCCCCGTTACTTTCTCAATAATAGAACTTCTTAAATTTAACTTCTTAAATAGAAAAAACTTCTTAAATAGAACTTCTTAAATTTTTAGAAGTGTCACAAATAAAGAAACCATTTCAAGAACGTTTATGTGTACACAATATGATAGCTTTCACAATATTACACAATATTATAGCTTTCACATTGTGGTAACTTTGGATTCCTAATGGGACCTAATATTTGAATAAATGATATTCATAACATGGAGAACTTCTTTAAAATGCTAAACTGCCTTAAATCACCTTCTAAGCATTTAGAATGAGATTTTGTTTTTCAGTCTGAAGAAAAAGGAAACAAAACAGAGCCCAAACTTGAGGTGATTTGCACGCACAGAGAAAAATTATGGGAATACTTTGCATTGTTAATGTGACACAAACAATATTGCATTCATTTTCCCATCAGTTTTGCCATTGATCCCATTCCTATATTTCTTACATGGAAGCAGGACATCTGTTATGATTCTGCTGGCTGCTTTCATTCCTCTTTATTTGGAAACTGATAAGTCATTGGTCAGGTTTGTCTTCCATCTTATTTTGGCTTTCTGATCACAGAATATTGTATTGAAATAAGTCATTTACCATAGATGTTACAAAAGCCAGAATGGAATAATGATTAAATGCTTGCAGGCAGGTTTGGAATTATCCTTCCTCCAGAAAAAGCTTCTTTGACGCAATTTTTGTTGCATCAAAAGGCAAACAATTTGCTTAAGAACCGTTATGGTTCAGAGATAAAAAAAGTAAACCTTCCTGTTTTAACAGGATGTGTAAGTGGAATATTTACAAGAATTCAGATGGGGGAAAGGGAAAGCAAGCAGGCAAATGCATACTCTGAAGTACATAGCTTTTGAATTTTATTTTACAGCAATTGAATCCAAATATCTTCAGTCTTCTGGAGCCTCTTTAGCACACCAACAGAAGTCAGCATATATAGATGTCATTGTTTACCTTAAACACTCAGAGTTATTTGGTAAGAATGGATATAAAGAATACTAAGAAACTCTAATTCTCATCTGTACCTCTTATACCGCTTCAATGATTAAGAGTTAAAAGCCCATTGCAGGCTATATTTTTCTTTCTAGCTGAATAGTATCAGTATTCCAGGTAGATGGTATGTTGTGAAATGATGAAGTTCCTGAAGTCCATTGCATGCCCCATCTTTGGGATCCACATATTGTTTTTCTGTTGTCTACTCCCTTGCACCTGCCAATATAATTCTTTACTGGTCAATAAAATTCTTTACTCTTTCAGGTAGTCATGAAATGGAAAAAAATCAGCTTTTCTGTAAATAAAGAAGCCTACAACCACTTCAAAACCCCTAATCAAAGAAAAACACGAAAAAAAAAATTCACATATGATAAATGTGAGATTAAAATAGTATGGATAATATTAAATATTATTTTCCAAATAGGAATAGGTTAGCTTCAATCAGTCTATGCAGTGGGCCAGAAGGATAGCAATGTGGCACTTAAATCCTTAAAAATATAGCCCTGTCAGCTCTGCATTTCATAAAACACAGATAATTTGCTGCAAGTTAATGAAGAAAAGAAGAGCCCTAACCTTCTAAGACAATGTTACATGATATTCATTATAGCAGATTTATACTGTGGTTTATGGCTTATCCTTGATCATCAGTGATAGCTCTTCTCAAATAGTCTTTGTCTGATTCATCCCCAAAAAGCTGATGGAAATAACTGCATGGTTAGAAGTCAAAATGCAGAACATAATCAAGCTTCCTAAATAATGTATGCACATTGCTACATCGCTGCAGCAGGTTTCTCACAGTAGCGCTTTGCTACTATGTGAGTGAGAAGGCAAGCACGTTTTCATCAAAAGTAAATGTTAGTGTTCCTGTATGAACTTCATTACTATTCTTAACCAGATGTGTCATACACAATTTCCAACACCTATCAGTTGAACAATTAACGGCATTTGATAATCAGCTGATACTGCCAAGAAGAAAAAAAAAACAAAACCATTGTTTAATATTGATACCTGATAAAAGAGCCTCCATGTGTATTTTTTTCTGTGGGTGGAGGTGCACTAGATAAGCTAGGAGGGCAGCTCAATGCAACTTGTAAAAGATGAGAGTGACCCTTACATCTGTGATGTTAGCTCCTGATGACAATCATTACTATTGAAGATACATAAGAATTTCAGCATTCATTATAATTCATCAATTAGTATATCAATCCATAATGTTTCCATTACAAACAGGCATGATTTCACATTGATGGCAGTGAGGGCCATACATGAAGAAGAAAAGGCAAGTGGAAAAGATACGATTTACAACCATTTTATTCACTAACAATATAACAACTCTGTCATATAAATACAGTACAAATGAGTAAGCAAAACCTTTCTTAGGCCTTTCTCTCCTTTCTTAGAAATACGTACATGAAGTATCATATGTACATTTCTCGTTCATAACAAAGCTCTCAGCCCTGCATGCAATAACGACATTGTGCCTTTGGCAAAAATAGTGAGGTCAGCCAAGAAGAGTTACTATTTTCTTCATTTAGCAAGACTTTTCACTTGAAGACAGGACTACTTCACTATTTTTACTGGCTTTTGCTGTCATTAGACGCAACATATTTTTCTGTGAAGATTTACAGTAAAGAACTCCAGCATTCAGTAATTATCAAACCTTTCAAAATCTTACGATTTTTTACAAGCTACTCAAAAATCCACTCTAATTTTATAGTATACAATTAATGTCTTTTATTAGTTTATGAAAACTGCAGCGCTTCAGTAAGTCTGTTATACAAAAAAACCCTGAGGACTATTAATTTTCTAAGTATTTGTATATAGAAAATAGTCTCCATACACTGCCATGCTGGAGTAGGAACAGAATATATTAAAAGGTATTTTAATTCATACAATTTAAATTAAGGGTTTTTTCACTGCTTGTTAAAAGAGTGTGATTGCTTTTATATATGTGTGTGTGTATGCATATATATGGATAGATAGATAGATAGATAAATAGATTATCATATATTTAACTGTGCTTACTCAGAAACAGCATCATTCTGAATGTGGCCTTACACAATGGAAATAAAGCTATCTAGAAAGGTAATTAAAGCTGACCAACAGCCATTTCTATTTCCTAGGTTTGAAATGTTGACAGTAAATAAGATGCAGCAGTATGAAGACTTGCTATTTCATGACTTCATGAATAAACTATGAATTTGGTTTACAACAAATAATGTTTGTAAGTAAGTACATTTTTTAGGTTGCTTCTATTTCTTTTGAGTTTCTAAATATTTAGGTGTGGTTTTTGACATCTTTTAAACTTCTGTCCATACTTAAGAGGGTTAGAAATTCACAAAAAAATGTAAAATAAGACTTGCACATTCACCTGACACTAGAAGTAACTGCTTCAAGAAAAACAACAAATCTAGACATTCAATAAACTGGCAACCAGGTGAAAAATGGAAATAATGTATCTTTAAATGACAGAAATATTTTCCATTTTAATTAGTAAAAGTTTATTAAAAATACACAAAACAAAATCCTCTTGCTCAAATCAGAGGAAGTACAGTAACTCACAAAACACTTAACTTTATAATTACGTATAAATCTTGAAGAGGCTTGAAGGAAAAATGAAAAGGGATAGAGAACTCTGCCTTCATTCTGTGGTGTAGAAACTTCATGAAGACTGCAGAGCGTAAGGGCCCCAGTAGCAAGAGCTTCTTGTCTGTCTCCATTCATATCCTATGCTTGGTTACATCAGTCTCATAGCATAAGGCTCAAGGAGCACAGGAGAAGATAAATGGTTATGCCATCTACTGACTAGCTACAACATTCATATCCTTTTCTACATGTACACCAGCACTGGATCTACCTAGAAACCGGATGATAGAAAATACTTCTCCAACAAATTCAGGAGAGGCATGTTTTCATCTTTTATTTGTTGTGGTCAAATTATTCATGGCTCTAGTTTTGGATCTTAGGAACACTTCGATTCATATTTCTCCATCAAAAATCATATAAGCACCTATAGATTTCCTGGTTTTTCCTATCTGGCCAGTCTGCCAAATTACCTGTATTAAAATTGTTCCTTATTGCCATTTTTGGACTAATACTGTAGTTATGAGTTGAAAGTTTCTCATTTGGTTGTGGCCGTGAGCAATGGACATTGATATTACTGGTAAGGTCTGGCAAGAGGAGAACAACATATTAAGTGAAAGATTACGTTTATAGTTCAAGTCATGATAGTAAGTATCAATGTGAAAGAAGCATAACACGAATATGTGAGAATACAACAGGTATTTAGAAAGTCACTATGATTTCTAAGGTTTGCTCAGGCATGACAGGACTCATTTGAACATTTTAGTTAAAATTACAGTGTATATTTAATATGAGAAAGCAATATTAAATCTTGTGTATGTTGCACCCAATGCAATATAATATACATCAGAATTAAATTGTAACACTTTTTGCTGCGTCAGCAAAGGTCCTTCTGTATATATAGTTTTCTCAAAAGGTAATAAAGCAAGAAGCTTATTCATCTCACTATGGGGATGTAAGTTCTATTTACGTAAAATGAAATTCTAAGACACGCTGTTTCTGTTTTTGTATGAACAGTTTATCGCTGTCATTTAGAAGTAGCAAATCTCCACCGTTGGTGAAACTGACTTCCAGATGGAAAAATATGATGTTTACTTAGCGATAAACAATTTCCAGAGGAGTGGGGATGTTAGTCCTGAGATGAGTCTAAATACATAATTGGCCATATTTGTTTGTATACAGTACCAAATAAATTGTTACCTCCTTACATCTCAATTTACATTTGTATTTGGCAGAGTTTTTTGTTTACTATACTTTCAAGGACATCTCCAGTGGAGTGCAATCTCTAGATTAGTGGAAAAAAAGCTCTGAAATCTGTGATCTTCACCCTTTATTATTCACCCACTGACTAGACATAAAATAAATTGACAAACTGTTATACAAAAGGGCAGATCTGTGTCTTTCTCTGAAATTTCTGTTTCCAAAGTAGCCTGTTATTTCTTGATCCCACTGATCACAGTGGCCAACAGGATATCTAAGCATATGCATACTGAAGAAAGTTTCACAAGAAAATTATTCATTAAAATGTTGCCTTTCCTATCATATATCTAATGAAAAAATTGTTTTTCTTAGCTTAGGTTCTGATTATGTCATAGGCTATCACAGAGTACCCTGTCCCCTTCTTGGCAGAAGGGAAGCAGCCCAGACCAGCTCATTTTTACAAACCTAAACTCTTTTGGCTTTTCTGGAAACAGAAAACTTTCAACTTATCTCAAGATTGACCAGTCATCGACATTTGCAAAAACTACCCCAACGAGCTTCTAAGTATTGATTAAGTGAAATTTAGTCTCTGTATTGCTAGTGTTGATGCACAAAAAATGGAGCTCCAAGTTTACTTTATGGAACCTGCGTTGTACCTGCTTGCTTGACTCTCATGAAGGAAAAAAATCCAGTGCTTTTGTAATAAAAGAAGTTCATGGGAAAAATCATTTCAAGAGACTGTAAATGGCACCTATACTGTAATTTTAATTCCCTTTTATATTAATACTGTTGAATAATCATAAACCCAAGGTTTTTATAAATGCACAATTTAAATTATGATGTTTCAAGGAAGTCTCTAAGGCCATAGAAATCACCACTGTGTAGACCAAACCCAGATGCCATAGTAATGACCACCTGTACTAGGAGCCAGAATAGCTGGCAGATGATATCTTCAAGGGAAAAACAAGAATTTGTCTGAAATTTCAGGAGAGGGTGAAAACCAGACTCTCTGCATATGCCAAACATAAAGACATGGATTAATTTGGATGAATGAAGAATTTATACAACAAGAACAACAACAGAATCTGAGGCAAGAGACAGGCAGGGTGGATCAAGGTTGGGTAAGCTTATCTGCATTTAGGGAGGTAGGATCAAGAACTGGGTTTGATATCTAGAAGCAAGATGGAGTCAAAGCCAAGACTGCAGACTGAAGCAGTTTAGTGGGCAAGTTTTCCCAGTTGCTGTCTAAAAGACCTGTGCTTGGCAGAGAGGGAGAAGACTGTGCAAGCAGCAATCAGTGATGGGCTGTCTGACAAATGACTCTCCCACTTCTGTTTGTTGGATAAATATACTGTTTATCATTTCTTATTTAATATTTGTAATATGCATGTCTTACATACTGATAAGAAATAGGAGGTAAAATCCTAATCTTTGCACCAAACAACTTCCTTTCTTCGTATTTCGTAATTAAGGAACTATGCCATTAAAAAGGGTACAGAAAAATGCTTTTTGCCATTTTTTTATTCTCATCATACATGATAGGTAGAAAAAATATTCTTACTCAAACACTCAGCTTGCTTTTAAAAGATTACTTGCTTTTAGTTTCACATTGAAGCTAATGCTTTACAAGTTTAATGTGTGAAATAAATAACTTTGTCATAAATCAGTGCCTCCATTTGGTCTTTTACTTCATCGAATTTTTTTCTTCAAGAGCCCTGTGTGTAAATAATGATAGTATATTTTGTGCCAAAATTTTTTCAATACTTTCATATCTCTGGAATAAATTATGGAACATTATTCTAGATGGGGAAGAAACAAATAGGCTTGATAATAAATTTCTCTCCATCTTACAATGTGTGTAGTATAGTGGGTAAAACATATTTGTAGTTGGTGGTGAATTCCTAATGTCTGGAGCCCAGTACAAGTGGCAGTTTGGCTATAGGAGATGCACATGTTCTGGTGTTTCAGACTCTGACCTGTATGCATTGACAATGAGCTAATATCAGCCCCTTTTCTGCCCTAATCAGGCACAAAATTGACTAAGGGAACACATCCCTGACAGTTAATGAAAGAGTATTTTCAGCTAAATAACAGATATGAAGAGAGATCTGATGATGTCTGACCAAAAGTTCTGGGGTTAGAAGCTCTAATTAGCCAGGTGTGATCTCCATGCTACCAAAACTGGATTATTTTAACAATTTCCCATCAGCTGGAATTTTGACAGCCTGGTGATAAGGTATTTTTGCATAATAATGACACATGGAGTCATGGCTGGCCACAGATAAGAATTTCTTATATTTTTTGTATTGCAGCACGCTGCTTGCTATCTGGTCCCTGGACGTACCTGTCATAGCTTATGTCTGATTTAGAACCTTAATGTATCTTCACCTTTTATTTAGACTGACTAGTGAGTAAGAATATGAGTCAATATCTCACTAACAGAATTTGCTGCGCTTCTGTTCCACACATTTTGAAAGGTGCCTAGGTGCTACAGGTGGGTCTACCACAGATTTCTTGTGTGAGTGTTCACAGGGCGCATAGACTATCTCTTGCTTCATTAAAGTGAAGATATTATTTCCTTACCTAGCAGAGCAGTTTTAAAGATAAAACACACAAATTGGTGTGAAGCACTCAGATCCTAACCTGAACTGCACAGTCAGTGTTTTGTCAAGGGGTGAGAAGTACAGTACATTAAAGAACGTGGATGCTTTTGGAAGTTAATGGACACATAGCCAAAGCCACACAAGGTCCTAAATGAATCTGTAGAATTAACACAGTCTGATGCACACAAACAAATTCTTATCATATTATCTGGTCCACATTTTAAAAAGGCACATCCTATAAATGAAGCAAGGTAGTAGAGAAGGGTAAACTACAATATCTTTGTAATTCAGTAATTGCAGTATCAGTAATTGTGTCTCTTCAAAATAATTTTTCTTTCCTCAACCCATAAAAAGCATTTGCAGTAATTTACCCCAATGATAATCTTATGCTTTGAGAAGAAATTGAATATCAATACCATTACCCTGTACAAGCTCTGTGAATATACACTATTTGATATGTAGCAATGCAGTTGTGTGTGTTGCTGCTCTATGTCCTTTTAATGTTTTAATTTACAGCTTGTGTCTCTTGGTTCTACCACTTGGCCTACTGTTACCAAAATGTTTATCTAACATCACTGCTGTTCGTGTCTTAGGTATCCCTTTTCAGGCAGTACAGAGTACAGTGCTGCAGATGTTGTCTGCAATTTGCTTGGGTTGGATACAGATTTTCTGCTAGCATTGAAACACAATTGTTCATTGTAATCACTAGAGGACAAACTATGGCTAATTTCACATGCATCTTAGGTCTGCTCTTTGTACAAACGTGCCTTTGTACACAATCAAGATATTACTCACTAAAGGTAAATAAGAGGCACTTACTTGCAACACTTCAGAATTTTTATTATTTGAATTTTGGCTGTGCTCCATCATTAATTATGATGCCCACATTAACAGGAAAATTGCATATAGAAACATTTACAGAAAATATTTCTTAGTTTCATTCCTAACCAATAGTCTAACCGTGTATATGTGTATATATGTGTGTGTGAATATACACACTCTACCGCTCCCCAAATAAAAGGTTGTGCATAGGATCATATATAATTGGCTAGACTCATAACAAGCCCCCAGGTATTTATAGTTTAGACATATGATGAAGAAGATAGGCTTTCAGCTGTCTCTCAAATTTGCTGCAGACGCTCTGTTGTGACTTCTTCTGTCACTATGCCAGTCTTATTTGAGAATGGACAAAAACACAAAAGATCAGTTTAACTGCATGTTTATAACCAGTGGACAAGACTTTCTGCACTCTATGTTTCTTATTAGCAGCAGTAAAAAGCCAGTGACTCACTACACTGTATTTATGTTCTGTCTTGCTTAAAAGCATCTCTGTTTTAAGCAATTGGATGCGATTCTTTAGGTGATCATTTAAGAACGGTTTAAATGTCAATATACCTATAATAAACTCTTCTTTTCAATTCATCAAAACCTTGGATCTTTGCTGGAAAGATTTTTTGTGCTAATAAAGAGAATTTCTTCCATATTCTAGCAAAATCCAACTGGAAACATTTGTGTAGTTTGTGCAAAGATGCATTATTTCACCATCTTTTCCCAGTATCCCTGCATTTTTCAGAATCAGGCAATTTCAGCACTTACAAAGACAGGAAACAAATGTGCTGGCCAATGTGTAACAAGTTTATTCCCTGATGCTTTCACTGTCAGAAGCAAGGAAAATCAGAGGACCATGAAGAAAAATTAATTTTCCTGTGAGATTTCCAAAGTATATGTACATTTGCCCCACTTTCACAGTTGGACTAATGAAACCGTATATTGTCAACATTTTTTTGCATTTTAAATTGGATAACCAACCTGTATCTCACAAACAAGGAAATTAAGTACCTGTTGAATCATATATGCTAGTCTGACATGGACTCAAATTCCAAAAGCCAAGATCTGAGGTGCAGTACAAAATATTCCCTCCCATTTAAGTGTCTGCACCCAAGGTTTTTGAGACTCTTTCTGGAGCTTACCACATCAAGCAATTTTTAATCTGTTAAAACCATACCTAAATTGTGTGTGTGTGCGTAACGTAAATTGGTAAGGGTTTTATTATGTGAATTTGATAGTAAAGGAAATGCTTTTTTTACTGTAAAAGACCAGTCTCAAACATAAAAGTGATGCCATTTTTTTAATGTGTATATAATACAACACTAGATGTCAGAACTAGATGTCAGGTAATTTAAGATGCCTGTAGTTGGAAGTATTAATGAACATTTTTTTATTGCTTAGTGCAGTTGAAAATATACATACAATTCCAGTACAATGCCTTCTCACATCCATATTATTATGTAATGGCAGGTTTATTTAGCACCTGTAGATATCCCAAGCAACGTTTTAGAAAGTTATATCTGACCCACCAAGCTCACAACAGTCTTCAGTATAAGTCTGGCATTTGCTATTAGCACCAGTACTATGAATACTTAATCTCTGCTATGCATTTTCCCACTTCTGAGGATGCAGAAGGGAGTCTGGCAAACGTTGCCAACAATTAAACAAGTAGCTGGCATTTTCATACTATAGCTTTTCAGGTAAAATATATTCGTCTGCAGGCCTGGCAGCACAAGGCTTTGCTTCCTTTCTGTCACTGTTCTATTGACTAAGCAGTCAAATACTTATGAAGGTATTTCCTTTGATTTCTGTATGAAAACAGGGTTCCATACCCAGATCTTTACATTTTCCCTCTGATCCAAGACACTCTTAGAGGCTGATCCTAAGCCAACTTAATTCAGTAAAAGCTTTCCTCTCAGTGGTTCTTGGATCACGTGCTTAATTGGCGTACTCTAGGAATTCTTTCAGCTCTTTATCAATATTACGGTAATATAGTTACCCTTAGATTAGACTTCCAGCTCACAATTTAATTTATATTATATCTGAATTTGACCACTTGTCTTTTACAATGTAAGACTGAAATGTAAATCCCAGTCCATGTAATCACTAACAGCTACCGACTTTATTGTGTGTACTAAAATGCATTCATCTCAGTGCTTGACTCCAATGAGTGAGAGATATATAGGAAAAAGCCCATTCACAAGCACCTGCTGGAAAATAGGTTTCCAGTTTGGAACAGCTAAGGCAGTTTCCCAAAGGCTTACAGTCGCCAGAGGGGAATGAGCAAGCATCTGGGCTACCGAGCCAAAGGATATGCCATAACATGCAGTGAATCAAGAGCACAGCCACATCAGGTGTAGGGAGCATGTTTCCTTTGTGGACAGTGAAAGGGGAATTTACGTTGTATTGGCAGGAGGCTTATGTCACTGAGAAGCGAATTACAGCTTCATTTTATTATGAAACAACTGCCAACAGGGCTGATTAAAAAAAATACAGAAACCTCACAAAATTAAGAGTCTCTTTTCCTCTGCAAAGTTTATTGACATCTGGAAAATCAGCCAGCTAGGTACATTCAGTGCAGGTAGAGAAGTTTATAAAAGAAAGGGAAAGAAACCTGTTGGCACAAACAGACCTCACTATGTACTTCTAAGAGTGGAGGCTGTTATTCTACAACCACGGCCATTTAAGATTTGGCATGCTATTCATTTAATATTTAAAATTCCAGCAGTTCGGTCAGGACAGAGCCTATGTAGTTGCAAAAGGAAGCCACAGGCACAGATGTAAAACTCCAGCCAAACTAGACCTTTGCAAAACTACAATGTACTATGCAAATTATTCAATGGCAGCCAAGTCACTAGCAAAATAAATAAATAACCGTTCGCCAGCACATAGCATAGAGATATTCTGAGTGCAGTGAAGGAAAAAGATGGACCAGGAGGAATAAAAGGCAAGAACAGAAGAAAAGGACTAATAATCACATGCAGTTTATGTGGAGGGATTACTTAGCTACATTATATCTATTCTATATATATTTAAAATGTTCAGAACTGCAATAGGCGGGGGCTACAGTAGAGGAAAAGATAGTTATGTTGTACAGGTGACAGCATCTGCTGGCTGCCTCAAGCAGGGCCATTTGTTTGGTTGAACAAATCTATGGCCACAGGGAATTTTTCCCAGAAAATTTACTGATGCTGCCACTTGTGTTACAGAAGCAAAACTGAGGATCAACTTATCACATGATACACATGGCTGCTGAAGGAACGCGCCATAGTACATTCTTTAATATGAATTACCTGAACTACTGGTTTAGGCTCCAAAGTGACAACAAGTCTGGAATTTAATTGAATTTTGTAAGGAATGTACCACTATATTATGCATAATGTAGCAGCTTTCCCAGAATATTTCAAAAGTAAATCAAGGCTCTGCTTAACTACTCATACTTCCTCCAAGGCTATCCAAAAACATAGTATTTGATCATTTTTTAACTGTACATGTTAGCACGATTTGCTCTTCAGCAACAGAGATATTGAAATTTATGTGTGCTGGCAAATTACCTCAATTTATTTACTGTGGTTTAATTTAATTAACACAAATGATAAGAGAGATTGAGCTCAACATCTCTCCTTTTATGTACAAATAACCCCCTGGGTGACATATCATATGAAACCCAATTACTGCACATAATAAAATGACACCACAAATAAAAACATGTTTCTTAATTCAGTTATACTCAGAGATGATCGGTTAGTAAACGCACTTGGCACTGAGTCAGTAATCAGCACCACTTCCTGGGTTACGGAATAATCTAAAGCATATGATGCCTGGTAGCAGCAGAAGGCGGGGTGAGGAGCCCATGCTGGTTCCCAGCCCATCAGCTCCTTGCTTCTGACCCACTGGTTGAAGTCGGCAAAGTGAGGGCTGCTACAGAGCAGCTCCTTGGGGCACTCCTGTGGCAGGTCTGGGCTCTACACCAGCTCTCCCTAGGATAAAATTTCAGAGTTCCTCCAAAATTGCAGCCAACTTATTTGTGAACCTATCTGTCTGGGACACGCAGATGCGGGTTTAGCATCTGTAAAACAAATATACATTTATTAGAAACACTTGTCATTTCTATTGTAATGCAAGCTAGGTTAGTGATTTCTTGTCTCTAGAAACTGATTTAAGCAGAGCTATTTCCTGTTCCAAAGAGCTTACAATACATGTATTTTATAGCTGCTTTTTAGAGGACCATTGAAAGGACTGACATTGGTATGAAATGGACATTTGCGTTGTGGAAGAACTGAAACAGAAAGATGTGCCAAAGTGTGGCTGCCTGCATCTCAAGTAGCAGAGGCAGTCAGAAAGCCTGGCTGGGGTACGTATCAGCTCTGGCACAAGACTCTGTGGAGAGTTAGACTGATTGGAATCCATTTTCTCACAGCTTTGAAATAATGTTCCTCTCTTTGCCATTTACTTCAGCTTCTCCTTATGTGCCTTATCAATTTAGTTATTTTTGTGTCTGAGCTAGAACTGAGAATTGCAGTTAAATGAAAAGTGTTTCAAAAACACTCTTTATACTCCCTGAAGCTCACCTTGTGATTCCTTGAACAAACTTCACCAAGATACTGTTCCTAGCTGAATCAAGCTTAAAAAGAAATGTGCAGCATAAAAGTGAGCAAGACAGAAAGATTATATTTCTTTTCTGTGCTTTCAATTCTCTCTCCTCATACTATCTATAAGCAACATTTGTCTTCCATATTTGCTTCCGGAAACACATACATCACTTTAGACTCATTAAAAATACAGGGCAAATATAAACATTATTATTTTTTAGCTTGCATGGCAGTAAACTTGATACTGCCCTGCAAACTGTTGAACTGCACCTTGTTATTATTACTAATATACATTTTCAGACCTCAAGAGTTAATGACAACAGAACAGACACCAGCAATCGTCCCATAAGGGTTAACTAATGCAATAGCCTTTGCTTGCTCTTCCAGTCACTGTTGCAGAATGTCATGATTTCCTAAACTTATATACAGGATCCAAACAAATACATTGCCTTCCACATGAAAGCAGAACCATTTATCAACCCTGGGGATACTGTCAGGAGAAAATAAGGAAAGTTAAGTGCAGTAATGCTCTTGATTTACTGGTTGATGACCCAACAAGATGTAAAACACAGTTTGGAAAAAACAGATGCAACAAAGGGGTCACTTTTCCTCAAGGCTAGCCCCCTGAGATATGTATGAAATAGCCTTTGAGAACTTTGGAAAGGAGACAGCAAAATTACATACAGATGTAAGTGAGATATAGTTCCTTTATCATTTTCTCAGAAATTTTGTGTACCAAAAATTGTCACTGCGGGAAATGTCAAGCACATATTGTGTGAATAAAACAATTATTTATTGTAGAGTTGGAACAAACACTAGAAGATTCTGAGTTTGGACTTGTTTCACAGAGAATTTAAAAGTTTGGGAACTCAACTGCAGCTTTCAGGCAAAATGTGTTTATCTTGCGTACCTTTAACTTGCCTTTGCAATGAAGCAGACTAAAGAATTTTTTGAGGTTATGGCTGACTCTTAGATTCAGAATAAGAGTAAGGTCAATCCTGTAATATGTTATTTCATATCTTTGCTTAATAACACGCTATGGGAACCCTTGAAGATACAAGATGTTGAAGATAAAAGGTACTGTTATAAGGTCAGCTCAAGATAGGCAACGGCTCTAGCCACACTGTGCAAGCCACAGAAGACAAAGGCAGGAACTGGAAGAATAAAGAACTGCCCACTGTAACAGAAGACCATGTTCAAGACAAATCCATGGTACGTGATGAAATCCATCCACAGGTCCTGAGGGAGCCGGCAGATGAAGTTACTAAGTCAGTTTCCATTATATTTGAAAAGTTGTGGCAGTCCGGTCAAGTTCCCACTCTGGAAAAAGGAAACATAACCCCCATTTTCAAAAAGAGAAAAAAGGAAGACCCAAGGAACTACAGGCTGGTCAGTCTCATCTCTATGCTCAGCAAGATCATGGATCAGATCCTCCTGGAATCTCTGTTAAAGCACATGGAAAAGAAGGAGGTGACTGGTGACAGTCAACATGGCTTCACTAAAGGCAAATCCTGTCTGAGAAATATGGTAGCCTTCCACGACAGCATTACAGCGTTGATGGATAAGGGAAGAGCAACTGATGTCACCTACCTGGACTTGTGCAAAGCATTTGACACTGTGCCACACAACATTGTTGTCTCTAAATTGGATTCATGGATTTGACAGATGGACGACTTGGTGAATAAGGAATTGGCTGGATGGCCTCGCTCAAAGAGTTGCAGTCAACGGCTCGATGTCCAGGTGGCAACCAGTGACAAGTGGCATTCCTCAGGGGTCAGTACTGGGACCAGCGCTGTCTAACATCTCTGTCAGTGACATGGTCAGTGGGATCGAGTGCACCCTCAGCAAGTTTGCCAATGCAAGTTTGAAAAATATATAAAGATGCATGCCATTCACAGAAAAGTAATGTGCTGCTTTATTTTTTTGTCAAAGACAAAAAAAAAAAAAGACTTAGGTGAAAGGAATAGTACTTGAAAAAGCCATAGCTTTCTTGACATGTTTGTCCCTGTATTAAGTAGTCTGTTCTACAGGAGTATTTTCACAATCTCCTTCTCTACTGTTGCATTTTATAAAAGTATTTTCATGTTTTCGCTCATTATTTATTGTCGATGAGTTTTTCATACTCTTCCAAGAGCTTGCTTTGACTTTCCAACATCAGGTCTTTTTTACTGCACTACTGAGATTGCAGTTAAGCCCCATTTTCCTGTAAGCCATCTATACTGTGCATGTAGGGATCCAATAATTTTATGACAATTACCAGATTCTGTAGATTCCAAAATTCCATAAGAAACATACTGTTAAGAAATAATAATTGAATCTCTTCAGTAGCAGTTTTTAAAAAGGCTACATCTAACAATACGTTCTGTTATTCCTAAAGTGTTTCTTTTGAATCTTTGGTGCTTTGAAAGAGAAACCTGTGGCACCTATGTCCCAGCAAAGCCCTGCCTAGACACAGGATGATTTTCCCTTTCCATGTATCCATATTATTACATGGAGAATTCAGAAAAGATCATGCATTAAAGAAAACTTGATCCTGAAAGCTCCCAAAGTATGTTAAGAACAATTACTTGGGGTCATGGTGATTTTTTATTTTTAGCGGAATTATTTTAGGGGTAATACTTTAGGGTACTTTAGGGGTAATAATTAGGGGAAAATTACTTTCCCTACATCTTTATTTTTACAGAAATTGAATTCACTAATACCTCCAGCTGACTTAGGTACTGGCTATCAGCTGAAATTCAGAAATCCTGAGACGTTTCTGTCTTTGAGGATTTAGGCCTGACAGCATGTCCAACACTTCAAAATCATAAGTATTTGCATTTAAAAAGTGGTATCTCCTATTTCCCTTGTGGCACTTGAACAATATTCTACATGTGTGTCTGTGTGGTATGTGTGCATGTAGGATAGTGATAGTTCTCTTCCCTTGCCTTTTCAATGTGCTTTAATTTTGGGTGGAACTGTCTTCTGTAGCACTACCAGCACTTACTCATTTCTATTAAGTGTAATAGTGGATCACTACTGTAACAACTCTGAGCATTTCCATCTCTTATTAATAATCTCTTATTATTAAAAATATATTGCGCCTGAAACAACTGTCTGCTTTCCTTCGTTTTCCTCCTATTTCGTTCTTTCTTTCTTTCTTTCTTTTTTCTTTCTTTTTTTTTTTTTCTTTTCCATAGAGAGAATTTAGTGGGGAACCCTATAGAATTATGTTTCTTGTCAGTAGTCTGGTTTTGTCTCTGTCACTGAATGTGAAGTAATTCATTTCACCTTGCTCTAAAGGGTTTCCTGGTAGGTTAGTTAGATAGTGAGAATTAATTTGTTTGTGTTTTAAGCTAAGGGAAGTAATAGACTTGTGAACAACCACTATTACTTATTTAGTTCCCTCTTCTTAGCATTTTTTTTTCTAAGAAGATTATATAACAATCTAAGTGAAGAAGAGGGATGAGGTATGATAACACTGAATATTACAATATATTCAGCATATGTTCCAAGCAGGCAAACATTACTGTCAAAATAGCTAATGGTAATTACTTAATGTATCTAAGTATTTATTCCTCTTTAATAGCGTATCAAACACTTATTCTAATAGGTAAGTGCACAGTGAACTGAGTGGAACTTACTTGATTTGTCTAGTATATTAAACACTTCAACACATGCATACATAACACATTATGTTGTATTTGTAACAAGGAAAAATACGATGCATCACCTTATGCTGGAAAATACATGAGAAATGGGTAAAGTTTCCCTTTTTTAACATAAGAAATGAAACACAGGTGTCCAATTTTTAACTCAACATGTGTAAGGAATTTTACTTCAGATGAAGCACTAGTTCTCTGCACAGAAAAAATCTATTTCCTAGGAAGATGATACTACTAAACTCCCCAGTCGTCAGCTTGGGTTTCTTCAGAAATGGTAGGGGGGAATTGGGGGAGGGATGGACTTTGGAATAATAGCAATTGTGCTTCAATAAAATGCAATATATTCATTCTAAATATCAATTTTCATTTCTTCTTGTCCATCTAATGGGTTCTTTATGATCCTTCTCAATAGTCTGTTGACTGGGTTCAGGAGACAAAATCCATGGATATAAACATGAATGATTTAGCTTGGAATAATGTGAGATAGCTAATTGAAAATAAAATACCTGATGAAATATCTGCGTGTGTTTTCTGTATGATACCAGAATAACTGAATACTAAATCTCTGAGTCCCACAGTAGATTAGTGGAAATCTCAGCTACAGTTTCACTCTGAACGGCTTTGTAATTGAAGGCCAGAGAGCAAAAGACTGTCAAAATTGACATTTAATCCCAGCTCTGGAGGAATGTTTACATAAGTTTTCAAATCTATGTCTGTTATAGTCCTTATAAATGGGATTAAAACATTGTACTTATGTGGTCCAAAAGCTTTTTTAAATCCTTCTTTGTTATGTAAATTTCACTGAAAAGAATACCAAACAAAAAACCCAAACAAACAACAAATCTTGTGTACAAGGAAAGAAGGGGTATCTAGTCACTTTTGCAGAACTTCTTTTTCACTTCTACTGAAAATGTCTACATCATGGATTCAGTAGCAGATGGGGTCTTCCAGCTCTAAAGGGCTTTTATTTTAGCAAATTCGTGCTCCGGGAATTTCCATTAATATCAATTTAATATTATTTATATTTTATATTATTTATATTGTATATTATTTATATATTATAACAAGTTCAACAGGTCTTGACATATATATTTAGCCTCTGAATAACAAAAGGATAATTTCAGACAGTGGAGCAATTTTTTAATAGACAAGATACAGAGATCTTTTTCCCAAATTGGCCAAGCATAAATAATTACAAACAATTGACAAATAGCCTTAGAGGCTAGAATCCTACTTCATCCATAAGATCAGCACAAGGTCTTATTTTGAAAACTCAGGTGGTATTTCAGTCTTTCAGAAGTCTTCAAAAGAAGTTTTGAAATAGAATCATAGAATTGTCTAGGTTGGAAGGGACCTTTAAGATCCAACCATTAACCAAACACTGCTAAAATCACCACCAAACCATATCTCCAAGCACTATGTCTACCCATCTTTTAAATACCTCCAGGGATGGTGATTCAACCACTTCCCTGGACAGCCTGTTCCAATGTTTGATAACCCTTTCGGTAAAGAAATTTTTCCTAATATCCAATCTAAAAATCCTCTGGCACAACTTGAGGCCATTTCATCTTGTCCTATCATCTTGCATGGTGTTGTTGTGACCCAAGTGCAGGCCCCGCCACTGGGCTTTGTTGAACCTCATACCATTGGCCTCAGCCCACCTATCCAGCCTGTCCAGATCCCTCTATAGACCCTTCCTACCCTCAAGCAGATCAACACTCCTGCCCAACTTGGCATTGTCTGTAAACTTACTGAGGGTGCACTCAATCCCCTTGTCCAGATCATTGTAAAGGCTATTAAACAAAACTGGCCCCAATAGTGAGCCCTGGAGAACACCACTTGTGACTGGCTGCCAACTGGATTTAACTCCATTCACCACAACTCGTTGGGCCTGGCCATACAGCCAGTTTTTTACTGTAGGATGAATTTCAACCTAGAAGAATTATATCAGTAATAAAATGGCATTGAAAAATTAGGCAATTTTACAAAGAATTGCAAATGTGGTGTACAGCTAAATGGGACCTTGATAGCAGGTCTGGTAGACAAATCTGACAAATACTGTGAGGAAGTCTAAAAGGAGATTATATCAATACAGTTGAGTATAAATCATTTAAATAGCTGTACCAAGTAATGCAGTAGTATTACTTATCCTCTGAACTTACTAATACGTAACAGGGACAAGGAGCAAAACCTAAAAAAACTGTTGGGATGAACAGCTTTATCTTCAAAGACGTGAACAAAATTTATATCTATTTTAAAGATTCTAGTAGCAATTGGTTTATTATAAAAGGCTAGTGATATGGAAAAAGCCTACAAACTTGAAGAGAAATTGAGAAAAATCTTAAAATATATATCGATTTATTCAATTCATAAAGTTTGTATCTGGAAATATCTGTCATCTAATCAGATCCTTTCTGTTTCAGCGGTCCTTAAATTTGAACCATGTATTCCTCTAATCAACTCATTAAATTGGTTTTGGCTAAGACATGACTTCTGTTTGGCAGAAAATTTTCTTTCAGAAAGGGATCCTGCCTTCATATGTCGACAGTTACAGAATTCATGCCTTCTTTTTGCTGTGTCATTCATTATTTGCACCATTAAAAATAATTTAATTTTATTTTTAACTTGAAATACAAACAGGGCTCCAGCCCTTAATAATTATTACCTATTAAATGAAAACTACCTTTGCAATGCTTCCTTTTATTTGTATGCTTCATTCGGTATGCCTTTGTTGAAAAGCTAATCAAATCACACTGTTTACTTTTCTCATTGCTACCCTAGAATCATTTGGCTGGTTTTCTGCAGAGCTTTTAGAAGTACTGGGCAGCAAGCTGAGTAAGACATGTATATATTAATAAATATTAAAAATTAACATGAAAATGTTCAAAGATAAATAGAGGTCAGGCTGAATTTTATAAAGCCCACTACAGGTTTTAACTGAGATTTTTGTTTCTGTTTGAACTTAGCTAAACATTCAGGGCTATTCTGGTAAACCAAAGATCCTGAAAATCAGCTATATACTTTTCTAAAAGAGTACCTTCAGAAAATTTTGTAATGTTTTTTCTTATACCTAATTTAATTCTTTCCTTCCTTAAAATATATTTTTTCTAAAGTACCTTCATTTTGGAGCTCCATGATATGCAGCCTAATGACAGATATATATTGATGTATACTTTTAAATGGTCAAAAAGATTGTGCAATGAGGGGCTAGCTTTTTGTTTCTCCTTTTTTTGACTGTTGAGTAATTTCCCTGTGCCACACTTCAGTAAAACCAACAAATAGCATAAAAAAGTTGTACATAATGAAACCAAACTTTGACTTAGAACAGGATCTTCAATATGTGCGAGATCCTCTTTCTGAGGAAAAGATTGTAAATAAAAAAATTGGTCCTTGGTGAGTATCCTCAGAAGAGAGAAATTTCCGTGCCCTGGATCTTGAGTGGATCTCTTGACCTTCTTTCTAGCACCAATATCAAAGAGCAGATGGGCAGCGTTTTTGGGACACATTTGCTCTTTTTTTCATGTGGGCAGTTCCTTGATTGGTCTGCAGGAGTCCTGAAAATCAGCACACTAACTTGCAAGCTGCCTCCAGTTACATAAAAGTGAGCGCACTGACTGCAAACAGTGGCAAACAGTAAAATATTTGGTCACTTATTAGGACTTGAGGGGAAACATGTTTTGTCTGTATGTTTCTGATGTTCCCTCTAAATCTGTGGTACTATGCAAATGTTTTAAAAGAAATTAAACAGGAAAAATGCAATGTATATTTATCTGCATATTTTGCTGACAGTTCCTCTAAATGACAAGATCTGGTTTGTGGAATTTGAAACATTTCTGGTTATCTCCTGGGTTATGGCAAATCCTTTGGATGAAGTGGGAATAGACTAAATGCATTTTTTTTTGCTTGCAGTTCTTTGCAATGAAGTTTTTTCTTTATGATTTGTAGTTATTTTAAAACGTGTTACAGAGCTTTATTTTTAAAGGCTTCCAGCAGAGCTGCATTTCATCATATAGTGCAGAACAGATCATGGACCTTTTGTATCACTCAAACATATTTATTGCAAATGTGCTGTCATACATTAACTTATTCTACATGTTGATTAAGGATCGTGGAAAGTTTTTCTAGATAATGAAAAGCCAACCTAATCATTCATCAGTCATTTTAAAAGGTATTCTTAAGTAGCCAGCAGTTTTAAATGCATCCTAACGTATCCTGAATATGTACTAGATACCTAGAATGTTAAATTGATGATTATAGTTTTTCTTTTTTTTTTATCTTGTACTGTAATAATATCTTATAGGGCACTCAAATATGTGCCTAATTTGAAGCTTCTGATAATAAAAAGAACTCATATGAGTGAGTAAAACCCAAGAAATGAATTAGAGGTAAGCAGAGCATAATCTTTAAATCCTTGAAATGTTTCTGAATTTTCCCTTTTTTATTTAACAATTTTTTTGTGACAATAAGGTGTTTCCTCCAAATTCATCAGAAACGCTGGAGTATTCTTAAACCCTTATTACCTCCTCTGCCCATTTTAAGCATTTCAAATAAAAATAAATATATTAAAAAGCATATTTTTTTCCAGCTAAAATTTCTTTCAAAACTTATGTTCCAAAATATAAACAACTTTTTTAAAAAAAAAATTTAGCCTAACTAGTTTTCAGATTTGGAAAAATATTTTTAAGAACTTAGATATTTTAGTAGGAAACATCCATTTTCTCACACACTTGACTTTTTATTAAAAATGTGTTTTTTCATATGTATGATAGACTAGAAATTAATGCAAAATTGTTTATAACTGTGATAACTATTTAAGATTACTTTTATCCTTTGCTTTATGATCCAGGGAAATTTAATCAGATGCCTTAAAATGAATATTGGTCACATGAGTATTACTCATTTTACACAACTGGTTAACTGTATACTAATTTCAGAAAGTCATTGGGAGCAACAGCCTACTAAAGCTCTTCACATGGAATTGATGGTGATGATTGCCAATGCAGCAATTACACTTTCAAAAGGAAAGAATCATCTTATTTAAGTTTACGTGTTGAACTTGTCAAGTCAATGTTTTCATACCATCAGTAGGAAACCCTGGATATCTCCACACATGGGAGTAAATCTTGGCCAGTCCCTACTGGCATGTTTACTCCGTCGTGTCACTCAGATGTGAGCGTGCTGCATTTTAGAAGCTTAAAAGTCTTTTCCCAAGGTCTTTACCGAGGTTAAGGAGGATTGAAAATGAAATTTTGTCTGATCACAGTGTGGGTGGAGGAGAAAGCAGAGATTAGGTCCCTCAGTCCTTGGCCGTCACAATGTAGGTCCTGCCAGTGACGTGTCTCTGTGCTGCCCCTAAAGAACTGTCCCAAAATGTCCCTGATTCTCTTCCGGTCAATAACAGCCTGTGACAGGCTTGTCCTTACACACCTGGGACTGTGTCCTTACACACCTGGGACTGTGTCCTTACACACCTGGGACTGAAGACTTACAGTTTTTGCAGTGATGGCTTTGAGGCTTAAAATGCCTGTTCTTCCCTTTGTTTGAAAGCCGTGGTTAAAAAACAAACAAGAGAAAGTTGGTGGTTTTATTTCTGCTCAGACAAAAGGTATAAAAACCTTCAATAATAATCAAGTCTCTCTAGCTATTAGAAGGCATATAGGTAATTTGATAGTCAAAAAGTAAGAATAGATTCTGACTGTTAATTAGATTAATTCAAAAATTTAACTATTTCATCTTTCTAGTGTGTGGCAATATCTCTCAGTTCGCATTGATTTATTTTTTTTTTTCCCCAGCATGGAATTGTGTGTTCTTCAGCATTTCTTATTTTCTTATTCTTGCATATACAAAATGAAAGCTTTTATTTTCCCAGTGTTTTATGTTGACACCTATGGCTATATAAAAACCAATTACACGCCAATTTTAAACACAGTGTAGATTCCCACACAGAGATATTGAGGAGAAGAAAGATAAGTGGCACATTTTATACATGTGTTTTTTCTTTAGGAAAAGCTTCTGGAAAGGAGTATAGCCTGTTAACACTGTTTAATGTCAAGGCAAGCTTAATGTTTTTGTTTGCATGAGAGCAGGTCTCTATGAGGGAAACCTCTTCATACAAAAATAGTTTTCATTCTGCAGAGCTTCTTGTGCCAAGAAAGTTATGGCCAGTTCAAATTTCTTTGCTCTGCTTTCACATTCTCTTTGAATTTCTTGGCTTCTGATTTTAGGCTTTATAAATATCGGCTAAGCATAAACTTTTCATTAACCTGCAAAGGTATACTTGATAGAAATCAGAGAAGAAAACTGCTAATAAATCATGTCTAGTTACAGCTGAATGGGACAGTAAGGCCTGAAACTAGCCCTAGAGCACCACACTTTCATACTTTTGAAGCAAGACTCTGTTGAAGACACCTTTTTTCCATCTAATCTTGGGATTTACAGCATATTAGATTTGCTGAGAGCTAGTCTGGTTGGGATTGATGTTACAACTCCAATTTCAGTGCTAAACATAGAATCATAGAATCATAGAATCATAGAATCATAGAATCATAGAATCATAGAAT
>VYZM01009821.1:2291-22460 GCA_013398915.1 Dromas ardeola
CGTAATGATCTTTTTGGACACTACAAGTAGCATTTTAAAATGCCCTCGTGCAAAGGAATACAAATGCCAGAAGACAGACTAAGTCAATTACGGATTCCCTAATCAGTTTGAGGGAAATTGTTGTCTTCTTTTAGAAAATTATTCCACGTTCTATTAAAGACAAAACTGCACACCTTGAGTAGCCTTCATTTGAGCAGAAGGGACTTAATCACGGAGTCTGAAAGACCACTGAAACCATTAGAGAACACAGGAGCAGTCACAAAGTAATTAAAATGATAATAATAAGCAGAGTAAAAAGAAAACAGAGTGGTTTTTTTTTCACATGATATCCACATTGAGAATATATTTTGATTAGACAAGAAGGGATATGGAGAGAAGAAAACTACATACTATCCTACCAAAAAAATGCAAAATGTTTGTCTATTAAGAGGTATTGCAGTGATTTATTTTTCAGCATAAGTCCCATATACTTGATATTACCACATGACCAATTACCATATGATATTACAGTTAGACTGAATGAAATACGACTGAAAAAGGTAAAATCAGTTATTATGAACTACTTGAATTTAGCAGTCCATCTATAACAAATTAACATTCTGAGTTTCTGAATCGCAAAATTTGGCAGACTTTGATCATGAATGTTTATAGATCGATGTCCAGAGAAAACATGAAATAGAACATTAACTGTTGACAATAAACAATTTGGGTATATCAGATGATATAAAGTCTAGCTGCTTAGATTCCTTTGTATAATACATGTGGGGAAAAAAAAGTTTGGTTTACACCATGGAAATGTCTATCTGAAAAACATATGCTGAAGAATATTAACATACCTTTAGAAGTTCTAAATATTATAACCGCAAAAGAATACTAAGAGTGTTTCACTAAAGTGAGGGTTGTCTGTATGACTTCATCTTGGCAGATAAGGAAAAAATGATTATGGAATTCAAATTTTAGCTGTTTAAATGAAAATACTGATTACATTTACTGTTCATGAAAAAAAAAACAAGAAAACAGAAATACAAAATAGTAATATGTATATTGTATTTTAAAACATGAAGCTTCAAAAATAAGAAAGTGTTTATAAACTATGTTAACCAACCACGGACTTACTGAATGGCAAACAAAAGCCATTTTAATTGTAGCATTCTATTACTAGCAGCGTGGCGGACATTTCTGTAATAATGGAGAAAAGGCAGAAGTGCCACAAATATATTTTATTTTATAGCTGATAAAAAGCCAATCATGTAATGATGGCATACTTGCCTTTCTAACATGACTAATGAGAATGCTAATAAACGCATCCATTAAGCCAGGCATTTTTAAGTCATTGTGTCTGGGTAACTCATGTCCAAAAGTTTTAAAAACTCACTCTGTGCAGCACTTAATGTTGGTTTTCAGTGAGTCTGGTATGTATAGCTTACAGACATTCCAGAAATATTTAAGAAAGTTAATGTTATTTCTATATGTTTAAAAGAAGTAACCACAGGCCTATTAATCAATCTCAGACAAAACAAAGAATTCTACTACAAAGTAAATAAGTGGTCAAGATGAAGAATTATATTTATGCATACATTTTAGAAAAACATCCTATCCCATTAGCTTGTCCATTAAATGTCATGTTTGAGTTTGAGTAAAGCTGTAAATACTGATGTAATTTACTCAGCATTGCCATGGCACTCATTAAACGGACCAAGAACCATTAAGTCTTGAAATGAATCTGGCATGTCTTCCTATGAGTCTTGTCAGTGATGTGTTCTTGAACTTAAGTTATTTAATACTTCTATTAATATTCTGGAGGAAAAGTAATATCCACACTAATAAAATTAAGCAATGATACCAGAGGATGTAATGCTTGATAATGAAGAGAAAAAGGTAGTGAGAAGCAGGGCTTGGGACCACGTGTAAAGCAGGATGGCAACAAACTATATGCATTTGTTTATAGGTAACTATAAACTTAAGACTGGATTATTTTTTTTTCCACTAAAGATACATTCCTGCTCCATCAAGTATTGCCTCTCAGAAGGGGACAGGATGAGAAAAGATGCAACAGGTCGAAGTAGTCCATCCATCCGGTCAGATAAACTAGGAAGCCCTTTTATTTAAAGCAATATAACCGGTATTAGCTATGATATGAACTTGCAATAGCTCCTCAGCACTCAGAGAGTATGACGACTTTTGGGCTAAGCCTGACACTCATTCACACAGGAAAAAAAAATCAATGCAGCCCTGTACCTATGGTCCCTCCCGATCAGAATAGAATAGAAAAGAGAATGAATTTAGGTTCAATTTTTTATGCAGTGTTAAGTACCACTCACAGACAGTGATAGACTGGGAACAGCAGATGACTTAAATTATCCAGTTTACTTTCAATTCAGACTTGTAGGGAAGCAAGCACACAGTTTCTATGAATGTCAGCTGGATGAATGACTCTTAAGACTAGTACTGTCCTTGTGTTTCTCCTCTGCTACAGTGTCTTTTGGCTAACTTGTTTGACTTCTCATCAGTGGAGAGGAGAAGCATATTTTCACACTTGCGTGCAACAATATTCATACGAATTGGTTGTGGATGTTATGACAAATACATTTGTCACAAGGCTACCTTTTGCTGTTAATATTGTACCAACTCAAAAGCCTGTTAGGAAGTATCGCTTTAACTAGTACCCTGTCAAAACGTACATGCTCTGTGAAGGCTGAACTGATTGAGGTATCTTGAGGAAAGCAAAAAATCGTTGTCTACACTATCGTACAAATATGATACAGTCCATTCGTTGACATATTATTGACAAATCACCAAGCAGATTGAGTATTCAGAACTATTTTCATTAAATTCATTCTAATACCTGTTTGAAGGCATTTGAAGCATATGAAGAAATGTTACTGCACAGAAAAGTAGCACATATGTGCATATATATAAAATACAAATTTCATAGGAAATTTACAGAATTTAGCTTCTATTATATATAAAGTAACTTATAATGTAAGTAAAATGACACAAAATGCTTTAAAGCTGTACAAAATACACTAGCTTTGTAAGAAATACTGTAGAATTTGGATGTGTAGTCAAAGTTTTCGCCAATAGATGGCAGAAATGCACAATACTTAACCACCAAAATCATTGCAAATGACAACAAATTTAAGGTGCTAAGGGATAGTTTTGAGAGCTGTGGATGCATCAAAAGAAAGTAAATGATCATGAAGTTCTGGAGGTCATAATTCCTCTCTTCGAATGGTACCCTTACAATTTAGTTACAGAGCACTTCTTTGTACTAGTATAACTAAGGTACTGCTCTAAGTTCCATTAAAATATATATGTTTTCCAAAAGGAATAAAGTGTTCTGAAGATTCAAATGTGGTTTCAGGCTGCCCTTTTCTGTAGAGGTTATGTCAAAAAACTTTACAGGGTATTGAAACAAATACTTTTTTCACGTCACAGATTTTTAACTAAAACTTGAAGCACACTTGCTGGATGGCCAGGAGGCATTCACACCATCAGCTTAACTATCTTAATAAGGCACAATGGTTTTCCTCCAAAGCCATCTATCTCTTTCCCCAGAGGGAAACCAACTTCATTCTCCAACTCACAAAAATAGCTAAATGTCTAGCAGAGATGTTGGAACAGCCTTCCCAGACCAGGAATTGATACTGAGACCACAAGCCTCATCCAAAATTACTTGAGATGTCTGTAACGGGACCTGGACAGAATTTGAGCAAGGACTGGAAAAAAAGATCTCCACTTTTCCATAACTATGCTAAACACCACACAAAGAGATTCATTCTCTATGCTGTATATGTGTCTACATTTGCATCTGTTGTCTGTCATCTTTTCCCCACTGTAAATCTTGAATTATTTTCTGAAAAAATAGCACAGCTTGAGCAGCAGCCTAGACTAAAGGCGATGTCAGAGAAGAAGGATGATGAAAAAAGTCTATTAATAGAATCTATTAGAAATCAAACAGTTTCTATCACTTGAAATTTTGTACAGTAGAATAGATGAAACACTGAAAGCACGTGGTAAGGAAAAGGAAATGGATTGTTTAATAGATCTTTTTCTATCTTTAATTTCTTTGATTTAATAATATGGAACACTACCAAAGTCCATATATTAGGCCTTATTTAAATCACTGTAGTTCTAAGGCTGATTGTTCCTCATTCTCATGTCCTTGTAAATGTGAAGCCAAGATCATATTTTACATGCTTAATCTTCCTCTAACAATACCATCCTGTCAAGGCAATTTATTCCCATACGGTCTGCTCATAAAATCAGTATTTCCTTTTTCATAAGCATACAAGTACATGATAAAAGGCATTTCAGGTTTTTGAAGTGCCTTTGCTATCGCAGAAGATAGAATAACAGTTTTAAGTGGTGTGTAGAGTGTTTGTAAATCATTACTAAATACAATTGGAAGATGTTCATTTGTTGCAGGGCTCTCCAACTTGGCAGACTGCGAGCTATGCAAAGAAACGAAGATCTGAATCTGAAACTTAGCTATGATACTCGGATCATGGTGACTTCGTGTTTAAAGAAAATGAGTTTTACCATGGCATTATTTCTCCCGTTGCAAATTTTTTGTTTTCATCCAAAAATCTTTTTAGCCTACCTTCACTTAGACTGTAAAGACAGTATCCAGACTCAGGAATGCACTGAAATCATTTGATTGGAATTGTCAAAATGACCTGTAAAATCTCAAGAGCCAGAAACCGCACACTTTCTTTTATCATTCTTCCCTTGGGAAAATTCTCTCCACTCCACAGAAGCCTGCACTTGAAGTGGAGAACTGTCCTTCTATCACTATCAGAAAGTTTCTTGCACAGTGTTATGCAAGAAATATTTATGATTTTATAAAGCATAGCTTTAATTTATGTGTAAGTATCTACACAAATGCCACTGTTTGCAAACCAGTGTTGGAAAAATGTCAAGGGGATCTAGTTGCAAATGAACATCAGAAAACACACTGATGTTTGTATCTGTACAGTTTTAAGTAAAAGCATAAGAAATTTTTATACCAACTGTTGAAGCGATGTATATCACTGAATTACAGATTCATTAAAATTTTCTTCCCTTTCTCTACTCCCCCCCCAACCTTTCAATAATATGTAGATCATTCTATGTGCCAGTTGTATTCTGCTCATGTACTTCCTTTTCTTATGCTATCTTATGCTAGCAAAAATGATACCCTAGAAATCCTTTCTAAAGGATTTATCAAATCTAAAAAGTTTATATTTTGCACGTTTAAAGTGCTGTTGTGCCTTCACCTGTACATTAGACAGTGAATGCCCTACAGTGCCAAGAAATCTTTTGATGGAAAAGCATAATCTGATCCATCTTGCGTATTGAATTTTGTTTGCATACTGGAATCTACATGGAAGATTAGATTTGAAACAACATCCTTTATGAATATTGATTGAAAATTTCATTCAGATACAGCATTTTGAGAACAAAACCAACATTTTACAAACAACTGAGCACAAAAGAGTACAGGGAAAGTGGAAGGCTTCACATACTATGAGTTACCTAATACCTGAACGCTGGCATTTCTGAACTAGCATAAGAAAATGAAGAAACCCACTGGCTTTCCATTCTAGTACATTAAAAGATGATACATTCAGACCACATGTCCTCTGCTATACTTCACATCTTTCTATGACCATTTAGAGCTCTGAAGGCCGAGTTTATTTTTGATTTAGATGGTTTGGATTTTTTAAATACCGTTTAAACTGTGTGTTTGTACTTACTTTACTGTCAGTTAGTTAAACCAGGATAGTTCTTGTGAAATCGGGAATTCAGGGAGCCACATTCTGGTGACTTTCATTCTGTCTAGTACTTAAATGAATTCATCACAGATGACTGACTCGAATCAATAGTGAAATAAACTGGAAAGACCCTGATGCACAGTACAATCCATACGATGTATTGTATTTGGTCTCCTAAATGATCTTGAAAATTAAGGTATATAAAGGAATCCTGTTTAATCAGTAAGATATTCTTAAAATATGCAAAGAATTACTGGGATACACTGAATTCTGAACCTGTTAAATGATTTTCACATTGCCTAAAATTAAGCATCTCCCTATTTACTTGCCTCGCTAGAAGGCTAACCTACCTGCGATTCCTATTTCTACTGGGACACTTGGTGCAGAAACCAGAACTTATGTGTTCTAAATCACCCTCTGCACAAGGATATATCTCTCAATTACAAACATTATATAAAAGGAAAAGGAAAAGTAGTATGTAACCTGAAACTGTAAATAATATGGTCCAAACACCCTCCTTTCCCCTCCACTCACACTCCCAGTCCTGCCACTGCATTACCTACGAGTATCTCCAAAGTATTTAAGCTCCACAGAGGAAATTTTGCCATCTCTTTAAAAGGTGTAAAGGAATAGATAATCTTCATTAAAACACATCAGTATATTTGCTTAAAATTCTTCATCACAGCATCTCAAAATAATAATTTGCTGATCTAAATCACAGATATACCAGGGACCCCAATCATTCACATTTTTGAATTACTGAATTATTTCACTAAGGATTATTTTCCTTAAAGTGAAAACACTGTTGGAATAAACACAGTGGAAGCAGGTGCAAAGCTCAAACATTATAAATAGGTCAGTCCTAAGATGACTACAAGAAAAAAAACACAAACAAATCTGTGCCTCAGCAAGTGATAAATGTCTCAGGAGGATTCCATGAGAAAACAGGTAAAGTGTGACTATAAAGAAGAAATAAAGAAAAAGTTACACTGATGTAATTACGAATGATTGAAATCCTTTCAGCCCAATGAATAACTTTAAGTACAGTGTTTAACTCTGCCTACAAAACAACATAAATCTTGTAAAAGCTACCCAGCAGAAACTGCTAAATGGGCAAAATCTCTCTCTCATTATTCCTGTTGGACTGCTAGCTAGATTGCTGTGTCACCATGAGTCAGTCAATCATGCAGTCACTTTCACACTGGGTATTCATCTCATATAATTATCTCTCTGCCTCATTTTCCAAATTTTGCAGGTTTGCTATTTTCTTATTTCATGTTCCTTTTCTATGGATCCTGTGATTCTAGTTTTTGCTCTTAGATAGCCTTCATCTCCAATGATTTCAATCTCAAAGTCCGTGGAAATCCTAATATGCCGTATTCAAGTGTGAAAATACATCCCTTTAATTCACATAATGCAAAGATTCTGGAACTGAGTTGCAGCTAGTGAAATCAGCAATTTCCATTTAAGAATAACCTTGCTTTTTATTTACATACCTTCTCTTTTTTATTTGATTTCCTATCATAATATGGAACAGTATGACATCTTCTCCTTCAGAAAGCATTACTTTGTTTTACATACATGATTGAAGTATGTGAAGAAGACAGTAATCACATGAGGATCTGCAGTGATCTTTTCTGGCTGTTTTACTGTTTTTTTTTCTTTGGCATACTAATAACCACTAATGTATGTAGTATGAACTCTAACATGGTTATACATTTATTAATCTCTTTTCATACGACAGTAATTCATCAATAATTTTTTCATCTTTGAACTTCTGTTTCAAGTTGAAAATATAATAATACTAAAAAGATCCTCTGTTTTATTTTCCTTTCCACGTGAAACATTTAAGATGATAACTCTCTCTAGTTTTCAGGGATAATAAGTCATCTGTATTTCTGGAGAAATGGATTGTCAAATTGTGAAGTTTCATATGTTGTCTAAAGACATGGCATTCACAAACTATGACATTTTTCCCTGAATAAAAACTCCCAAATTTTGACTTCCATTTTACTTAACCAGAGACAATATGCAATTTGTACAAGAAACTTCATATGCCACATTATGGGTGTTCTTGAATTGATGCATTTTGTCTGCTCTGCTTCATTTTGTATTCCCTTTTACATGTGGCATATTCTTTTCTAATGCATTCCTAGCAGTTCTACACAAATGTTAAGCCCAGTAAGCGTCTAAACAAATCTTCCAAATCTCTTGCTTCAGTGGATTTAAAATTTAGCTATACTGGCTCAAAATGTGAAGAAAATTTGTTAATTTCATTGTTGACGATGATCCAGTTCAGTGAGTGAATGGTCTGGATGACCTGTTCAGGCTGTAAGCTGTGACAATTAAATCAAATTCATCGTTTTATTAAAAATGGCCGCATGTTACACAGTACTTCCAAGCTGGAGTTCACCACCACTTATTGTAGATTGTATCAACGAATCACGAACAGAATGGACTTAAGTAAGTGCTTTTTCTAACATAACCCACCTGTCTGCTGAAATGGCAAATTCGCCGCAAAAACAACTTTGGTACCATTCTGCTGCTTATGAAGAAATTCTCCATCAAAATGTGCAAAGTTGAATTATTTTTATAACAGCTATTAAAAGGAAAAACTATTTTACTTACCAAGCCAACTTCTGTTTAAATATACTGACACGAACACTGGAGGGACCGTGAAGAAATCTACTACTGAGTTAACTTCTAGCCAAAACCATAGCTTGTCGTTGGCTGCTATGAACTGAAAAAAAAAAAAAAACAGATGAGGAGGGATGAAAGAATCAGAATGTGCTGATGGTGGCTGCAAATACGTGCAATATTTTCCATCCTACAATATTAAACTCCGAAGTTAGTGGAGAAGTAACTGATGTTTTTGGTCAGTCTAAACAAAACTACATGTCTCACTGGAAAGAAGACTGTATTGTGTATTGCTTGATAACCACATTGAGGTTAAAATGAAACATCTAACTAAAGAGATGGATCATTTATATGATGAGTTGTAATATCTGTGCTAAAAACATTTTCTCCACACTTATTAACAATGTATCAGTAATATCAGAAAAATGTAGGAAGGTATAAAATATTTCAAAGTATATCACCTTTGCTATAGCACACCAAGTATGTTGGCTGTAGTCCCATCAGGTATTTTCTGTTCACAGGTTTCTAAATACATGATAGTTTACAAAGAGTCCCATTATCATCCTACCCAGAGTTAATCACCAGGATGACTCGTACAAGGCATAATTCAGGACTGCAGCAGGACTTCAGTCCTTCCAATTGTGCCAGGGATGAGGTCATTTTTCTCTCCTGACTACGAAATCAGCGTAGGGGAAGTGTCAAACTATGATGCTAAGGACATCATAGTTTGAACTGTGTGCTTAAATAAGGTCAAACTACTATTCACATTCAAGTAAAAATTAAAACATATGCTTTATACAAATAAGAAATATAAATACACAAATAAATATTCGATTTTGGTGCATCATGAAGATATTTAATGGAGTGGTTTTACTCATGTAAGTCTTAATATCTGGACTAATGTATTTCAAAACAGTGCTTGTGTTTTTTGAATTACGGACAACAACCATTGTCGTTCTTCCAATGCAAATACTGATATTCTCTATTTCATTCACTTAATCTCCTTGCTTTAGAATTACTTTAAAACTTTAACAGAAAGCGTTTATGGTACATATCAACTTTGCTGGAATCCCAGATAAAATATTGGAAAGGGGAGTCTACTGATGTCAAGAATGTTGAAATCATACTTAAAAAGAAGACAGACAACATGAGCAGCATTTGCCTCACAGAATACTCAAAAACAAAAATAAATTGACATTTTGTTAGTCTGTATTACTCAATATCAATGCTCCAGCATGGAAACTGAACAAAAATACCCAGTTTCAGTAAAAGCTTTCAAATGCCTTCTGTTGAATTTAGAAGTAGCCAGAATATTTGGAATTTAAAGCTCTTTACGATGTCAGATCGATATTTTCATAACCTGCAATATATGTTCTAATCAGCATTTTATCTTTCCACAGGGCACGACCTTTAAGCTTTCAAAAAGGTTAAAGTATGTTATTCAACTATGAAAACAAAGTCTGTTGACTGTAAAGGCCACTCATACTTTTCTATGGAAGTATTTAAACAGTTATTCATTTAGGTAATTAGCAATTAATAAAAGCCCATTTCATTACAGAAGCAATGCTGCCATGCCCGAAGAGATATCATGTTCTTCTAGAAGCACTAGCATAATTCTGTCACTTCCAAAGAAGGATTACTTCCATACTTGCCATATCTCTGCCAGACCCTATTGCTTGATTATGTGCTAACTCATGTGATTTGGGCTTAGTCTTCATCAGCAGTTTGCAGACTTCTGAGTTCTCATACTTGGACACTAGCCAACAAAGGTTTTAAAATGGATGTATGTGTGTTTGAACACAAATATCTTCTAGAACTGAAGATACGTTATTATATATATGAATTTGAGTTGCAACACCATAGTGGGGAGAACAGATGTAGAAGGATGAGATTTTAAAATATTTCTTCAAATACTTTAATTTGCCAATGAGTCCTTCACAGGACATACTTATCAGAAAAAAACACCCCAGACTAAAATAGCTAAAGGTTTGAGATGCTTAATACATAACCAGCAAATTCATTATTGATCCAATTCTTACATCCACACAACCAAGTACCACCTTGTCCTCAGGAACTCCTGTTCAGTTCAGAAGGACTTCTTGGACAACTGAAGTTACACCTGTATTTTAAGTTAGATAAGGAGTACTAATCTGAAGTGAATCCTTATCATCCCCACTTACCATAGAATCATAGAATCTGCATGGTTGGAAAGGACCTTTGAGATCATCGAGTCCAACCATACACACACAAAAAAACCCCCTACAATCTCCGCCACTAGAGTATGCCCCGAAGTGCCAAATCTACATATTTCTTAAATACCGCTAGGGATGGTGACTCAACCACCTCCCTAGGCAGGCTGTTCCAGTGCCTGACCACTCTTTCAGTAAAGTAATTCTTCCTAAAGTCTAATCTAACCCCCCCCTGCCGCAACTTCAGACCGTTTCCTCTGGTCCTGTCATCATTCACTTGGGAGAAGAGGCCAACACCCACCTCTCTACAGCCTCCTTTCAGGTAGTTGTGGAGGGCAACGAGGCCTCCCCTCAGCCTCCTCTTCCTCAAACTAAACAGTCCCAGCTCCTTCAGCCTCTCCTCATATGACTTGGTCTCCAGACTCCTCACCAGCTTGGTAGCTCTCCTCTGGACACGCTCCAGCACTTCAATGTCCCTCTTGTACAGAGGGTCCCAGAACTGAACACAGTACTTGAGGTGAGGCCTCGCCAGTGCCAAGTACAGAGGCACGATCACTTCCCTAGTCCTGCTGGCCACACCATTCCTGTTACAAGCCAGAATGCAGTTGGCCTTCTTGGCCACCTGGGCACACTGCTGGCTCATGTTAAGCTGGCCATTCACCAGCACCCCCAGGTCCTTTTCTGCTGGGCAGCTTTCTAGCCACTCTTCCCCAAGCCTGTAGCGTTGCTTGGGGTTGTTGTGACCGAAATGCAGGACCCGGCCCTTGGCCTTATTAAACCTCATACAATTGGCCTTGGCCCATCGATCCAGCCTGGCCAGGTCCCTCTGTAGAGCCTTCCTACCCTCAAGCAGATCAACACTCCCACTCCCACCATACCTCAGTTTGCATCACAAAGCAGTATTGGATAACACAAAGACTTGTTTTGGTTGAAATTAAAATTGAAAAAGGTATTCTAGCAGCGCATCTCACATACTATAACTGCTAAAGTACGTTCAGTCAACAGGACCAGAGTGGACTTTACAGCACGCTCCCTTCCAAAAAACACAGTGTGGATATGAAAGTATTAGCATCAACTCTCTGCATATTCTCTCTTACCGTGCTTTGCTTCTTGACAATGTAGCCTAAGCTACTGCTTTAAGTAAGTAGGAGTGGCCCACAGGTAATTTTATTTCTTTTGGTAAGAACGTACAACATTACTACTGGTACAAAATTTACAAAGCATTTGGATACTTCTAAAAAAAGGGTTCTTGGAAGTTTGCAAGTACCGTGCAGTGAATTTGTTATGTCAAAAAGTTAACCTGTATTGCAGGCCTGGTGGTTATCTACAAAAGATTGTACACTATCGGTCTCCTTAATGATCTTAGATGCTTATTACTATTACCTAAATGTTCTCAATTGAATGCATTTTAGAAATTAGCTTAATTTTGTCCAGTCGTTGTAAAGTCAGGCTGTGTTCAAAGACCCTCCTTATCTAATAGCTCCACTGCCTCCCTGACTCATTCTATCAAAGACACACTACTTACACGCAAGCCGAAGTAGAGTAGGAAGAACACATTGAAAGCCATGTCGATCTGTAATGTGAAGTCTTTGTAGAAATTCTGGCAGGATTCTATTGGGCTATTTGAAAGAAAAAAAAAAAAAAATCAGAGTAAATTGTCAGTATATGAGTTTCTACTCTGGTGATATTTATTATGCATTTCATTAAAGACCTTGATTCAGAAATCACATATCTGTTCTCCAGTCATTTACAAGATACAAGCAAGCATTTCAAATCAATTATTTCATTCATTCAGTTAGTCATTCATACAGTCTTTATCTTCACCTGGTTCAGGTAATATCTGAGAATTAACATGCAGATACCTCTAAGAAAGGACAAGCAGGAGAATATCTCAGGATTCCTTAACCCCACATTAACCCTTAAAGAACTGACTTCTTTCTATAAGAGACATACCTGTGAAACTTTAGGAACAAACCTAACAAGCACACAGCTACAGTGAACTATTACATAGTTTTAATTCACGTCAAAATATAAAACCTTAAAAAAAAAAAAAAAAAAAAGAAGTTGCTTCGGAATACATTACCCATTAGCAACCTGGGGTACTCTAGTCTTGTAGAATCCCTTGTTTGTAAGAAGTTGGTTTGGGGTTTGGGTTTTTTTTTCCTTTATCTCACTTCTTTTTTATGTATGGCTATTTAATGTACTTTATGTACAGTACTATGAGCTGAGTAGAAAAGCAGCATAGCCCACTGGTAAAATTAAATAACAAAATAAATTGAGGAATTTGAAGCAGTACTCTAAGGGTTAATTTCTGCATGCAGGTTAATTAAAATACCTTTGTGTGTGTCAAGCAGCCATTGCAAATTCTAGCTTATTATATTATGCTTTATTTAACAGTGGGACAGGTCCAAAGCATACTCTATACAAACTGGTACTTTATAGGTATAATTTTATCTAAGAAAGATAACTTCCACGAATATGACTAGTGATTTATTTGTGAGATTTCCAAAATAGGTTGGTGAAGCCATAGAACAACGTTGAAGTCACAGACCAAAATGAAAGTCATGTCCCAATATATGCTGATGTATATACTATATATACATAATGTCCCACCATATATACATGTATATACACACATATATTGCAAATGATCATGTATTCATCGCAAGTGTAATAAAGCTGAAAACTAGAATGTAGATCATTTGATCGTTTGGAACCTTAGAAAACATCATTTTAGGAAAAAAAAAATTCTTTGGCTTCCCATGTCAAATAAATCACTGAATGTGAATGTAATACCAGTTAGTATAGTGGTAGCTCTGTAAATATAATGCTAGACTGCTCAACAAGCAAGATTCTATGCATTATGAATGTCAGTTACCTTATTTAAGGCATAAAGGAAATTACCTGGGCTACCAGGTCATTACACATGCAGCCAAATTTTCCATTCCTTGTATACGTTACAGGTCAAACAAGTTAAGTACAGCATGCCCTATCCTGTCTTTAGATGCACGAATGTATACAGCAAAATTCTCCTTGATGTACAATAGCTTTATATTTTAAGAAGCTTCAGTGCTACAGGAAATTATATTAAAAGTTTCTTAAAAAACTACTTGCAAAGACATTAGAGTTATGAAACATTTTTGTTATATTTCAAATAAAATTGATTTACAAAAGCAGGCAGAAGGAAAGAGAAGCCAAGTGTACAAAGGACAGAAGACAACACCTCATACTTTACAAATACAGCTTTGGCGACAAAAAGAGTGGATGTAATATGAGAACCCAACAGGATAATTTTATGTATGGCATTATTGAGAGGAAAGGATTTTGTCAAAATAATGTAGGCTACACACCGAGTCACTGTGCACCCTATCAACAGAAATCACGGAATTACGGCAGAAGCAGAATGAATAACCCTGCACCAACACAGAGGCCTGGACCCTTAATTCCAGGTTAGGTTTCTGTAAAGCTGCAGAAATTCACTGAGGCGAACGGAATTGCACAGATTTATAACTAGGATAGAGAGCTTCATTATCTTCCTTTCCACAGTTACTTGGTACTTGTCACGATTGTTAGATAAGGTCAGCTAAGGTTGCAGCTAACGGCTGTACATTTGTACCATTGTCCTTTACAAAACCTACAAGATCCGACAAATTAGCTAATGCATAATACATCTTCATCTTGTTTGCAAAAGACTTAGCACAGCAGCGACCACAATCCTGATTTGGGACTTTTGTTTACCTAATACCAGAGCTACTTTTTTCTTCTAGTCCTATCACTAAAGCATCCTTCATTTCAGAGATCATTTCTCTCTTTCAATTTCTAAGTTATTCATTTCAAAGACAAAAAAAAGTCCTTTCCTTTTTATTTTAAATGATGATTTTGTCAGAAAGGCCTGTCACTAAGGCTAAAGAAATCATTATTTATACTCACAGGATGGATTATACAAGATTTTAAATTTTCCAAATTAGATTTTGGTGAGATTCTTCAGTTTGGATTTCCTTTTTCCATCTGCAGCTCACATTTGAGCTGAGAGAAGAATACGGCCACTAATCTTTATGATTGTACCAATAGCCTGCTGCAGAAAGGAAGCCAATTTGAAACTCCCCTTTATATCAAGTCTCCCCAAAACAGAAGTGCTGTAGTTCTTAGAGTTCCAGACAGTTGTGTGCTGGGGTGTCCAGGACGAATAATGTATTCCCTGTTTTAAACTAAAATCAGATGGCTTGTCCTATGGGATTTCACCCCTTTAGATCAGCAAAGGTTTCACTTTTGAACGAGGAAACAGACTGGTAGAAACGCTTTTATTACTCTGCTGTGTAAGCATGCTTCATTGTAAGTGTGATCTCATGCATTTATACTGCTAAAAAGCAGAAGAAATTACACTAAAATCAATAGAATAACATTATACTATCAATGATAGGAAGCATTTAACATAACTGGATAAAAATTACAGTAATTTCATAACTCTAAACTCAATATTTATGAGCACTTTGAAAGAACATCTTTAATTTGCTACACAAAAATTGAAAAAAAACCACTGTAGCCATGACTTTTTGCGTTTTGAAAAGAAAAACTCATAGCACCACGTTTATTTTACTTAACTGTAGGGATATCCTGCTGAGAATCTATCAAGAACTATAATTCCCCTTTGCCCTGACATCTATTTATGTAATAAACTAAATGCTACAAGCAATGCCTGGGCTACACGAGAAAGATTTGAGAGACTGATGGTTTTCTTCAGGTCAACATTTATATCAAGTTATTATTTGCTGCAAGTATGTGTTCTGTGCTACAATTTAATATAAAAATCACATCTAGAGAAACAACAGTGGGCTTAGGTTGCCTAATTTGCGGTAAAGACAGAACCTTATTTGATTTTTCAGGCATGGACTACACTGTTAATTCTCTTCCTTCCTCTCGTGCTTTTTAAACACTGCTGTTCGTTTCAGTTTCACATTACCTCTATTTACTTGTTCTGTTTATTATTACAGGATTTTTATAGCAATACTAGTAGTTATAAAGCCCAGTTACAGAGGTATCATAGGCATAAACTAGTTCAGTGAGCAGAAGCGACTACAAGAGAAGTAACAAAATTACTCCAGTTTAACTTTACACATGATAGGGCGAAATTTTGAAAAGGTGTTCCCAGCATCCTCAAACTTTTTTCACAATCGACACTGAAGCAAACATTTTACATGACACTTTTACCACAGCTGAACACTTGTCACTTCAATTCAAAAGTGTTTAAATAACTCCTTTTGTCACAAGAGTCACAGTTTCAGCTTGGAAAGAGTTAATTTTCTTTCTAGTGATCGCTGTGAAAGGAATGTCAATGACCCATATTGTTTTAGTTGTTGCTAGGCGATGTTTGTACTTTTCAGGGACTCCTTTCAGCTTCCCATAGAAGCTGAGAAGGAGCACAGATAGAACAACAGAATGGCTAATGGAATATTCCGTACCATAAATGGGGCTTGGCCAGGGAGGGAAATCTGAGGGAATACCTGGGGAAGGTATCAATTCACCGGGTGGTATGAGTGACTTGGGTCATTATTATGATTATTTTTCCTTTTCTGTTACTGTTCTATTAAGCTGTCTTTATGTCAAACCACAATTTTTTTTCCTTTCCTCTTTCCCCTCCTTTTCTCCCTCTTCTCCCTATCTTCTGGGGGGAAGCGGGGGAACTCTGTGAGCCACTGTATGGTCCTAGCTGCCGGCTGGGGTTAAACAACAACAATAAATTTATTTCATGTATTTATTTATTATTCTCACTTATTTCCGGTTCATTTGAAATGCTTCTAATGCATTTGAAATGGTTCTACCGCGATAATTCTTTGAATAGTCATAAAATGAGTGGGAGAGAGCAAAAAATAGTATATATTTTAATGTTTTGTGAAATTCTTTGTTTCTGCAAGTATATTAATATCAAACTTCCCCTAGAAGAAGCCTTCATAGAATATTTCCAGCATTATACAGTTGCAACAGAGTTGCAAATATCTTGAGTGCTTTTCTCCTGTATCATTTTACCTCTTGATAGACACTGCAAAGCCCCTTTTCAACTTCAGATCAAAGCCTTGGCACGACATCTCAGTCCATGCCACAGTGCAATCACTGCCATTATGACCACACAGAAGTAAGGGGAAGAAATTCTGTGTTCATTAAGACCATAGGCCAGCTTTGTAATCATAGTGACATCCATCTAGATGATTTTACCTAAAATGTTCCCCAAAAATAATGGGAAAGGTTGTGCACACCCAATTTGGCACTTGAAATAAGTGACCATCGTGCATTGTACAGTTTTCTATTCTTCCTGTGTAAGGAAGTGGACTCTTATATTTTTGGCACATGTCATGTCAGTCTGCTCCTAATGATTTTTTGGCCTTTTTTTTTAAGACATATTAATCTAGTGACATTTTGCTAAGTGTTTTGAAGATAAATTCTATGCAAAACATTCGTAAACCACCACAAGAGAAAATCACTTCTACTGTAACTTCAGGAAAGTACTGATATTAATATTGTATCACAGCTGCTACGTCTTTGGAACTTTAAGAAGTTACTGAAACTTTTAGAAATTCAGAGAATTATCCTAATTTACAATTTTAATTTTTGGAAGCAAAGTTGTCTTCTGAATGGTGGAGGAAAAGCATTATTGAAATTATACGAAATATATTTTAATTCTTAAAAATAATTAAATGAAATGTAAATTTGAAAAAGTTGAAAATAAAAAAAAAATTCTTAAAAACCTAACATGCCTGAGAAAGAAATACATCTAACTGATAATACAAAAACTTAGGAAGTTTTTAATTTTCTTTGCTCATGACAGGTTTTAGATTGCACAATAGTACATTATATGAATAGAAACTGCACATTTTCAATGGACATTCAGAAGGAATGTCCATTGATGGCATTGAATTTTAAAATCAAATTATAATTATGTACAGAAATACTAGTAGATGCTGTTAAAATATAATCAACATGAATAAGTAATTGAGAGAAACCACTCAATATTTAGAAGCTCTTTAGTATCTCATTATTTAAAGACATTCCATTCACTTCTCACTGTCAAATTGTATTTGAATGCAATGCAATTAATAAGTACTAATTTAGGCACGTAAGTCTTCTTTGTTCATAGAACTGTCTATAGTTGTTTTTTTTTTTTTTCTAGTCTATTTTGTTTTACTGGACGCTCCTTTGTAATACTGAACTCCCTCAAATTTATTTATAAAACAAATCCAATTTTATGAAGTATAGAGTAAAAAATAAGTTTGGGACAAATTTGATATGACAGTGTCCATCTATACTCCTTTAATACATATTTTTAACAGTACAGGAAAAAAAAGGGGGGGGTTATGGTTAGGCTTTTTAACTGTGTTTCAGTGATGTAGTACTAAAGTAAAACTAAGGGGAAAAGCCACATCTATCATTTATAAAAACAGTGCTCATTCAAAGCAGAATACTTTCTGTTACTTTAACTATGGTTTAGTTGTACAGATCAGAAGGGAATAAGCAGTTAAGATCTTTCTTACTGAAACAGGCATGAACATATAGCAAAATTATAAACACAGACGCCTATCATCTGTCAACTTAGTGAAACAAATACCATAATTAAAATAAATCAGCAAGACTAAATAAGAATCAAAGGTGTCAAACATCTCACAGAGTGACAGAGAGCGTAACAAGTTTTTTCTTACTTCAAATGGCTTTCATTTATTAACCTTTAGTCTCACAGTAAGAAAGCAAAAAGTATTTTCTTGCAGTATATGTACTGATCTTCTACATGCAAAATGCCTTGGTAAATGACTCGATTTAGAAGGCCTTTCTTTGAGTCATAACATCAATAAGCTCATTAATTTTTTGATGGCAAATGTCTTCTAAATTACTTCACTCTCACTTGACGTGATGTGGTCCACCACTGGGGAAGTTTTGCTACTAGCATTTTCAGTTAGCACTGCAGAATATGCAGGACAAGTTAAGTTGGTTTCCTTCCCAAAAAGGAAAGGCAGCCAGTTGCATCAGAACAATGCCTTCGAGAAGGCAAGGGGAAGACCCACTTTGCTCACAGCAGAAGTGCAGTGTAATCTGCTGCCACAGCCCGAAGTCCTAGGATCCGTGAAACTACACGGGATCATCATGTCCCTAGTTACAGATATTTTCTAAGAGGTTTTGTGTACCTGGACCTAGTGAGTGAAGGAAGAACAATCCCTTTCACACTGAATTTTGCAGATTTATGACCTGATAGCCAAGGATGATGCTGTGATCATTTCCTATATCTTCTCATCTTGTCATTGACAATGATACATTTAAATCCCTTTTGACCACTTAACTTTCTACCCTAAATCCCTAGGCTAAATGTTTCTCCAGTGCACACACACACACACCCCGAGGGAACTTTCTGCATAGAACACGTTCCAGTGTCAAATCCTGGAGCTTCTTTTTTACACTCATAGCTAAGATGTTGAGCATGCCTGGTTGTGTCTGTCTCACCTTTTTTTATTTCACCTTCCTCCTGTCTGGACTCCATATTACCTATTACTTTATCATCCCCTTCCTTCAAAAAGCTTCAGATAAATATTCCTGCATAACTACTTGGGACTTTGCCAAGTACCTTTTTTTAATTCTCTATTCTGACTCTTCTTTGTTTAATGAATTAAAATGGATTTGTCTTTCCAGTTGCAAAAACTTTTCAACTTCAGCATGCAGCGGGATGCTATTTTGGGTTACTCTATCTTACTGTCTTTATTTCCATCTCTATTCTTGCCTTGTCTATATGTGGAGTGGCCTCCCTTCCTCACTTAGATACGCATCTTTCTCTCCCACGTTCCTTTTGAAAATGCATTGCTGACCTTAGGCTCATACACACTAAGCCCTTTGAATTACATCAACAATGAGTATCCTCTTTGGTCAATTTTAAAGTAAATAAGCAAAACATAAATCTGATCAAAATAAAAGACAAACTTTCAAATAATGTGAAATAAAGCTGTCTTCCAGGATTTCTTAGACTACTGCCTAATCTACACCTTATAAATTGCAAGCACCTCAAGGGAACTGCTTTTCAGAAAAAAGCAGGAACAATGCAAGTGCCTGTCCTTAATTCCCTTTCCTAATTTCTATCACAACATCTTCTGTTATTCTTTAAAGTCTGACAGATCATAAGTTGGCATTAGAATATTACCTTTCTATTTCTAACCTAATTAAAAAAATGCATCATGACTCATCTGTTCTGCAGACGCTTTCTACAACTAAGTACTTTTATATTATCTCCCTAGCATGCTGGGGAACCTTGACAGGTTTTTAGACTAATTTCAGGTAAAATTAAAGGTTTGCTCATTCTGCTTCAGAAAAAATCCACTGTCAGAAGAAATAAGCAACAACAAAACCACATCAGTCAGTAATAAATTGGTATAACAGCATCATTTAGTAAAGATTTTTCTAAGAATCAGAACCAGAGATGTTTTTCTTTCTGATTCTTTTTACTTTTCTGGATCATGTGATACAAAAAGGGGCATAAAAGGTTTGGTGGTGGCTTTTTTTCTTTGAATGTTAACCTGTTTTAAATGTAAAGATATATTTACATGCTGTGACTTGACAGT
>VYZM01009821.1:37078-63201 GCA_013398915.1 Dromas ardeola
CCTGCCTTTCAGTACTCTATCCTGAGAACAGAAGGGATCTTAGATATCTAAATTCCATGTAGATGCTTCCATGATGTACAGATTGTCATTATTCTTTACACAGGTATATCAAGAAAATATAGTAGGATCCCAAGATAAACATTCATAAGACTTAAGACTGGAAACTCTTAATGAATTTAGCCGGACGTCTTGTACACCCCAAGTCATTGAGCTTCACCAGTTTACTTCTGAAGGGAGTAGTAGCATTTTAACTGAAGTGTAATTTATGTTTTGATAAAGTGCATCTTTCAGGAAAAAACAATCATTCCCAATGTGGAAAAAACCACAGAGATGAAAACTCCTCATTTTCTCCTGATAGAATATTTCAGTGGGCAGTCACTCACACTATTAACATTTTATGCCTTATATTCCATTTGAGTTTGTCCATCATCATTTCAAGATATTGATTCTTCTCAAGCCTTTATTATATTGAACAGTCTTTTACTTTCTTCCACTAAGATACTTAGTACAGTATAACCAAATCACACATCAATCCTCTTCTCAATAAACCAAAGTCATTAAGCCCTTTAAATCTGCTACTCTGAGGAATTTTCTCCAGCCACCAAGTCTCCTATGCTCCCCACCATTCACTTTTTTGTGTTCCCTACAGAGTGAGTATCTGCAATCTCCAATATATACTTCCACAGAATAAAGCTAATTACCAAAGCTCTGTGATTCTTGGTTTTTTTAGAACTATAAAGGACTAAAAACACTCTTCAACGGAAGTTACTTTTTCAGTGGAAAACACTGCTGTCAACACTGATGCCAATGGCATGCTTTAAACAGTGTGCATCTCAGCTTCTCATATGGTTCAGGAAGCTGCAAACATTAGAAAATACTGTTGCAGATCCTCAGACATACATTTCAAATGACACGCTCCCAAGTCTTTCAAAAAAGTTTCCAGATACCTACATAAATTTAAACATCGCAAATTTCACACCTTGAACCTTTCCTTTTCTTAAAAAGTGAAGATAGGATTAAAAAAAAAGAACTCAGATATTCAATTATTTTCTAGTACCGATGTACTCAGGGCCATGATAACTTCACACTTGCTAGAACACTGCACACAATCTCTTGTACAATTAGACTGCTTACCTGGCAGACCTACATCAACCCCTGGGGCACAAATTAGATCGAAGATGTTCTCTGCATTTTCTCTTTTCGTGTCATGTTATGATGATATACCTAACTACAAATATCTTCATCTGATCTAGGAAAAAGCCTTATCTTTTCCCTTTTCATTACCTAGAGTTCAGACCAACTGTTCTTTTCTGTAGTGAAGTATAGGTGAAAAACTGTGTGTAATACTGCGTTATATTCAGGTGGCACTTCCTTTTCCCTTTAGAAGTGTATGAAACATACTCCTATGGAGTGTGACTAGCACTTCAACAGCAGAACAGAGCTCATTCTACTTTAGTCCTTGATTCCATAAGCCTGATGGTGGTGTTTTCATTTAGAATTAAATCCAAGCTTACTGGCAAATAATACCCATATGATATCAAGACTTAAAACACAGGAAGGCACTTAATCACTTGTACAGCAATACGAAATTTCTGGCTGATATTGTACTTTCTGAAGTTTGAAAGTAGTAATAAAGTAATTCCTCCTTCCTCAATGGAGCTAAAAATGTTTATCGTCGCAACCAATTTTTAGTTTTCAATAAATAAAGGAACACTGACTGGGTTTTATATTTGGTAGCTGATTTGACAACAATTCTGGCAAATTGTAGTCAATACAATTTCAGAAAGGAAAAAAAAAAAGTCGAGAAGAGAATCAGTGAAGTAGGTCAGGATGCTGCAGGAGTTTGCTGACATCATCGTGGTGTCTTGACCTAGAACTTTTTGTGTAAAGCTGATCCCCAGTATGAACCAGGCACCTAAAAACTCATACAGCTTTTACCTGGTTGTCATTTTCTCAGAAACCCAATATGCATACGAAAATCTGACAATTTGCCATGTCTCATTTATGAATCAGACACTGCTATAGAAACTAATATGGAAATTCCATCACCCACATTTGCTTTTTTTGCTTTCTTTGAGCCATCTAAATGATGCAAAGGAACATCTCAATTTGTTATAGTCGCAACAACTTTAGATTAAGATTAGGTTGTTTCCAAGCTGCATCTCTTCACATTGATTTCCTTCTTTGTAGAGTTAAGGGACACATTTTTGTGAGTCTTTCATGTGTTGCAAATCACTATTAGATTTATTTCATTCTAAGCTAGATTATGTGACTCCTTGGAGGGGAAATGAGTGGCAGGAAGTTGGAGAGAAAAGTAGGCTGTACAAAAAAGTCCTGATAACTTTAAGGCCCTTACAGATGTGCTTATTAAAGATAATAAAAACCTAGAGACTGTCGAAACCAATATTAAATCTTGTAATATCTGAACATTTTGATGCCTGCTTCTTTTTTAATTTGCCTTTGGAGACCACATGAGGAAACGTGCTTGAATCATCTTTCTAGACGGTTTAAACATTTCCTATGAATCTTAAATTCTTTTCTCTGAATTTTGCTCTGCCGGTTACAAATAGATAAGGCTGTCTGATAGTCACAGAAAGTCTTATAGAGGCCCAAATGTAAAGCAGACTTCAATCTTAGATGACTCTTCAATTAACATGACCCTCATTTCCAAGAACAGACACAAAAGTGAACAAGAAGCTTTAGAAAGACTTATACCAAAGGTGCTAAGGTCACTCCCAAATTCTATACGCTGTTATTGCCACATTCCCCACACCCTTTGCTTACTTCCCTTCACATGTGTGTGTTTCCACCAGCAAACAGTTTGACAAATTCCCAGCTGGAATACAAGCTTCTTTGTGTCCCTTGGGTATTAAAACCTAGCTGTATATGAACTTCATTTAACTACTGGTTGTATTCAGATGGCAATGCAGACAGTGAGAAACATGGAAGTGAGTTCTGTGTTCTCTTCAGCAGAAGGGTACTTTTCCCACCACTCAAACAAAATTGCCGGGGAGTGCATAAGCTATCTGGGGTCAGAAGGGGGAGTAGATGAAAATGAGTAAATGAGAGAAGTACCACAGGCATCTTCCTACTCCCAACAATGTTTTCAAGGAATGATGAGAGTAAGGGCTGCATAGTTCTCTTCCTTTCCCCATTTTGTCAGACAAGATCCTACTCCATGAGTCAGTGCCACGCTCTGCACAGTGACAGCTACTCGAAGGGTAATACATCCCTTATTCCCTTCAGCAGAGCAACAACTCTTTAGAAAGTGGGGAAGTGCAGAGAGGGGAAGTCTGTCTATTAATAGTTCTGCTTGAGCTAGGATACCACTAAATTTTCAAAACTCATCTTGTTAAACTGACATCCTGATCAATGTATCAAGACGGTGGTGCCAGCAATTAGTATTTCCCAACTCCAGGTGCCCACCTGCTGTTTTGCATTTGTTTATGGGCTTCAGTTTTTCACACCCTCACAGATAAATGCTCTTTTCATTACAACAAAAAGCTGAAAGCAGATTAATTTATTTACCTCTTCTCTATAGAACTGTCCTTTGCCATTGGATGTAAGTTGTTTCAAGGTACTAAAATCACAGTAAGGCAATAGCTTTGGCATCTAAATGTCTATTTATTGTAAGGAAGTAAACAGACTTTTATAAATCATGCGTTTCTTCCTTTTAGTCAATTTGCTGTCGTCTTTTTCTCTCATGTCTCCCTGTTTTAGTTCACTCGTGAAAGGGTTGTATGAGACAAGACACATCCAGTAGGACACCATATAGAAGGATACGATGAATTCCACACCACGCAAAATATATTTGCGATGTCAGCAGCTCCAGAACAATCAACTCAAATTGCAACAAGTTACAGAGAGAGCTACCAAAGTGACTGAGAAACAAGAAGACCACTGAATGAGAGAAATTTGAAAGTTTAGGTCACTTAACCTGGCAAAGTAAAGAGAATAGGTATGATTCCTCTCTACGTGCACACTGAAGACTAAGCACCACGTAGGGACATAGAGTTTTAATCCAAATTACATAGTCAGAAGAAAAATGGGTGTTCACTGCCCAGGAATAAACTTTGTTTGGAAAGAAAAAGATTTCTAACTACTACAGTAGGATGGTTCGGAACAGCCTGTAAACAGGAAGGGTGAGGAAAAAAGCGCCCTAAATCAGTAGTTTGAAAAAGGAATAAAGTTTATTTTATTTATTTTAACAAACCACCAATCAACTCCTCTCCTTCTCTACTAAAATATCTTTTCAAGAATTCAGTATTATCATGACAAAGATTTATATAAATAGATATGCACCTGCATGAAATTTTACTAGCCACCTGCTGTGAAGTTAATGCTCAGAATTTTAATTTGCTTAGCAGGTCTGCTGTCATGCTAAGGTCTGTTTTCATTGTGTGTTACCACATTTTGTTGCATGGAAACATTTCCTGGGATAATTTTGTTTCTATGCAAGTAACTGTTCCTTTGGGAAAAGCTTTTTTTTTTTTTTACGTGCATTTATATGTACTTCACAGACTTTTCTTCATACTGTAACACCAACTTGCTACCTACCCTCTGTGAATACCAAAATGAATATAACTCCAAAGGCTGCTTCTCAAAATGTTGAGAAAAAGCAATCTTCAGTGTAATGTCTGCCAATTTTAAGATCTAAAATTCAGAGAATGAAAAATCTGTCCTTAAATAAATGCTGTCAGCCTGCCAAACATGCTATAATATTTTTTTTTTCCATTTTTGTGATATTTCTTTACTGTTAATCTGTAGCTGTCTGCTTGTTTACTAAAATTTTGGACTTAATTTTCTGTCCTCCCTGTCCTCTTTCCGTCCTGGAGGCATTCAACCTTGAGGTCTTTTTTGTTTGTTTTCATACAGAAAAGAGGAAAGCTCCAAATGTTCATCAGGTACTAGCCTTTGAGTGAGACACTTACGGTATTAGACGAGTCTCAACAGACTTTGTTCTTGTGCAGGCAAGTCATTTATTTTCATTTATCTCCTGCCTGAGAGGTTATTCCACTGATTAATCTACACAGGCAGGTTCATTCCCATCTCTCCAAACCTGATAAAATTGGTAGTGACACTCCTAATCAATACAAAAGAATTCTGATTTACTTTTCACTGTTAGTCACTTACATGCAAAAACTCTATTTCTCCATAAACCCAAGTTTTATCTATGTAGCAACCAGAGTCAGAAAACTTTTTTCTGGAGTATTACTCAAACTCACCCACGTATCAACCATTATTGAGCTTTGGTGCAGACCTTCCAGAAGACTGTTAGTATCCTGTTCACTCTTGTACCATTGGGTGGCATCATCCCACCTCAACACTTTTGCATTTACGGATATGTTGTTTAGTTGACAAGCACAGACTCTCTCTACAATTCAAAAACATTTTGTGCTTGACATCTATATTAATTATGATGAATAAGGACAAATAATAAGAACAATCATCTCAACAATTCTTTTAATACAGCTTGCCCCTGTCAATAGTGACCATCAATGAGACAAATTCCCAGCAATTGGTACCGATTTTGCTTTGTGTCTTGGAAATTTTTTCCTGACTTTTCAACAAATATTTGAGGAAGAAAATATTTAGAAGGGTAGACATTACTGGTCCTCACCCAACTTTATAAAATAATTAATACTTAAAAGGGAATTTTGCCTGACTTCCATGACAACAGCAGGAATTCACCCCAACAGCTTAATCCCGCCAAAACTAAAGCAGTTTGCAAAATTGCATGGGTAAGGCCATGGGGGTTTGGGGAAGAGGGGTGTGTCTTCTTCCGAACAAGAAAGATATATGAAGAAACTCTTGTGATTGGAAACCAAAAAAGAAACCTATACAGCTCTATGTGTCAGTCATTAAAACCAGTCCATGAAACATATAGTCTCAAAGGAAAAAGATAATGGTTTTAATAATTTCTCAGCCTTCCTCACGGTTTCTGAGAGAATTTTTCAAGACCAAGTAGAATAAAAGAAGATACACCAAAACCACCCTTGTTAATATATTAAGTTCAGCTGCCATGCTCTCAACTTTACATATATGTAGAATTACTGATTCTTTAAAAGTTCTTTTGAATCTCAGCTTCATAAATTGGGAGAGGGAGGGAGTAAATATTTCCAATGCTCTGTGTGACCAGAATACCTTAGGTTGACATTCAATATGAGCACCACAAACAATATTTTTATAGTTTAAGCATTCTTCTTTCACAGCTCACTGGCTCCGTAATAGTTACAGGGTAGGTCTAATATTTAAGAGTCAGCAGGGGCTCAGCCAAGTTAAACATTGCAGTTTCCTTTAAATATAGTATAAACGTGTTTAAAAGACATTTATGGCACTAATCACAAATTTTGTGAGGGAACAGTCTATGTGGTGAAAGAATTTGTTGACAGTGTGCTGCCAAATTTGTTCATATTTCCATCCCACAACATGATTCCTCCCCTCTCCTAAGATATTGGAAGATTATTGTTTTCACCGGGTACTAAACAGCCATGGCAGTGTTCTGTTGGCAGAGAAAATCAAGGTTCTTGTGCCAGCTCCCAGAACATCATGCCTATTAGTCATGGCTTTGTAAATTCTCTCACATACAATATCTGAACATCTTGAGAAGAAATTCCCAGATTTCTCATTGCAAGCATGTACTACAAGCTGCACCTTAAAGTACTAACATTTAATACACAGATAAAAAAGCACTGTCTCCTAATGGGAGATAAAAAAAAAAAAGCTACAGATTCTTGCAAAGCAATACACCTAATGTCATCCTGTAAACTCACTGGGATTCAGTTCTGCCTACATTTCCGCTTACCAAGATCCAAAATCTTGGAGAAATCTGGTGTTGAGTACAGAGAAAACAGACTCTAAGAATATTTAATCTTCATATTTTTGCACTTAGATGAACGTAAAGAATCTTAATCTTCACTGATTAACTAGCAGGTACTGTTAACACACCTCTTAAAAACTGAATTGGAAACTGGGGTGCAGTAACTTCCTACAGAGCAATGCACACCAAGTTAGTGGACACCATAACTACCCTGTCTTTTCAGATGTAACTCCCGTTGTATTTACCATTTCCCTATCATACCTGCATCACAGGAATTTTTCACCTGTTGTTGCCAAAAGGCAATCTCTTTTGGAAGTTATCAGCCACATGGCCTAATTGGCACTGTTTCTTCATAATCAAATTGCCTATGACCTCTACTTGCAAACTAAGTGCTCAAGCAAGTACCAAACCAAAAATATTTAAATATTCAGGAAACTAAAGGTTACAGCCTGGCTTAGAAGATTCTGCAGTCCCAATGGCTCAGCAAGAGCCACTAGTCTGATGGTTGGTCAGGACTCACAGATCATAGCTTGCTGTCTTTAATGGGCTTACCTTCTGAGCAAGACTTAAGCTCATATGGAACAATGAGCTACATGTGTGGGTTTTTTCTTGCACATCCAAAATATTACTATGAATGTCAAGGAATTAGTTTCTGTTATCATCTGAAGTAATTAATACATCACTGTTTCTTTATGTTGATTTTCAGTTAGGTATGAAGACGATCAGTTTTGCCAACTCAAGGAAAAGCTAATGCAGAACAAAAGCACCACTAGCGGATTCCCTTAAAAACCAAAGGGTGATCCTCCTGAGTTTGTTTTCAAAATTCTGATTCCAAAACTGGCACCCACACCTTTGTCAATATAAGTCATGCATGCTACCTTCTCCTCTGTTCATCTGTCCTTCCCAACTCTACTGTTGGCAGAAGCAGATGAAAAGAGAAAAGAGAAAAATGAACCAAGTCTACTAGCAAATACTAGTTCAATTTGGGGGGAAGATGACTAGTGATACCACTCCACTATTTGATGGTCCCTTGTGTGTTTTCTGGGGATAACTAATTGTTCTCCTGGTGAACTCCAATTTGCTTTACCCTTCTTCACAAAAGAGAGGAAACTGAGAGAGTTGCTCTCAGGAAATACACAATCTGAGAACAGAAGCTTCTGTTGGTGGCAGGTGAGGCCTGCAACCCACAATTACCAGCTGGAGCTGCAACTGCAATCTCACAAGAAAATCAGCCAGAAATTCCTGAGCTAACAACAGCTGTTCAAGATATTGTCAGCAGCTGCCAAAAAGTGACATAAAGTCGTGGGAGTCCCAAATATTTTGAGAGATTTGGCAAGTAAGACAATAATCATTACATGTTAAGCCACAGCTCTTGATCCAAAAAGATGATGTGGCACATTGCCTAAAATGAATAAGCTTACTGATCTTAATTTATTTTGCATGGGTCAAATGATCACATCACTTAGGGAAGTGGTGGAGAGACTATTTATTTATTTATTTCAATTTTTTTCCTTCCCCTTTCTGTTTGTCTTTCTGTCTGTTCTGTACACCCATATATTTTTTGACTCTGCTTGCGGGTTTGGTAGAGAACAGATTACTTTCTCACTTTTTTATATAGCACATAGTACAGAGAGGTTCTAAAGGTTAAGATGCATAGGCCTCAGGCTTACCACTAACAATAACAACAATCTTAAAATCCATTAAATACATTTTGTAATCACACCAACCATTGCTGGAATAATAACATGCTGCATGGACACTAGAAATTTACTCTCTTTTCTACCAGAGATTGTTTTTCCAAACGCCATTAGGAAAAATTAGCTTGTAGTACTGCTGTTGTTTTCCTGTTCCTACAAAAGATTACATTTCCTATGTCTGACATTCAAAAACCTCTCTTACGCACATGTAATTAAAATTTGAACTATGAAGAATTATCTGAGCTACAATATTCAATCAAAACTGTAGTTTTGCTATGGGACATGATAAGACACCAGGGATAATGCACCTGAGTTTGCCTAGTACTAAAAATAAATCCTGAAGATATGAAACCCTAAAATGGAGCACTGATCCTATAGGTAAGGCAAATGACGAAAAATCAAATGACTATATTGTGTTCTCCTCTCCTCAAATCATTCTGCCTGTGCCTCTTTTCCTCTAGCTGTAAAATTTGGTTTATAGGTTTGGGGTTGTTTGGTTTTCGTTGCCTTTTCTTTCCTTCCATTTGTTATTCATATTACCCTATGTTTAAATCATATTCTGTATTTTACCTTGCATTTGCTCAAAAGCCAATCAATTAGAACCTTGATATTGCAGACTTACAGTGTTTACAGTAACATAAATACAGTACAGCAGGAAAACTATCAGTCGTCTCCCTGGATGCCCTAGAAAACTTTGGGGTTACATGAAAACCCTACTGTCTTTTGATGTACAAGCCCACGATTTCCTGAGTTCACAATCTCAGCTTTTCCAATATAAATGCTGTCTTAGTGTTGAAGCAAATTGTAGCTGACTACAGTTTATTCATACAATTAATGTCACCGCACTACATCTTGGTGAAAGTCTGAATTATTATATATTAGCAGGTATTCTGCTTGCATGAAATCACATTATTATGACATAGAATAGTACAACTATGTAATAATGTGGTAAAAAATGACTAGGGAGATTTGCGAGGATAAAAAAAACCCACCATCATTCTTTGCCTGGTTGGTAGCCCATATAAAGAAAATGCCTAGGAAACTTAACGGTTTTACCTACAACTTAAAGGTACGCTTATGCAAACTAGAGAAGACGACAGACCACAAAATTTAACACAATTGGATTAACTACTTCAAGGGAAGCAATTAAATATTTTAATTTAAGATCTCCTTGGCTTGTGAATACTCCCAAAATTAATTTTTAACTGCTTTCAGCAATCGAGGCTCCACAGGCTCTCTCGCAAATTTCAGGCAGAGCACTCTGGTGCCTCTTCACATGTTCAGCTTTAAACCGATCGCCAGATTTCGAAACAGAAGGCTTCCCCCCGGCCCCCCACCTCAGCTAAGATGACTTGGAATTGTTGCCAAGCACTCTGGTTATTTCCTGGGATTGGCTGGGAACTTAATCTAATTTTCATTTATTTTAATTACTGAAAAGTATCTAAACATTCAAAAATGCATGGTTGTGTCACTACCACACCTCACAAGGAATGACTTACCCTAACACTGTCTGTGAAACACCAGGGCCCTGAAGACACCGGTAGGCCTTCACGGCCTGGGCCAGCCTCGCAGGAGGCCGTGCCCAGGCGCCGCAGGAGCCCCATCCCGTGCTGACTACGGGGGAACGGCGAGGGCGGCTGCTCCCTGGGGGTAACCGGTGGCCCAGGCTGGCCGTGCCATAGGCCTGGCCGGGCCCTCACCCACAGCGGGGCCCTCCCACAGCGCCACCGGCCCGGGCCAGCACAGCAAGGCGCTGCCAGAAATGGGTCCTGATCCCCAAGGGAAGGGGCCAAGGCAGGTCTGGGTGGGCCCAGGAGATCCCAGCTAAAGCCGGGGAAGCGGGGGGCTGGGGCAGCACCCCGACAGCCCGGCTGGGGGTGGGCGTCAGCCGCCTCCCAGGCCATGTGCGGGGGGAGGCCCCCGCGCAGCCTGTCAGGGCCTTTAAGGCCTGTTGATGCCAGAATGAAATTTCTTCTAGGCCAAAACCTAGTAAAGTGAATGTTTAACCCTGTGGAAAAATTTTAATGGCTGAGATGCAAAGGAATTTTTTTTTTTGATGGAAATACGATCCCAGGCTTATATATGGGAGGCTGGCCAGGAGCTGCAAGATTATAAATTGCTGCTTTTACTGTTAAATAAAAGCTGCAAAGTATTATTTGTGAAATTGCTTTCTTAATCTGTCTTCCCCAGTAAGTGCTCTCAAAATTGACTTCCGCACTAAAAATTAATTTACAGGGCTTTAAGCAGTGAAAAAAGGCCAACAAAAATACAACCTTATGGCTGTTACGCTAAGGGCATGAATGAGATGGAACAAACTCAAAATGAGCATTTATCTGCATTATTCTATTTTGTAATCACTACCTTGTGTTATTTTCCATTAAAGGAAAAAAGCGATTACAAAAACGCGTATCATTAAGAAAATGCCATTCCTACAATATATTCTATGCATTCTGAAGGCACCGGCAAACATACAGCTGTACTTTGATTCACACATAAAAATGAACAGAAAAACGGGATGGCATTTCCCTGATCCATCTTGTAATGTAAAGCTACCCTGCTCTGTTTCAGAGAGAGTCCACGAATACAGGAACGTAATTCCCCTGTGGTTTAGATATGAGTGCATTTTTGCAAAACATATTTGTACAAATATTAGCAAAAGTTCTTCTAATATTAAAAGGCAACAATAATATGAAAGGCAGGAAAGACAAGGTAAGAGTACTTTGATAACAGAGAAAAGCAACATGAATACACGTAGGAATAAAATACTCTGAACTCAGTTTACAAAAGTCCTGGAACGACTACTAGGCTACAGAAATCATGTCATGGCTTTCTTGGGAAAACACTGACAAAAGATCATAGCTCTACTGCTTGCTATACAGAAAAGAATCATATTTCTTATTTACATTGGCTCTACAGATTTAAATACTAGACTTAAACTTAAGAAAATTAAAATCTAACACTAATATTAACACAGGTGTTAAGATGTTTTTAAAACTTCTTAATTTGTGAATCTCGATAGAATCTTACCTACGTTTAACTTCTAAATGGCAAACGCTGAAGTGAAACCTACACAAAGCAACTCCTTGGCTGTGTGTCTCCTGATGCACTTACAGCGTTTTGCTCTCCAAGGAGCCTGACCTTTAAGTACCAAATTTTAGTTGCACATTCCTACTTTTAGGGTCAAACGCATCATTATGAACATGTATTAATAGAAATCAATTACAAAAATTAACCAATGGTTGGGGCATCTTTCCTTTTCTGTCAGCTTTTTCCCTTTTTAACATTTTACACGTTAAGATTGCCTGAAAGCTTAGAAAGTGATATAGCATCACAGTGACAGCTTACTGAAGTTGTGCAATAACTGAGTTCTCTTAATAAAAAAGTTCTTGGTGTCAGCCAGTGAGCTAATGGAAGCCTGAAAGATTCCCTGAGAATGAAAGGATGCACATCACATTATTACAGTGGACAGCTTTGCTATAAGTCCATAGCTTTGAAGTTCTCACTGTAAAACATCTGCCCTTAATTCAGCAGTCAAAAATCCTTCAGCTCTCTACCCACAAACTCCTCAGTCAGCCTTGTCAAGTTACCTATATTTCGACACCCTACAGAGTCTAGTAGAGATTTCCAAGCCTGCCATGTAATACAATCGGAGTTGCTGGGAGCCACAACTGCCTTCACATGCCATGTCTTTCTGATCTCTGCTGTTAACAATACTTTAAGTGTCAACAGATGTCATGATGTGTAACACGTCAAGAAGAGCCAACGCACGTGTGCTATAGTTGACAGGTTTCCTTCTAAAGATATATGGCATGTACATTATGCAGGCAGGTCCATTATAGCCATCCTGACACTGTAAGTGCCCTGGCTGCTTGGGAAGTTTGCCTGAGCGTTCACTTTTAAAGTGAACTGATTCCACTTGCTTTTGGAAAGGAATTTGATCAGAAAAAAAAAAAAAAAAGCCCCTAAACCAGACCACTGACAGTTCCTTCCTGCTTTCCCACAAATATATCACAGTTCTTTGGCAGATGGAGATGGTGACCTCTTACATCCCTGGCTAGACTCTTTGGTGGTTTAACCGTAGTGTTAATGTTAAACCACCAAAGGTCATGACAAACTGTGAAATCCACCACGTGCTATACTGTAGCACTTGCACACATATAAGAAAATGTTCCATTATGATTTCCAGACCACAGACATTGAACCTTGAGAGACAGTGGGTGTTTGTAGATTAGGAACATGTGTGTGCCCTACCCATATATCAATCAAATGCATGGAAATTCTGTTTCATTTAAACAAATGTGTTCATCTAATCCTGTTATGAATGGAACCAATAACTTCCAATCTATTTAATAATTTTCCAAACACACTTAGGACTAAATTTGCATATATGCCGGACCACAAGTGATCAACAAAACAGTAATATAAGCAATCACAGTCTGAGGCACTCAAGTCAGGAAGCTAATACATTGAACTCATAAAAAATTATAAGATGCCTTAGCCAGTATTGTTTTGAAATCTACACAGCTATTTGGTCAGTTGCATTCAGATCACTTAATATAGTCAGCTCTTTTTTCTTTTCTTTTCAGAAAGCAGCAGTTCTCTGAAAACATTCTGTTCACATAAAGGAAAGATATTCCCACCAGAGCAGAATTTTTCACTGTTCCCCTCAGTTTAGAATGACTCTACTCTCCAATATAACGAAAAGACTAAATTTTCAGAGGCTTCATCAGCCAAGGGAAAAGTTCACAAATAAACTCTCATCTATAGTGTGATACCCAATCAATTACTTGCCAGTCCTCTGATGTAATTTGTCAAAGGTTGTCTAACAAACATGTTTGAGAAAATGAAGAATGGTGCTTAGTTTAAAACGGTAACCTTTTGACAAGTGCTTACATGACTAACGGGTTTTCAGTCTTGACATGACTGATCAATATTATTATGAATTATTTAACAATAGATGTTGATATTATTTTAAATTATATACACTTTACATACAAAGAATGGCAACTGCACTACACTCAAATATAAAGACTTAAGGAAATGATTACCACATTAAAAAATGATCCATTAATGTGCAGTTTAAGGAATTCATGTTTCCACCAGCATTGCTTAAAGCAGTGAAGCAAGAAAGAAAGCTCTGAGAAAATAGGTATTTTTTACATATTGGATGACATTGTAGAAATTAACCTGCACAGTACTTCAAGGGATAAAACATATTCTTTGCTGAAAAGAATTATTGCAAATTAGCATAACCAAATATAAAAAGTGTCATAATACACATATGGAGGGACACTGTGAGTGAAAAATAATGAAAGGACATGCACTTGACTGAACATATAAATCATTAGCATTTGGCCAAATACTGTTAACATTCGGAGGCCATTTGGTGATCTCTTTGAAGCTAATCAAGAAATTTTTTTTTTCCTTTTTCTAAAGAAAATAAACTCAGTAAGTTCAGCAGTCCCGTTGGCAGCATTGTAAATAAAATAAACGACTGGCTAGGTCATTATGATTCTTCCTTCTTACACTAGAGAGAGTCCCATTGAGGTATACATATAAACAGGTGGATCCACCTATATGTGCTGGAATGCATAATATGCTTCTGCTGTAGTCATTCTGTCTCTTTTCATAAGTAGCAGACAGACCCAAGTATTTTCAACGACTAGAATTATTACCACAATAACTGGACAGATAAATACATAGATATAATTCAACCTCTCTTTCAAGGATTAAATAGAGAAAATTGAAACATTTAGACTAAGTCCTATAAAAATGGGAGTTACTTGCCAAATGTGTACGCGAATTCTTATTTCATGCATCTGTAAAATTAAAGTCATTCAAGTACTTTTGAAAAAAGGGACATTTAGCTCAGAGCCAGACACCTACCATCTTAGAAAAAACAAGAAGGACGCATTATAAGTAGAAGAATGCTTGAAAATACACAGCCTGTAAAATAATATTAAAAAATAAAAAGAACTCGCAAAACAGTTTAGCCACAAACAGATCTGCAGTACCGTGTTCTCTATACGAATCTGTTCATTAAATTCATATATAATTCCCTATGCCGCAAAAAGCACTTACGTATAGCAGATTTGACTCCCGACTATACTGTCACACTGCTTATATTAGGAAGGGAGAGATAAAAATTATTGCCATGAACTTTAAGGTTCTTACAGCTCTGAAGAATTTAGTTTCTATTCTTGCTACACATGTATTCACTTAAATTCTAACTGCCAAAGTGATTCCATCTTTTTACTGAATTGCTTTAAAGCAGCAATCATTAAAAAAATATCTCATACGTGTGTCAGAGTCCACTTAAGATTCCCATCCTTTTTCCAAGTGACCACACCAAAGTTTTTGACTATAACCAGGTCTTGATACCCTGAAATGGTAAATATTCTTCAATATTAAAATGAACTTCACAGAACTATAATACACATATATACTCTAGTCACCAATTAAGTATCTTCCTACTGCTTCATACATTTCTTTGAAAAGCTTTCAGACAGCTTCAAATTAAACTCAACTGGGAGAAATGGATCACTTTCCTTCAGGTGGGAAGCGGTTGCGAACAGTAAGAAATGCTGGGAAAACCAAAAAGAAATGTCAGAGTGTAAGATCAGGGAAGTGGTCTGGGAAAGACAGTCTGGGAATGGGAACTCTGTATTGGAAAACACTGGGAGGTGCTGAACATTTTGGGCCATTTGAGATCCAACTTTGGCCACTACAGCATGCTTCTATTACAATGTACTCTGATTTGGATGCAAGGGAAGGACTTTTTTCCACTCTTTTTTTTACTTTTTCTTTCCTTTTTCTTGTTAGAAAAGATGTAGCCCTAGATAACAGGACATAACTGAAAGATGAAAAATCCAAAAGAAAAACAGTGCATTTCTGCTAAAGCCATTTTTTCCTCACTCGCATCCTGATAGTACATCTTTCATAGTTCTAATGAAGAAAGTGAATGTTATATATTACTTAGTATGGTTTTTTGGAGGTGACAAGGCCTACTACATTAAAAAGAGAGACGGAGGAAAAAAGGGGATCTTCTTTAAGTAAGAAACGGGTCACATTAATTGAAAAGTGAGAGCACAACTTTATAATTTGAATTGGCAAAAACCTGCAAATTCTTGTAACAGTCTAACAGCTTAGGAAAAAAATACAACACAAATTTCAATTGTTTGATGTAAAGCCTCAAAGGAAATTGAAGGTTAAGTACTCTCAATCTCATGTAAGACCGGAACAAAAATCAGTTTTTTTAATAACTCTCCATTCTCTTCACAAACTGTCAGTTAATTCTTTTTCTAAATCATGTTATAGAAGGTCTAACCGTACATTTAATGTGGACTACCAACTAAGGAAGCTATCTATCAAGCATTTCTGCAAATTTTGCATGAAGGTCTTGTGAAAAACAAAGGAATCAATTAATTAAATCATTCAGTAAAACAGTTTATAACTGTTTTATAAACAGATTTGGAAATTCTAGTCTATATTATACCTATACAGGTTAAATTTCACAATAATGGGAAAAATCTCTCCATTTTGGGAGGTTTTGAACCGTATTATGTATCAACTGGAAAAAAATCACAGTCCTTTTCAAACATGGACAAAACATTCCCCTAAAATACCTACAGATCCTTAGGGTCTGAACACTCTTAGCTTACAAAGACCATAGGTCAAACTTCCCCCCTCCTTTTGATGCTGTCCCAGCACAATCTCTTTCCTTTGGGTTGCCACTGAGCTCATCCTGCCTGATGTCAGGTTCCATCAGTTTGGCTAGCGCACTCCAATAACTAAAGATGAGCCATAATCGTAATTCTGGATCTGGATGCTCCAAATCCATCAAGCATATGTATTAAGATCAATAAAGATGAAAAATTAATTATTATTACACTTCTATAAATATGTATTTAGCATTTATATATCAGCAGCACACTGTGGTGCGCTAAGTAGCCCCACGGGACACAGTAACAACTCTGGGTAGTAAAAGAAAATTCCCATAGCTTACTTATCAGAGCTTACATAGATGCTGGCTACATTTTTTTTGTCTTCTGATGCTACTACTGACATAGGCGAGTTTTGTGTCATTTTGCTATACTGTAAATTCATCTTAATAAACATATGGATAACACTGAAGAGAATAACACAAATTGTATACATTTAACAAAAAAGGATTATTTTTAGCTCTGTTTAAAGGCACTTAGGAAAACAAGCAGCACGGATGTTGGCTTTGTACAGAGGTCAACTGACTAGGAAGGAGCTGAAAATGCTGGTTTACATCCTTAATCAGTATAACTTTAAGAAAATACTTTAAAAAAGGTTTCTAAACCCCTGCTGAGGCAAACCATAGCTACAGCTTCTTGAAAAGCTCTTTTCTCTGTTCATAGACTTTATGAAAAGTACTTAGTGGTTAGATTGAGCCAAGTCCTCTAATGTTTTAATGTGTTGAACAGGTACAGCATGACTGTAACATCAACAGTGTCTATGAGGTCTAAAGTCAAAGGACTCTCTAGAGAATTGTGATAACTAACGAATACTAAAATTGTACCACAGAAAATATTCTTTAGGAAAAAGCATACAGAAATGTATCTAATGAATTAACTTTATATATTAGCATGCCAAATAACACTGACTTCCTCCCCAGTCATAATAAAGAGTTTCAAGTTGTAGGTTGCCCCCTTTGTTTATATATAAAATTCAATAGAATTTTATATATAAACATATACCCCAGTGGAAAGACTAAGAGCTGGTGGGTAGGGGTTGCTACTCTTTCCTAGGCTAATGCAAAAAGGTAAAAGGATCCCCTTCTCCCACTACTGGCAATACATAAATTAACAGGCAATATACAATCAACAACAGATCACCACTTACTCTTCTTAAACTGTGGAATTAATATTATATATATGCCTCCCCATTTGAAACACATTTTCTTCTCTGACTTTTTGGTTAAATTCTGGATCTATGCATTTGTCTGAATACAGCGGCCTGGATTTCTCCTTTTCCTCTCTCTGTTTCTGTTGGCTTCTGATAGCTTTGTATACCTCGTACAGAATGTGTCAGGGATTATCTTGTTTCTGTTGCATCTACCATACAATCTCTCTGTGCAACCTTCACCTCTCCTTGCAATGCCTTTTCAGACACTCACAGATTTAAAGCATTTATTTCTGTCTCTAAAGTGTTTCTGCATTAGTTCCTTTGAAATGATTTTGAATTTATGTTATAGAATCCCCTGTGAGTTACATCATGATCACGTCATGATTCCTTCCTCGTGTTGGATGGGATCTACTTCAGATTCCACAATTTCAGGTGGTCTCCTTTTGTGTTAAAAAATGTCAGTCTCCTGAATCAGATTAAGGTCCACATAGAGTACATGCCATTCTATCAGCATTTGATGTAAAAACCTACATCAGATGCCGAGTGGGGGTTGGAAAAGATCTGACAGCTGGCATGAGTGGGAGTAAGCAGCCTAAGGACAGTGTGCAAAATGTAGCAATGAATGGCACTTCCATTTTTATCAGAAACTGAGCCTGGGCTTGCTAAAGAATCTGATCTGATGCTTAAAATTGTATTTCTAACCTGCAAATCTTTCTTATTGCTACTTCCAGCACGGATGTGCATTGAAATTCAGTACAAATGGGGCTCAGTAATATCTGGAAAAGGAAGGCAAGTTATCACCCTAAAGAGTTTTATTGTTTCTCCCCTTTTTGATTGAGGCCTGAATCTGATTTGGAGCTGAGGGGCTGTGAATCTTCTTTGCTTTGCTTGTGTTCAGTGGCTATCTAGAGAACGCATAAGATTTTAAATACATACACATGTATGCATACACACACACATCTAGAGAAAAGAGAATATGACAGAATATCTCTATGTATTACATGCTGAAAAGCTTAGTTTAATATAACTTCCCAATGGAAAAAAATAATAGAAACATTAATATATATTTTGTATTTCAGACAGTGAAACTTTAGGTAGCGTAACATATATATTGATATTAAAGACCTATTAAATGAACTTGCTGTAGAAGAAAAATTTGCTGGTAAGAAAGATCTGTTTATGCAGTATATAGCATCTGAGCCCCTACGGTGCCAATAATCTTCAGTTCCTATTGATCTGAATGAAATCAGAACCGTAAGACGCTCCTTTTGTATTATTTGAGGGAGTGTTTGCAGAGACTATGCGTGGTTCTGTGTCTGTGATTAATAGAGATAACTAATTAAGGGAATAATAGTTTATAATTCAAAACATTAACACTACATTATGGTAAGCAGACATCAAAATCATTTACCTGTTACTACAAGGTCCTCCTAGTGCCATTTCATTTTGCTTTAAAAAGATCTTTAGTTAGTCTCTCTTAAAAACATGAAGAAACAAATACATTTGTGAAACGCCTAAACATAATTGAGTACAGATCTTTTTGTACACACGGATCTTAACTGAACAGTTTCCAGATATATTTGTTGTCTTCTCATTATCTTCTATATGTAGCAGCCTCCTTAGCTGTTAAAATACACGTTTCAGGACAGACCTGTTGCAATTTCATATTGAAAGTCATTTCCTAGTATGAAAATCATTTATCAAGGGTGCCCCATCTAAAACAATTCCACTTCTATCACTGTTAGGAGGAAAAGTGGTAACTGACAGCAGGTAATCTACAACATGACCACTGGGGGTCACCCATTTTACACAAAATATTCCAGTACAGTAAAGTATTTACTGTTTTTATTGAGTAGGAATAATATTCTTAATGGAATTAATTATTTCTAAAGAGAATAACACTCAGAGATTAATATCCAGAGATATTAACCACCTGTGTTCTCTAATTTTAAATTGTAAGTGGGAAAAATGAATACTACATTGTTCAAAGAGCTAGCCAGAATAATATCAAGAAACTGAAAAAACAGGAACATCATTTAATATCTATCTAGAACCCCCACACACACACCTTTTCTAGACTTTTAATTATGTTTTTAAGGGGACAAACAGGAAATTGTAACTGCTCTGACACAAAGTATGAAAAATGAAACACTGTGAACTCTGATTTACCTTGTATGATTACTTGTGCTTTTATCAAATTGTCTGCAGTCATTCTAAGCACTATATAGAAGTCTCAATGAAAACAGATCTGAACGCTAACATTCAGAGAAAAACAAGCATTTGATTCATGAAATTGTATATGCTAAATAAAAAACAATGTAGTCCTTAGAAGCATAAATCCTATATACTTGTTTGCCCGTCAACTGTAGATACGACTTAAAAATCAATCTGCACTTTTAAAATAAAACAAGTATAATATGCTCACCAAAGGGTTCAAAAAATTTAAAGTAAGGAAATAAACAGTAGGTATCTGCACCTAACATCTCACATCTAAACTTTTTAGAACTTCAGGAAGCGGCTCATCTTATGTATTATCTTTATTTATATACATATCTATATGTACTCATAGTTAGGAAAATGAAGCACACAAAAACTCTGAGATTTTTTCAGTAAGAAAATACTAATCATACATTGACAACGAATGACTGATGTTACTTTTCCAGCGAAACACTAAGCTTAGTTTACCTACTTGTCTAAACAATATCTGTACATGCAAAAAGATCACTAGCCATATGTATTAAAATTTTAATTTTAAAACTTTACAATTCTTTCCAGCATAATATTGACACTAGATATTTTGACTTCTAATTTCTGATCAAGAAATCGGATGCTTACAGAGAAAGACCAGGCTTTCACTTTGGTTTATATTCTGACTCATTACCAGCTCCAATTTATTACTCCTCATTCTCTCCCAGGCACACCTACTCTCTTTTTTATAGGTACACTCTTATTTCTATTAATAGGACATAAACAAATTCACCATTAAGATAATAATATGTTCAGAAAAGTTTCACGTCTATAATATGATAGGGCTTATAAACTATTTTAACAGATTTATTACCACTGAAGCACAATAAACCTAATAAACAGTGACCCAAACTCCAGCCCAATCAACTATATACATCCTACAGCTTTAAGACTACTTTTCTCCGCCATCTTCAGCATTCCAAAAAATGACTTTTGCTACAAATTTTTAGTTTTTGTTTGAGTCATCTGCAGGCCCTGAAGTGTCATCAGGCATTTTAGACTTGGCAAGATAACTTTTTCCTTTGCCAAAAGAGGAGGAAGATCATACAGTAATACACCCAGTAATCAAACATTAATATTGTACATCAGGAAGAATCACTCCCTGTCTGTCTTTATATCTCCTGGTGTGTTCATTTTCATTGTTTTAGTCAACTGAGTTGCTCATTTCAGAAGAGAAGATATCTTATTCGCTTTGGGAGCAAATAATTTCCACTGGGGGGACACCAAACCCCTATGCCTGTATAAGGTGTCCTCAACAACAGAAATCATCCCAACAACATGAATGCCTATGTTATGCTTTTTATTTAGTGACAACAATGAATACCTCAGCAACATTAACTCTTTCAATATTTTTATGTGAATGCACTAGAATCCCATAATAAAACATGATGTACATCTTTTTGTTCACTAAGCCTTTTAAATAATTTGAATTCTTGTCCTAAAACTGTAGATCTGCCAATTTATTTAATTTTTGAAAAACCAAGGTCGTGAGGAACATGAATATTAACTGCGCTGAGAACGAGTGCAAAAGCAGCAATCTCCATAAAAAGAAACTGCACCTGCCAGGATATTCTTTATAAAGTGGAAATTACCTGAAGTGACGTTTGATAAAGAAATTAGAAAGGAAGAGCGCCATGTTGTTTACTCTCAGTGTTTAAATTAAATATACAAATTTCCCACAAATCTGGTTACATTTACAATGCTTCAGAAAGCAATAGGGCAACCTCAGAGTTCAAACAACTTCAAAATATTTTCCTCTGTGTAGTGCTGGTTTGCCACAGCTTAGAATTAAATTGAGTGGAAAAATATTTCATGCAATAAGGATCTAACTAAATGTTGTTGAGTAGCCAGTTAAATGAGGCATACTATTCTGGGACCCACTCAGTCCACCAAACTGGCCTAGCCAATTCAATTTGTCAGCTATCCTAGGAATCTCACCTTCAGTAAATAGCATCCTCTTTTCTCTTTGGCATAGGCCAACATGTCAGTCAGCAACAACAGAAGAAATTTCATTGCAAAAGTTTTGAGTTTTACAGTTACAAGAAAAAACAAAAGCTGAGTTCTATTACTTAAGCATAGAGTTTAGATAAACAATTAATCTAATAATCCAACTCTCACGAGCACCAACTTCGATGTGATCATAATGAGTATGAGAGTATCTCTGAGTATAAGACAACTCAGATGAGTGTTAGTACCATCATGGGCCACCTTTGTGGTACGTTACTGCCAGTTCAAACAAGAATTTCTGTTGCAGAGAAAAAGGACAAGCAGGAAAATATCACACCAAGCCAATAAAAAAAAATTAAATTGCTATGAACTTTCTGATTTCTGTATCTGAAATACGGAATTTCTTATAAAACAGCAGTCTAGGCTGGCTAGATTCTGCTGTGATCAGCAACAGTTTCTCCGAACCTAATACCAAGATGGGAATCCTGTCCAACAAAGGCTGGCACACTAACCACAAGGTGTCTAACACTGCAGCTTGGACCAGCTTAAATTCCACAGAGGGATTCGCATTACTGGAACTCAAGCTCATCTTCAGCCATTTGAAAGACGCTTCCTTCAAGTAGGACTTTGAAATTCAGTATTACTTGGCCTACTAAAACAAAAGCACAGGGGGAAAAGGAATGATTGTTCAGCTATTCTACATGAATTCACCTGTTTCTAACCCACAGAAGATCCCGCCACTTCCCCCACACTCACTTTTTTTGGCAAACTGAAGCAAGTACATTGCATTTTGATATTGAATTACTCAAACTAGTTTGTGGTCAGGCAAAGCTCCTGTGATACCTGATGATATGGCAGGAAACCTGGGTCCTGGACTGTCGGAGGCACGAAGGAGCACTACCATGAGCAGAGCTAGCTAAGTTGCTAACGAGTTAGCGTATGCCTCTCCAACACTGCCGACGGGGTGGGGTCCCTATGCCATCCTTACTGAAAGTTAAATATGACTTTCCACAAGAAAACCTCCTGGGAAACACAGATGTGTAAACAACATCTGTCCCACCTTTGGAGTGAATCCAAGCTACTGCACACTCTCTCGGTGCCATGAATCTGCAGCTAGCACCACAGGGATGTAAAGATTAAATCAAACCAGTTTTTATTTAAGCATTTGGATGATTACATATCTCAGTTCAAATGCAACGTATTGCTGAGCAAAATATTTTGTCTTAACTAAACGTTATACATTTGTTATTTTTACCCATTCTTTTCAACCTGAACCATCTAGTGTCTGCGTACAAGAGAGATTGTACGTTATACTTAGACTTCAAGCACCCAGCGGAAAAACAACACAATAAAAATATAATATAAAGCACACTGCAGGTTGTTGTATGTAGCATACTGGCACCATATCAAAAATTATGCATTCTTTATAGATGAAGAGTCTTCTAGGTTGTAAACCACGCAGAGGTGAAGTTTCACATATCTCTGCAAAGTCAGCCATGAAAAATTCAGTGTGGTAAAGTCTCCCCATAAGCTCATCTAGGAGATGTGGTTAATTTCTGATAAAGAATCAATCATGAATATAAGATATTAGAGACAACATGTAAATACTTCATTTTCATGTCTTCACTGAGAAAACTAATGCTGACATGAATGCTTATCAGCATACTACATATGCCTGTAAATAAGATGTAAAAGCTACATGTAAATACATAAATGTTAGCCATATTTGGGATAGGTAAGATTTTGATGAATTCTTATTCACCCTACTCATCAATGTACCTCATGTAAATTATATCTGTATGGAGAGTCAGTCTGTTATAGATTACTTACTTGAATTTTTATTTTACCTAAATGAATTTTGCAGGTGAGATATGCCTGACGTTGCTGGACCCTGGAAAACTTAAGTCCCTTGTTACTTTATAGAAAAAAAGAGTAGCCATTGCTCATTTTCCAAAAACCAAGCAGCTTTGGATAATCAAGGTCATATACTTATGTGATTAATTCCAGGTATGGCAAGCAGTAGAGGATGATTAGGAAGATATCTTAAGGAAAAAAAAAATCCTATAAAAATTATGTCCAAACTCCTATTTTTGACAAGGAAATACAAAATGCAATGATATGGTTGAATAAGGGGGAAGAAGGGGGACACAGTGCAACATCTGGCAGAAATGAATAGACACCTCCGTTTTTGAAGAGATGTATATGTTTGCCACAGAGATTTCTCCCAAGTCAGGCCTCATGCCATCAGAAAAATCTTTTTTATGTTGCCCTTCCTACTGTATTATTATTCTTTTGTAATGCAATATCTCAGGTGGCAATGTAGCACTAGTGATAACTACTGCCAACTGGCGCTATATCATTACATAGTATTTGCAGGAAGACCTTTAAATACTTTTACACTTCTTTTTTGTATTAACTATCTCAGAGACTGAAATCAAGGGACGTGTCATATTACTACAAAAACAGAAAAGGATGTAACCACAGATATGAATGCAGAGTCACGATGAGGAATACAAAATAAATTCCCTTCAGTTCTTTGGGAAGTCCCAGCATGATTAGTGCTTGAGTAACCAGAGGAAAGGGAACTTTGGCTTCACTGACTCATGTCAAGATTTTCCAGCGCTTTCTTTTTTTTTTCTTTTGGTCTCATTTTTAATCTGAACATTATAAAAAACCCCAAACGCAATTATTTCTGTATTGATATCAATTTATTCCCTAGCAATTTGTTTTCCTAAAAAATTCCTACTTCCTACAATTACCTAATTGCTGCATACCTTTTCCCACGTTGTGTCTTTCATTCAGCTACATCGAACTACAGGAATGAGTAAGTCTCATCTTAAGCTCCCACTGCATTTCAGGAACTAAGACACAGAAATTAGGTTTTCCTCAACTCTCAGATCACACATCAGCTACAGAATTTAGATGTCCCACACTAAGTCTCACAGTCTTATCCTATTTACCTTGTCGCCCAATTACAACACAAATAATATATATCATAAAAACCCAGGAAAAAAAAGATAATCAGAACAAATAAAATAAAAAAAAAAACCACAGCAGGGGTGGAAGCTAGATTTTTCTAGCATAACTTTTCCAATAAAGTCAATAGAAGCTACAGATACTTGGCACCTCTGAAAAACAGGCTGTAAGCAGTTTGCACATGGTAATAACAAAAGGTTGTGACAGAGCTAAAATACAGTCCAAATCTCCAGGTTTTCTGTGACTAGGCTGGGAACAGTAAAATAGGATTGACAATATAACACAACATAACATGTAATTCTACAACATCTCACTAAGCATATTCAACTAAGATGTAAAACTAATTTCAGTAAAGGTGGCCTTAATTTCAAGTAATACAGTGTTGATTTCTGGGTCTGTGTTGAAACTATGCCATATGGTCTTAAAGGGAAAAAAAAAAAAAAGACGCTGTGAATTTGGATTCTTAAAATATATAAACAAAAAAGTAATTCTATGAATCTTTCTTAAGCGAAATTATGGCTTTTTACAAGGGATTAATAGCTGTTCATCCTGCTGTCAAAGATATAATTGTGAAAGTCAACAAGATTGTGTGGAAATTCTGAGTTCTGTGATATTTAAGGGGAAAATGTTGGCAACAAAGTGCTCTCATTTTCACCACGCTAACGTGATATTAGAAACTATTCCTGCCAATATTTGTCCATTATGCAGTTGTTTCTGCTCACCTTACAATAGAAGGGCTCTGGAGGCTCTCAGAGCTCACATTTTAGTTCAGATCGAAACCATGTTTTTGAAGTTAATCTCCTGACTGTTCCTGCCTACTGAATTCTAGTTTCTATTGCAGAATAGTGTCAGAGTACACAATGCAGATTCCTTTACAATGAAACTAGGTAGGAGGATGTGCTCCAGGGACACACCTAATCGTCCTCAATTGCTAAGGAACCTTCACTCCCCGGGTGCAGGGACTAGACTAGATCTAGTTAGAAGTAAACTCCCTTCAAGGTACAATGTGGATAGAGGCTCCCTAGCACCAACTGTTTTAGTCAAAGAACAAGTACTACTTTTGGACAACTACTTGCTAACGTAGACACAGCTTTTGTTTTCATGTTTGCAGTTTTCTTTGTTTTTATTTATAGACACATGATTTCTTATTCTGACAAGCATCACTTAAAATGTCAAGCATCAGAATCTGATTGATTTGCCACTTATTCCAGATGTACACTATGCAATATTTTTGGCTTCAGTAAAGTTGCTCCAGATTTGCATAGGTATGAGAGAAGAATTAAACAGACTTTCTCCTAAATTCACTGCTACCTTCAAAATCCCACTAATCCCTATGATGCTTATCCAGTACCCTTGCCCTCCTTTGTGCTGATGAATCTGCCGTACGCTCTTGTCTCTGAAGTGGATGATGTAAAGATTCTTTGAAGAAAGGGGATTTGCATTTGATACAGTTCTGGCTATCCTTACCAAATCCATTGACACAGAATATAGAGCTGCTATGAGGAGTCAGGGGAAAAAAAAAAAAAAAGAAAAAAAAAAAAAAAAAAAAAAAAAAGCATCAAAAA
>VYZM01009823.1:150-10735 GCA_013398915.1 Dromas ardeola
GCAGGGCCCCAGCTGCTCTCTTCCAGCCTCCGGCGCCATTTGGAGCCCGGTGTGTGTAGGGGGGAATACAGAAATTATTAACTTCCCCCCCAGATATCTGCGGTTTCCTGAGCCGCGGTGCTTGTGCCTGGCTGAGGCCCGGCGAGGCTCTGGCATGGACGGGGAGACTAAAACCGGGGCAGGGAGCTGAGGGAGGTGTCACGGTGGGCAAGGCTAATGCCGAAGAGCCCCCCCGTGCTCTGAAAGGGAAGGGTTGTTGCCCAGCGCCTTCGCCCTGCACAGGGTGGGCAACGCTCCCTCTCCTTACCTGACCCCCAGCAGCCCCATGGAGCAGCCTGGCGGGGTACGGGGGCTCTGAGCTACAGGGGAAGGGCACGGAAGGGGAAGGTTGTAGGGCGCAGATTGCGGCCGCAGGACTCTCCACAGGGTTCCGCATGTGTCAAAAACCACGCGCGGAGGCTGACAGCCCCAGTGCCTCGCCGGGGGGGGGCTCAGCTGCCCCTCGGCAGGGTTAAAACCAACAGAAACGGGCAGATTTTGCCCGGGTGGGGTCGTCGTCCCCCCCCGCAACCTGGTGTCAGCAGACAGAGCGATGCCATTATCCTGTGACAGAAGCTGCTTTACGCCATCAGCTCCTGCCTGGACTCGGTAGCCATTTGATGCGGCCAGAGTGAGCACAGATTGCCAATTTTCGGAGGCCGGTGGCTGCTCGGGAGCGGATCTGGTGTCGTTTGGGAAGCGGTACCAGCATGGCAGGGAGGGTCAAACACACCACCCAGCCTCCCTTCCTGGGGAGCGGCGCTCATCTCCAGCAGGAGAGTTTCTCCTTCGTTTTTTCCAGGCGGTCACTGCTGCTCTCCCCGTGTTTTTATCCGGCACTGATGTCATCTTTCCATGAGTTTCTCCTTGGCAAATGGAGCTTGAGCTGTGAAAGGGCCAACTGGATTTATGACCTTTGCCTATGGATAGGTGGGGACGGCTTGCTGTCCCCAAAACCAGTGGCAAAATTTGGGGGGGGCCCACAGATGTTTGCAGCTGGCGGCAAAAGCCCCGGGGAGCTCCCAGGGGTTGGCGAGGCCCCTGAGCAACTCGTCCCCCTCTCAGATACAGCCACGGACACAGTGGGGGGGGGGCTGGAAGGTGTCACCCCCCCGAGGTCAGGCGTTTCTCAGCTGGATCGTGGCTCGCTGCCAGGCTTCACAGCGTCCATGGGCTGCTGCACGCTCTCCCAGGGGTGTCAGAAACCACTTGGTTTGCTCTGTGATGGGTGTGGAGGAGCTCTAGGCGGAGCTGGGGGGTTGAGAGGTGTGGGTGACACTTGGTTACCCCCCCAGGGTGGCTCTGTGTGTGTTTGGGCTCCTCACCCCGAGTCCCAAAGCTGAGGCTGCGACACCCGTGGGAGTGGGAAGCAGCTGGAGATGCGAGAAGAAGATCAAGCTGCCAAGGTCTTCTCCAAAGCGTGACTGGGGTCTTGCTGCGAGGAGGGGACAGGCCCCCCCCACCAAAGAGGTGATGGCCAGAGCCAGGGGGAGCAGCCGCCACGCGTCTCCCGTGGCTGCCGGTGCTGTTTTGTGTCACTCGGCCATCGCAGCTTTACCGAAACCAGCCGGAGCCTGGCTGGAAGACCCGAGCGGGCCGGGAGACCTTGGCAAGCGGTGATGGCTGCCTGCGGGCTCGAGGAGATGGTGACGGACGACCCGAGGCTGGGGACTGGTGTGCAGTGGCTAAAAATCAGGGTACAGGCAGCCACTGGGTTTCCTTCCTGTGCTAGTGGGTCTCCTTCGACTGGTGGGGTGCAGCACTGGTGGTCAGGGGCCAGCGGAGGACAGGAGTGGGGCTGTGTAACCCATCTGGGGGCAAAACTGGCCAAACTGCAGGGGAAAAGGTCATTTTTAGGTTCAGCTCTTCTCTCCGTCCCTTCTGGCGTCCTGATGGATGTTGGGAATGAAGATCTGGCAAGAGTGTGGGAGAGCGGGAGCTCCCTGGTGGCATCGAGGAGTTCCCAGTGTCGCTGGAGATGCTGGGGCGAGCTGGGGAGGGCAGGATGGCTCCGTCTTCCTCGCTGGAACAGCAGGCTGTGGTTTTATTCTGCCTTAAAACCCAGCCTGAGACCAAAGGGGAAGAGTGGGACCCAGAAAATGCGGATTTGGGGGGGCCAAGAAGCAGGACGGGGGCCTGGTGTCACACCCGGTGGTGGATTCATACCTGGAGCCTCTCACCCCCTTATTTCGCTGCTGGAGGCGGCGGTGGTTGTTATATTGATGCTGGTGCGGGGACTTCGGTGGAAGAAACCATTTTAAGCGCGGTTCGGCGAGCAATCCCTCAGCTCTGAGCAATGGCAGGCGAGCCTTGGCTAATTAGAGACTGCAAACGAGTAGCCCGCGAAACTCCCGCATCTGTCGTGTTTGTCTTCGTTAAGGCTGCTGCGACACTTCACCAGTTAATTATCACACACCCCAGCCAGCAGCCTGGTTAGAGATTATCTGTGTGAAGTCCAGCAGTTCCAAAGTTTATTATTTATTTTTAACAAAGATAAGAGCGTGTGTTTTCAAAAGCCATTAGTGATTTCGCACTGCTGTTGCGGTAGTAGCTTTTAAAGTCGCCTGGCTTTTCTTTCTGCTGGGAGAGGAGAGCTGAAGTGACACTTAAAAACTCTACGGAGGGGGTGTCCTGATCACTGGAGGTGTCTGAGCCCCCTAAACTCTGCCTGGAAATATTTCTGCAGGTAAAGGTGATGTTTTTCTGGGTAAAGGTGACATTTCTGCAGGTCAAAGCGCCGTCAGTCCCTGCTCCGGCCGGCGATGCCGCAGGGGGGCAGCAATTCCTTCTGCAAGGAGGGAAAAAAAAAAGCTGAATTTTGCAAACCGCATCATAACACGCCTGCCTATAAATAGCCCGGCTTCCCCGGCGCTGCTGGGAGGTGTCGCAGCCTGTCGCGACGCCCGGCTTTGTCGGGAGATGGCGAAGCCTGGGCAAACAAGCGCCACGGCCGCCTGCAGAGCTGAAAACAATCCCCGAGCCAGAGGAGTTGGGGGATTCGTTAAGATGTCGGCAAGGCCGGCTGGCTTCTGGCTCCGGAGGGATCCCGGTGTTCCTGGCATTGCCGTGCCATGCTCCAGCTTGGGGCCTCAGTAGAAGTGGGACAGCTTCTCCGCCCCCAAAATAAGCAGCCCCCAGGGAGGTTTGTTGGGTACGGCTGACCCCCAAAACGTGACTTGGGGTGTCCTTCGAGCGATGGGAGCCTCGATTCTCAGCTGTGCTGTATTCGAGGCTGCTATCCCTATGGAAAGAGAAAATAAACCTGGATGAGGTGGCCGGCGCCTGTGTCTCGGTGGCTCGTGGCACGTCTCAGTGGCCCAGGCCATCCAAAACCAGGCTGTTCCCAGACATCGCTCACTCCCGTCCTTCTCTCTCCCTCTCCTCCCCAGCTAAGAAGAAGAACAAGAAGGGCAAGACCCTCACTCTGACGGACTTTCTGGCAGAGGATGGTGGCGGCGGCGGTGGCCCGACCTATATCCCCAAACCCGTCAGCTGGGCCGACGAGACAGATGACTTGGAAGGAGATGGTACTGTCCTTTCCCGGCTCGCGGGAGCTCCCCAGTCAGTCAAACAGCCAAAAAGCTCTTTTAACACCGATACAAGAAGTCTCTTGGCCGGCGGCACCCTGGGGTTGAAGGGGTGTGGGGGCAGTTTGTCCACAGATACGTCCTTCCCCTTCTTCCACTGCTGCAGGGAGGGGGGGGAAGGGATGGGAGGTGTTGGTAAGCACCCCCCGGCCAGCTCAGGTTGGGCCGTACCCTTGAACAGCCGGTGACCCACAACGGCACGCCCGAACATTGCCAGATTTGCTGGTTGGCTCTTTCATGGGGAGTAATTAAGCTGAGAGAGCAAACCCAGGACTCGTTAGGAGCCGGACTCGCGGTCTGGTGAAGGGGACGGAGATTTGCACCCTCGCGGGGGCCAGAAACAGGATAAAGAGCTTTTTGTTGGTGTAACCGGAGCAGAGCGAGCGGAGGATGGGCAGAGTCACCCAAGCCCAGGAGTTACCGGGGAGCGGGGTGACCTCCAGCTCGGCTGTCGCAGCCAACTCTCCCTCTGAAACCATTACTGTTGAGCTGGGGTATTTTTCCATCGAGACGAGCTGTGATTTAAACAGGAATTCATCCCGGGAAGGCTTAATGCTTTATTAAACGGGCGGCTGGACTAAATGTCCCCTCTCCCGTGCAGTTTGACCTGCCCCAGTTTCTCCGTGGGGGCTGCCGGTGCCTTTTGGGCAGCTTCTTTCCTGCTGGGTCGAGCAGCTCGGCCGGATGAATGTCAGGGCTTTAACATGCAGCTCCTCGGTCATAATGCTGCTAGTGGCACCGTGCGGCGAGGCCGATGGCCTTGGCAGCAACCGGTCTCTAGTTGGATGCTTTTTGGGGTGATTTGACGAATTTCTCCCTTTAGTTTCTACCACTTGGCACAGTAATGATGATGACGTGTACCGGGCCCCTCCGATCGACCGCTCCATCCTGCCCACTGCCCCGCGGGCCGCTCGGGAACCCAACATAGACAGAAGCCGCCTCCCAAAATCCCCCCCTTACACCGCCTTTCTGGGAAACCTGCCCTATGACGTGACGGAAGAATCCATCAAGGACTTTTTCAGAGGACTCAACGTGAGTAACGGCTCAGAGCTGGGGCAGGGCGGTGCTGGGGGTAACATGGGCTGTAAAGACCGTGATTTCGGATGCCCCCATCCCCCTTTGCTGCCTCTGTTTGTTCCCGCTTTGCTGCGGATCGGCCGTGGCAGCTCCTGGCACCTGCAGGTCTGTCTGTGCCCGGAGCTGTGTTTTCCAGCCGGCCATGGTTGTTGGATGCTGGATTTCGGGTGAGTTGCTTGACTTCCAGCAGGCAAACGGCTGATCCCACTGTTCCAGCCGCGACAGTGACGGAACAGGAACAGTTCAAAGCAGGCGGCTGGTGTTTCTCCCGCTGAACCAGGCAGAGAGGGAACGTTGGGCTGGATCTTGGGGTGATTTGGGCTGCACAGCTGATGCCAGGTGCCCACCCAGCTGCTCGCTCCCCTTCAGCAGGCCAGGAGGAGGAAGTCTGTGGGTCGCAATAAAGACAGGGAGATCACTCACCAATTAGTCACAGGCAAAACAGTCTCAACTTGGGGAAAACTAAATTTATTACCGATTATAATAGACTTGCTATTGCTGTTACCTGTTCCAGCACCTGGAGAACCTCCTCCTCCTCTGAAATTTGCATTTCCTCTGCTCCTTCTCACTTTTCCCCCCCTTCCTCTGCCTGTCTGGGTTTTTCTGCCCTTTTGTAAATATAATTTCACAGAGGCACCACAGATTGTGCCGATGGGCTCCGCTGTGGCCTGAGCTGGGGCTGGCCCTCTCGAGGGGTTTCCCAGCTGGAGATCCCTCAGGATACATCCTTCCCCATGGCCAAGAGCAGGAGGTGCTCCTGGGGAGCCTGCGACTGCCACGACAATATTATTTTTTCCCAGCTTTAAGAATGTTGGAGCCCTTGGGTTATTCAGGGAGGAGATGGGGAGGGCGAAGGAGAGCCAGTGAGGAGAAACGGCCGCTTCTCTCCTGGCAGATCAGCCTGGGAAACGCAACTGGGATCCAGCATTCCTGGCACGGCTGCTGATGGCAGCAGATAGCTCCCCGCGGGCAGAGCGACGCTGCTTACCTGCATCTTGCCTTTTCGGCTTGTTTTTCTGACCTCTGGTGACTGCTGAGGCAGCATCCGCTCCCCCTCGGAGAGTGACAGCCTGGCGCAGGCTCCTGTCGAGGAGGAGGAGGGAGCCGAGAGGCTGCAGCCCCGGCCAGATCTAGGCAGAGGGTTCGGTGCTACGCAGGAGAGTAAGGAGCAAAGCAGGATGGTGGCCCTCGCCCTTGCAGAAGTCGTTTGCCCGGCATCCGTCGCTTGTTCTCCCTTCCCAACCTCTCCTTGTTGTGGTTCCTCACGTCTGAAGACAATTCGTGCCTTCCCTTTGCCGGCACGTAACGAGCTCCGCGGGCAGCTGCCGCTTTCCGGCCCTTGGAGCAGGGAGTGACCCGGGAGCAGCTGCATTTGGGAACCAAAATGCGTCCAGGAGAGGTTGTAGAAGGCGTTAGTGCAGCGGGGGGTGTGATAGGGCCTGGGGGCGATGCCAGGGGCTCCGAGTGTGACCGGGGTGCACATAGAAGACGCGACACGTAACCCAGCGAAGCGGTGAGCTGGCCCTGCAGCCCGAGGACTCGTGTAGAACACGAAATGACTGGGTTGAGCAGGCCCCAGACTGGTTTTCCACGGGGTTTTTTTTTCGGGAGCCTGGAATGAGCTCTGAAAGCATGTGGGATGTGAGGGGCCGGCCGTGGGGTTGGAGCCCCGTTCCTGGGGCATGGAGTAGAGCTGAGCTCTCTTGGCCCTTCGGATCCGTGCCCGCTGCAGCTGGAAGCCTCTTGCCAGTGCCAGATTCCTCCCTCCAAACAAGCGTCGGTGGCACTTGTAGTGGGAACCTGTGGTGTGTTTGAAGCGGGGTTGAACCCCGCTCCTCTTTGAGAGTATTTCTTCAGCCCTTGACAGCCTTGAGTCGCGTTGTCTCAGGTAACTCGGTCCTTGCCTGTTGTATTAACATGAGCAAGAATCTTAATGCCAGTTTTCCTCTTCTCTCTGCCCGCAGATAAGTGCTGTGCGTTTGCCGCGGGAGCCTACCAATCCGGAGAGGTTGAAAGGTTTTGGTTATGCCGAGTTTGAAGACATAGACTCTTTGTTCCAGGCTCTGAGCCTCAATGAAGAGGTGAGTCCCACCCCTGACAGAGCAGGACTGGTGCCTGCAAGCCCCCAAATGCCGCCCCCGCCACATCAGGCACGTTCCGGTGCATCCTGGGTGCTAGAGATGCATTAAGAGGTGTTTTCTTGTAGAGCAGTGGCTTTCCCTGCTGGAAAAAGTCTTAAATGGGGGAAAAAAAGTGCTTTTTAAGGTGATGAGGGCCCCAGCAGAAGCACAGTATGGCACCAGCTGCTGCTCTGTGCTCAGGCATGGCCCCAGGCTCGGCTCTCGGCCCTGTGCCCATCTTCAGGCCTCAGGGCCGACTTCTCCCTGTTGTTTCCAGTCTCTAGGGAACAGAAGGATACGAGTGGATGTTGCCGATCAAGCTCAGGATAAAGGTGAGCGTCCTGCTGGCTCGCGATCTTTCCTTCGCTGCGGCGCTCTCGGTAGCCACGTCTTGGCCATCGGCCTGGCTGAGGAGGGACAAATCGCTGTTGTCCCGACCCAGATCGTGGTTCAGGCTCGGCACCTGCCTGTGTGGCCGCGGGGCCTGGCTGGGATGTTTTGCCTGCCGGCGCTTATCTAAGGGGGTTGTGTTGGTTCCTCCCCCGCCCCTGGGCTGTCCCTATCGCGCTAATTGACTCAGCCAAGGGCTTCTCGCAGCGGTGGTGGTTCCTGCTGATAGGGAGTAGTACCTTCAGAGAGGCTGCGTTGTGGTCTCGCTCGATTGGCGGCCGCTTCTCCACCCGCGAGCTGAAATTCCCTTCCCCGGCAGATCGGGACGATCGCTGCTTTGGCAGAGATCGGGATCGCTTCCGGGACTCGGAGAGGTTCGAGAGCGACTGGAGGGCCCGTCCTGCCACCACCGACAGCTTTGATGATTACCCACCCCGCAGGGGCGACGACAGCTTCGGAGACAGTGAGTTGGCACAAAAATAGGTGTTCCTTCCGTTACTGTCCTGAAATGGTGACAGAGGGGGTCTGAAGGGCGATGAAGGAGTTGGGCTGTTGCTTCCCTCCGCTTCTCCCTTGGCAAGCAGTTCTCCCGCGGGATTCGGTGGCTGTTTCCCCTGCATCTGTAGCCCAGAGCCAAATCTGCCGCATCTTTCCATGTGGATGGTTTTTCTTCCTTTCCGTTGTTTTCCCCTGAAAATCTGCCTTATCTTGACATCCAGGTGTGCTTTATTCTGCTCCGTCTGTGATGGGATGCTGACGGAGCAGCCACCCACCCGGAGCTCATTCCCCAGCTAGATCCTTGCAAGGGCGAGTGCAGCAGCGCCGTCTCCCATCTGGAGAACAGTAGCGGGGTTTTCCTGCTTCGTTAAGGGATTTGTGACTCTCTTACAATAACGAGCGCAGGAAAATCCCTGCCGGTGTCCGTCACCTGAGCGTTCAGGCTAAAACGCTGTGCCAGGTCCCTCTGTGCTGCCCGGCTCACGCCGGCCCCCCCTTCTGCCTCCAGGGTACCGGGATCGCTATGACGATCGGTATCGTGATGGTCCGCGGAGGGATATGGACCGTGGCTTCGGGGGCAGGGATCGCTACGATGACCGCAGCAGAGACTATGACCGAGGTGGGATATTCCCGAAGGATTGCTGGGGTGGAGAGGGGTGAAGGTGAGACTCCGTCATGGCAGATGAGCTGCCCAGTGTGGCCCAGTTCCCCTCCTGTAACTGGGGAAGGGGTGCGGAAGATGAGCTTCCTCTCCAGGCAGCTTTAACCCCTGGCCTGGCTCTGGTCCTTATCAGAACCCGGATTTTGAGGCCGTTGAGTCAGGAAGGTGCTGGCCTGCAGGAAGGCGTCCCGCTCTGTGCCCCGCCAGCCTGGGAGGGACTGGGAGTTACTGGGAAGGGTCACCTTTCCTCTTGCAGGCTACGATTCCAGGATAGGCAGCGGCCGGAGGGCTTTTGGCAGCGGCTATCGCCGGGATGACGACTACCGAGGGTGCGGTGACCGCTACGAAGACCGCTATGACCGGCGGGATGACCGGATGGATAGGTGGAACTCCCGGGATGATTACGGCCGGGATGATTTCCGCCGTGATGACAGAGGTAACGGCTCTGTTGGGGGGATCTGACCGCCCCCGGCCACGCTGAGAGCGGCTCAGGCTGGGATTCGCGCTCACTCGTGGTGTTGTGGCGCCTTCCCAGGTCCCACTCAGAGGCCGAAGCTGAACCTGAAGCCCCGGAGTGCGCCCAAGGAGGAGGAGACCTCCGTGGCCCCCGCGCCCCAGTCCAGCCGGGCTGCCTCCATCTTCGGGGGGGCCAAACCGGTGGACACGGCCGCTAGGGAGCGGGAGGTGGAAGAGCGGCTACAGAAGGAGCAAGAGAAGCTGCAACGCCAGCTGGAGGATGATAAGAGGATAGACAGACGGCCCCGAGAGAGGTGGGCTGGGGCCAGAGGAGGATGGGGAAGGGGCTTCTGGCTGCCCCGCAGTGGGCTGTTGGGCTTAAAACCAGCTTGGTGACTGGGGGGCATCATAGAATCAGAGAGTCACAGCACGGGTTGGGTTGGGAGGGACCTTAAAGCTCATCTCATTCCAGCCCCTCTGCCCTTGGTTGCTCCAAGCCCCGTCCAACCTGGCCTTGAGCCCCTCCAGGGATGGGGCAGCCACAGCTGCTCTGGGCAACCTGGGCCAGGGGCTCACCAGCCTCAGAGTGAAAAATGTCTTCCTGAGATCTCAGCTCAGTCTCCCCTTTTTCAGTGTAAAACCCTTCCCCCTTGTCCTGTGTCTCCCCTCCCTGATCCAGAGTCCCTCCCCAGCTTTCCTGGAGCCCCTTGAGGGACTGGAAGGGGCTCCAAGGTCTCCCCGGAGCCTTCTCTTCCCCAGGCTGAACCCCCCCAGCTCTCCCAGCCTGTCCTCACAGCAGAGGGGCTCCAGCCCCCCCAGCATCTCCGGGGCCTCCTCGGGCCCCGCTCCAACAGCTCCGTGTCCTTCTGCTGTTGGTGCCCCAGCGCTGGAGGCGGCGCTGCAGGGGGGTCTCACAGAGCGGAGCAGAGGGGCAGAATCCCCCCCCCTCGCCCTGCTGCCCACGCTGCTGGGGATGTCCAGGCCCTGGTGCGATCCCTTGGCCAGCCTGAGGAGCAAGGTCACACCCGCGGTGGCCTTCTTTTCCCCCATGACCATTGCTCTTGGCAGCGGTGCTGATAAGGCTCTTCGGGATGCCCTGGACCCACTTGCTGACCCTCGTCCCTCCCTGCCTTGTGGCTCCCGAGTGCCCGCTCAGCCCTCTTTCCCCTCTGGCACAGGCATCCCAGCTGGCGAAGCGAAGAGAACCAGGAGCGATCGCGGACGGGGAGCGAGTCCTCGCAGACCGGCAACTCGGGGCCCCCCGGCACCTCTGTGGGAACCGGCCCGACGGGCAGGAGTAAGTAGAGAGCGGGAACTTGTCACTTGTCACCCCTCTTGCAGCTTAACGGGTGACCCTCCGTCGGTTTGTGTCTCCCCTGCAGCCACACGAAGGAGGGAGAGTGAGAAGTCCTTGGAGAACGAGACGTTCACCAAAGAGGACGATGCCCCGTCTCCCACCTCCAAGGCGAAGGAGGAGAAGCAGCCCCTGAAGGTGATGCCGGCGCCGCCGCCCAAGGAGAACGCCTGGGTGAAGCGGAGCAGCAACCCCCCCGCGCGCTCCCAGAGCTCGGATTCGGAGCAGCACTCTCCGACGAGGTTGGTGCCGCGGGGGGGGACAACGTGTCCTGGCCCTCGGGCTACCTTGAGCTGGACATGGGCTGGCAATGTGCACTCACGGCCCAAAAAGCCACCGGCAACCTGGGCTGCATCCCCAGCAGTGGGCTGGGGGGGGGTGAGGGGGGGCATTCTGCCCCTCT
>VYZM01009834.1:0-23128 GCA_013398915.1 Dromas ardeola
AAACCTCTCTTATGAAGAAAGGCGAGGGATTCGGGTCTTTTTAGACTGGAAAAGAGAAGAATGAGAGGGGACCTTATCAATGCTTACAAATACTTAAAGGGTGGGTGTCAGGAGGATGGGGCCAGGCTATTTTCAGCCGTGCCCAGCAACAGGACAAGAGGTAATGGGCACAAACTCGAGCATAGGAAGTTCCACCTAAACATGAGGAGGAACTTTACTCTGAGGGTGGCAGAGCACTGGAACAGGCTGCCCAGAGAGGTGGTGGAGTCTCCATCTCTGGAGACATTCAAAACCCGCCTGGACGCGTTCCTGTGCAACCTGCTCTAAGGTGGCCCTGCTCTGGCAGGGGGGTTGGACTAGATGATCTCCAGAGGTCACTTCCAACCTTACCATTCTGTGAGTCTGTGATTCTGTGAGTAAACTGATGCATGGAGATATCTGAGTTTTTTTGAGAACTCTGCAACAGAAAGCCTTTCCCCACTCCACAGAAGAGCTGTGCAGTGCTGCCTTTAACCTCTCTGTGCTGAATGCTGGTATTTGGTCAGACAATTCTGCAATCTAGAGGACTAAATCTGTATTTTGAGTGGCCTTCTTCAAAGGATGCTTGTTAGAGATACACAAAGGAAATGTTTTAACTACAGAAATGATGATCCGAAGACACTCAAATTCAGACCAAAAGTCCCAGTCCTGCTAAAACCTGATAAAAACCGCTCCAGCTTTTTGTCCCTTGGCATCTTTGTTTCACAGCGTTCTTCAGACTGTTTCAGAAACTCAGCACAGATGAAACAGGCAGAATTTTAGCTGTTTCCCAGTGCAGTTGAATCATTGTCTAATAGGGAGTAACAACACCTACTCTTGTTAAGAAGTGAGCTGAATTGACAGATGTCTGCAACGGTTGAATCAGTCTACACATCATGAAATAAAGAGATAAAATACTATACAAGCCAGAAGATAAAAAGCCAGGAGATGACAAAATATGAACAAACCTTGAAGGCAGTTGTCTAAACCTACAAGAACTCATATGCTCTATTCAGTTGTCGGTTCCTATTATTAGGATATTTACTGTCCTACAAGGAATCCAGGTTATAACGGGGGATTTCTGTCAGTGAGATAGAACATATCTATAAAATGAGTAGTCTGGCAAGGCAACACACGCTTACCACGGGGAACACAGGCTGACCATTGCCCACCAACAGATTGGGGCTGGGCTTTGGGAATTGCATGCAGAGAGCTTTTATGCCTGAGTCTGACTGCTGCTGGCAGCACTGGGCGATTCCCCAGCCTGCTTCCCAGTGTCCTTCTCCATGACGGGAAGCACTTTCCAGGCCCATCTCTCTGCCCAGCCAGGCTCCTGTTGTGTGAATCTGGTCATGCCTATTGTGCCCAAGGCAAGTTCTGAGCTGACTTGTCAGTGCATTTAAACCTCGCTCTATCTGACTGTACCTATGGTCATTCTCCTTCAAGGCAAGACACACTGAAGTAGGAATTTGTACATCTTGATGGTACTTTAATGCCTTGGTTATTGCTGTCTCTATTGGCGCCTGTCACTGCACTCTTCACATGTGCTTCCCTGTAGGATCCTCTTTCGGTTTAGAATTTACCTGCAAAATGTTACAGGTAGGAACAAAGAAAGGTGCAAAGAGTCATCCTTCTCCTTTTTTCCTTCCAAAAGTCTCCATCTATCACTGCCAGATGGATGCCAGATGCTCACTCTGCACAGCTTCTCCTCATTTCTTGAGTATGCAAGGCAGACCCCTGAGATTTCTCGTCCCGTTGTTCTCTCTGTAGAATATACCTGCTCCTTTTGATGTACTTCTTCATTTTGTTTTTTTCTCTTAGCACCAACCACTTCATTTCCATGTCACTTTTTTCACTTTGGATTTTCTGCCAGTAGGATTTCTGGCAAGCTACATCTGAAGCTCTGGTTGGTGGAGATGGGCAGGCTGAATGTTCTGATGAGTAACAGTCACAGATGAATGCCTATATTCTGATAGTTGCCAAGAAGTTACACAACTACACATCCCTTGGCCCTTTAAGGTTCCTCTGAGATGATCCTCTGGTGTAAAGCATTTTGTAGCTCAGAATAACTAGCCAGGAAAAGATTGTTAGTGCCTAGATGCGCTGTATGGGTGCTCCATATCCCAGATAAAGGTTCAGAGATAGGATCAACTGAGAAGGTCACAGCTGTGACACCCTTAGATTTAAGTTAATCCCTGGGTGCCAAAAACAACCCCTGAGAGATGGTGTCAGTCCGCAGAAAACAGAACAAGGTCCCTAGTGTTTCAATCTGGAAAACAGAATTATCTCTAGAAGCGCGAGAACTGGAGACTGTAATGCCTTTATTCCCCTCTGCATTGATGACTGCTTAATGGAAGGGAAAATCTGGATTCTGAAGGCTTTAGACCAATAATGGTGTCACAAAGCTCAGGCAGGGCCCTTAGGGTGACCTGACACCTGTTGGAAGCCATCATGCCACATCAGGGGTCTACAGTTAGTTCCTGCACAGCACACATGGAGAATTGGTCTTATAAAAGTTGGATCCACAGTAGTCAGCATGCTGAGCAGTGAGCAGCTTAAGTTTACACCTGGGAGTTCAGTGAGAGGCGTTTAAGTCTCCTCTGTCTCAAGGAGTGAGATGATACACTGTAATCCACAGAGAGTCATCAGTTCCCAGCTCTTGCTGGTGATCCCTGAGAATACCTATCATCTCCAGTTCCTGCAGGAGAAGGTGGCAGCCAGAAGAACACCTCATTTATACATCCCAGCAGTGCATAGGTGTGACCTGGGCATCATTACGGTGAGTTTTACTGACAATTATGTGCCACAGAAATTCAGGTGTCTGCAGAGTTATGTAAATTCAGGTTCTCAAAATAAATGCAAATTACCTACTGCCATTGGGCTAGTGGATTGTGTCTTGACTCAACACTAAAATGTGTCTTGACTATGAAAGAGGACCCATGCTGGTACTGAGTCTAATCACTCTCTTCTCACTTTTGCCATCCTCAGTAAAAACAGATACAAATCTAGTGAGAATACTGTACTTTTATATATTGTCATAGTTATTAAATGTGAAACATTTTACCACTGTGCCTCCCGAAAGCCATAATAGAGAAAAGTATCTTGAAGACAGGATGTGCTAGTTGTACTATACGATTGAAATTTTAATTAAAAATTCTACAGAAGAAAGCAAGATAGAAATAACATAACCTGTATCACATGGTGTCCCAGTGTCAGATAACACAAAGTGAAAGAGTTAAGGTTTGCAAGACACAAATGAAGATAGCACAGGTGTCTAGCTCAGCAAAGACTTTTATTCTGTGCCTCTTTCCTCCTCCTCGGGAGATGAGATAAAAAAGGAGGAGGATGCAGCAGATGCATGAAAGCAAGCAAATGAATGGAGAACAGTTCTAGTTTGACCTAAGAGAGGGTCAAAAGACAGCTTGGGTGCAGCTATGGCAATTCTCCTTCATTAATAAAAGCCTATGGTTTGTCATTTATTCCAATAAATGTATTTTAAAAAAATATTCTGCATTTAGTCCACCGTTCTTACTCAAATTCAGAGGGATCAACCACACAGCCAAGCAGTTCACACCCTCATTTCTCAGAACTTGGGTGCTCCAGCTAGTTTTAACTGGTGCGTCCAGCTCCTCCATACGTTGTCTCACGGCATTCAAAGGAAAATCGTTCAAGCTAAATGGCACAACTTAAGAACTGGTGACCCAGAGGATGAGAAGTGACAAGCAACAGTCGAGAAGTGACAAGCAACAGTCAAGAAGTTTTCTCGTAGGAGGAAAAAGTGCTGTTGAACCCACATGAATGCACAGGTTCAAGGCAGCTTTTGACACTGAGTTTCGTATCTAGTAGTGTAAGACTGTCTACACCACATTTACAGCCATGATAGGAGACAGCCTGATGCCATTGTCTAACAGCATGTCTAGTCCCCCAGTAGACAAGCCTGGATCTTGCTATAGGTTATATGGTGACTGTGGTATTGATCACGAGTGTTATTGCACTGAGAGCCTGGCAGGAGCATGGGCATGAGATTGACCCACAGCACAGCCCTGTGACCGCTGCCCAGCGAAGTGCCAGGGACGGTGCAATCGTTGAGTGAATCTGCACATCCCCCCCATGAGGAGTCTTGGAGACGTGACATTATAAATGGTTGATGTGAATAGCTGTGTCTGTCCTGAAACTATCCACCTCTTTGCAAAAGCAAGATGTTTTTGAATACTGGAATGCTCATTAGCTTTACTTTCACATTACAACCTCCCTTTTACCTTTTAAAATATTTTAAATTTTCTCACAATACGTAGTCCAATTCAATGTACTATTTGCTATCATTGGACTATTAACTACCATTAAATACACCATTCTGCTATTGGAGAACATATGACAGAGTACCTTAAGTTGGTATCTGCCATTTGAACATTAAAATACAGTTAAAAGATTTGTAGGCCAAAACGTAATAGCCTGTTTTGTTGGACTTTTGTGCATTAGGTTAATGGTGTGACAGGTATTGTGCAATAATCCCATAGAAAAGAACTGTCCTGTCACAAGTTAGGTCTATACACAGCTGGATAAAAGCTGTCATTCCCCTATTTCCATAGCATAAAATGCTTAGACTAATGAGCTTCTATTAGGAAGAATCCTGTTTCCACTGGACTCAAAATGAAAGCTTTAACAATTTTAACTGAAGAGCTATCTGGACAACCGAGATCTGAATTTTGGATGGCCAGTCTAATGTAAAACCAACTATAAGCAACTCATTGTATTATGGTATCATTCTGTTTATTGGATATTAAAATCGTGTACAAGAAAACATCATTATCCTAATTTGAAATGTAGGGAAACTGAGGAACAAGAAAGCAATGGAATTTGCCATCATTAAGCATATAAACAAGCTTAGTCTCCCTATTCAATGCTGTATTCACTAGTTCCACTGCCTACTTATTTAGCAGCAGAAAATATTTACTTGGGAGAAAAATGTCATTTTTTGTTGGGAAGAACCTTCCTGACTCAGATCCTGAACCACAAATTAAGACTGTTTTCTGCTTTCTTTGTTGAGAAACAAATGACATCGCTTTCTGGTTTTTTATCAAGAAATAATGGGCTTTTCTTCATAGAATCATAGATTGGTTCAGGTTAGAAGGGACCTTAAAGATCATCTAGTTCCAACCCCCCTGCCATGGGCAGGGACACCTCCCACTAGACCAGGCTGCTCAAAGCCCCATCCAGCCTGGCCTTGAACACTTCCAGGGATGGGGCATCCACAGCTTCTCTGGGCAGCCTGTTCCAGTGTCTCGCTGCCCTCACAGTAAAGAATTTCTTCCTCATATCCAATCTAAATCTACCCTCTTTCAGTTTAACCATGAGATTTGTTCACATGACTTACAAGGAAAAAGAAGTCAGACAGGAGCTACCATTAAACATCTTTTTATTGTAGTCTTTAATGTACATGCAGAATTAAAAAAAGTGTCAGTTATACCTGTAAGCATATAACAACAATGTAAATGTCTCGGATCAGCAATGTACTTGGATTAGGGACTAATAACTCTAAGTGAACAGACATCTTTCAGGATATACAATTTATATGGTAAATCAAGGTTTTCTTCAGAGTGATTTTCCTCATAAAAAGATAAAATATTTCTTGTTTACAATCTCGCTTGTTTTTAATACTGAAAAAAATCTATAATAGTACACTCTCCATTATGTACATAGAAAAACATAAAACTATATCCATACCAGTGTCTGTTTTAAATGCAAACAATAGTAGTTAATAGCTTTGTAATTTTTTTTGTGCACCCTTTCCCCTCGCCTCCCTCCCCTCCCCTTAAAAAATGCAGCATTTCCTAAAGTTTTCAATGCTTTGGCAGAAACTGAACCGAAGGCACTCCCGTGTTAAGTAAAGCCATATGTGAAATATCAGCGCTAAATAAAAAAGCTGTAGGTGTACCAGACAGCTCCAACCTCATCCCAAGGGCCAAATCTTGCACTCTCTGAGGTCAAGAACTGGTTTGCTGGAGATCCCAACTGGAGCAGGCTCAGGCCCCAGCTCGGTTTACGATAAAGCCGATTAGCCTCACAACTGTTTTTTACAAATGCTTCACGCAAACCATACGAGGATGCAGAGAGCACCTCTGAACACAGTACTATCACGAGGGCAAAAAAAAGCTCCTGCAGGTCACAGCATCAGAACGTGTGGCAAAGGCCTCGCTTTCCGGGCCTCGCACTTTGCAACACGGCACTTTCACACAACACCCTCCGTTTAAGACTTCCCGATGTGGCAGCTCAGCTAAAAAAACGCACAAACCAACCCAAAAACGTGAACTTTCTAAACCCATCCCTCGCGACGGGTTGGTTTAGACTCAGCAAAGTGTCAATTCTCCTGAAAACAATCTGCGCGCTAGTGGCGTCGGCAGGGAAGCTTTGGAAGTGGACAGAAAAGTTTCTCTTCTCAGGGGCAGCTCCTCCTTGGCCTCACGTGGCTTGTGTTTGGCACACCTTCATTCTTCTTGTAACCCAGGGCTATCTCTGGCATACCCGCAATATGTATTTATATGAATACTTTGCAAAAAAATTAAAAACAAAACAGAAAGAAAAAGAAGCCTATGAGAGAAGCACCTAAATGCTTGCTAAGGGATGTGTCGTAAGTCACAGTTGGGAAAACATTTCCATAATGACCAGTTTTAGTTCTCAGCTGCAGCTTGCTTCTGCAATCCTAGCAAAGGCTGAGAAATGACTGGATGCAAACTTCCAAGAGAGAATGAGACAGAAAGGCACCGACCGAAGCTTTTTATGCACATGAAAAGCTTTCCCGTGTCAATGTCTCCAACCTGATAAAGTGTTAGATTTTTGGGACATGTATTAGTTCAGTAATTTGTTTACTTAAACTAATTTATTCATAGTGCACCATATCTCACCATGACTGTAAATAGCTGCAGTCAAGTGACAATCCAATTGAAAAAGAACATTCTGCTAAAACCTGCCAGCTGGTCACGTTCATTCTGCTGCAATAGCTCTGCGCTCTTTGGCCACAATAAAATGAATGGCTTTATAGCGTTGGAAAGCATTTTTGACATTCTTCAGTATCACTGTGGATTTATCTCACAAGGAATGAAGGGTGAGAGAAAAAGCCATCCAACAACACTTCAGTCTCTGGATTGAACGGCCAGCAAAATGATACGCAGCTGGCATGGAAGAATAGCCATTTAAGGTTAGTTTGAAATGCAGACCGAAGGGGGCCAAAAAAAAAAAAAGAAGAAAAAAAAAAAGAAGCAAGTAGTCCAGTAAGAATTAAAAGTAGAAAAGAAACTGAGCAAGTGATTCTTTGTTTTGGGCCAGTATATCCACCACCAGTTGCTGTATGTTGCTTCGGGAAACACGAAACTGGCACCAAAACACTCCAAACAACACAAAACCCCGACCCCCTTCCTAGGCTGATGGCTCTCCTTGAAATGTCCCTCAAATCTCTTTCCGTACTGTGGCTCGGATGCTGCTGAACATTTTGCCTATGGCCTCAAAGAGTGGGTCGCAGAACGTGTGGATGCAGATGGAATAGACGCGGCTAATGCACTGGATCTCAATCAGGTAGCTCCTTATGCACGGCACCACTGCCCAGATGTGCAGGAATGACAAAATGGCAAAGTAGATGCCCCAGATGAGAGCCATAGGAATGCCAAAGATTGCTGACAGTAAACGATAAAACCAGTATTTCGTTACAGTGAAGGTGGTAAAACTGGCCTTCCAAATCCCATCAAAGCTGTGTGTTCCCTCTGGCTCAGCGATCACATCTTCAAAATCAATCTGCAGCAAAGAACACAAAGTCAGGTCAGTCAGACATTCACATCAAGGGTGGATTCCAGAAACACCTTTCCTGGACAGCAATGGTCCCCTGCAACAAAGCACCGAAACACGTACTTCCGACGTCCCAACATGATTCAACCCATTTTAGCACAGCATTTAAGCCATGAATCTTCAGTAACTGTCTTTCTCCAGTGACTACCAGGGAGCCTCGATGACAAGCTCAAAATTAAGACATCTAACTTCTTGATGGAGATGTAGACAAAACTGAATATATTTTCCTCATGCCCTACAGCCCTAAGGATATGCAGTGCCCTTGAAGCCTACTTAAGGCACAAACCAGGTGAACACAATCATCACGCTTTCATTGCCTAACGTAACTGTTTCACATCTTTATGAATAGAATAAATGCAGTCACTACTTTGACTTTTTACACACCTCAAGCATGTATCAATAAAATGGGTTTTATTCATCCCCATTTTCCCATCCTTCTTTGTTGAAATCATTGCTGAATTTTGACAGTGAATAAACAGCGAGGCTAGCTGTTTAAATAAATCCGTGGAAACAGGCATATATAGTTCTTATTAGACTGACAAATAAAATGCTGGATTTTGATCTGCATCAGGTAGAGCTCCTCCTTAGTCTGAAAGGGTTAGGGAGCTCTTTCATCTTATTAAACATAAGGAGGCCCTTCACATTAGAGCCGGTTTGTTCTATCCTATCCTGTTTATGTGCTAACACTCTGTTCATGAAAGACAAGGCCAGAAGGAACATACTCTTCCACATATTTCACAGTTTTGGCTATTCCTAAATCATTCAGAAAGTTACCTAAGGAAGCAGTGCATTCCAACAGGCATATTTTACCACTCTCTGTTGAAATACCGAGCTATTCAGGAAGCTTAATTGTCATAACATTTCTATTAGAAAATTAACAGAATTGCGATGATGGTTCAGCTCCGTGTCACACAAACATGTGTTTGATATAACCCACAATACAGGATATTTAATTTAGTTAGCACAACCAATTGCATAGGTACTGCATTCTGTTTAAATCAGATGAAAGGAAAAAAAGAAATTGCATTCCTGGGACTGGATCCCAAAGTGAGATGCTGCTGCTGCCGTAAGTGAAGATTTACAGGAGCAGGGTAAATATGATATGGGTCGGCAGCCTCAGAAATTTGGGCAATAGTACCTTAGCATGATGAATATATACATACACTCAGTATAAATATTGCTTATACTGTAGGAGAAGGCTTACAATCACTTATTTTAATCTAAAATACACATAACAACTGGAAAGAACTCCTCCCTCTCTACTGTTGAATCTTCAATCGCTTCCAAACAGAAGTTACCAACAAAGGCAAAAATGCTATAAAACCACTGGACTTTCCAGTTTCTTAAATAAAAAAGAAATTCCAGAGCAAAAGTGCACAGTTCAGGCACAATTTAACTGAACAGATTGAAAGTCCTTGGGAGGAAATTTCTGAATCAGCTGTGATATCAAATATTTTGAATGCCTAACGTTAAGCTGGCTTAATTCAACGTATTCCTGGTGACATGGAACACACCTCAGTGCTCTGCACTTGTCCGTAAAGGCCTGCAGAGCCAAAAGTCTGTCTGGACTTTCTGAAACCAGACAGCATAATTTTAAATAATAGCTACAAAAAATGAAAATGAAAAGAGAGTTTGAATCACAGTTCTCTTCTGCAATAGTTCTATGGGTATGCAATAAGCCCTGCTTCTGTAGGTTGCGCACGTGAATTTTTGGTACAAATCTTAGAAAACAGTTTCCTTGAAATCAGTGTCTAAAGACAGCATAGAAAGTACACTGCAGTCAGACAGGAAATTGGGAATTATTTGAGCTCTGTAACTTCAGTGGGTGCAAGACTGAAGCTCTGGTGGAAATAACTCTAATTCTGGGAAAAGCATCACAGGCAACAGTATCTCTGTATTTTCATTGTGGGGTTATCAGACACAAAAGTTCATGTTCGGGGACTACACAACTGACCAAAAATTAGCTTTATGAAGTATATTGACCATAAAATAATTACATGAATCAGTCATTAAAAGTTAGCTGCGGTCTAGTAAGAGAGGGCAAGGAACTTTCCTGGATGTATTGTGATCTTTGTATCAATCACAGGATTTTAGGACTGCATCATGAAAGAAAGAAGAAAAGGGTGCAGATGTATGTATGGAGAAGCCAACACTATCTACTGATGATGGCATCTAATTGTCTTATAGCTACTCTTGTCCCCCCCAGATGATTTCAAGATCTGTATATTGTTCACTGAAATCAATCTCATTCAACCAAATACCAACAAAAAGGTATGCCTGAGTTTATGGAGCAAGTGTATTTTCTTTTTGGAAAACATAAACAGGCATACTTATAGCATCTGTTTCTGCAGCTATTCAAAAGCAAACTTTTCGTTGTAGCCCATATCCCACGTTAGCTCATTTTCAAAGCGAACGGGTGACCTTGGCTTATCATCAACATTTGCCTTGAAATCAGATAATAAAAATATGCAGATGATGGCAAAGCCCAAGATGATTACAGCAAAAAAAGAAGTTCCTTTTCAAAAAATGCTACTACACGAAGACTACTTTTTTTCTCATAGGTTAAGTATGGCCTTCTTATTCTAAAACGTCTGGCAATTTATTGCATGCTTCCCACCAGCTGATGTGACCACTGGCAGAGCCAGTTTGTGCACACAGCCATCACACTGCAGTTCGGTGCATCGAGGACTATTCAGGGTCGCATCTAGAGTCTTTTTATTCAGTTTGGTTGTGGCGGAGTTTATCTTGTATTTTTTCAACCGGCCCATAAGGGAAATATTAAATCTCAGCAGGAAAGCAAGTTTGCATTGAGCTCCATCAGCCTTTTCATGGTTACATCTTTAATTTAGCTAAGCGGGACCTATTTTTATCAGGAAAGCATGGTTTTGGCATGCAAAAAGAGACATTAGGTTAATGTGAAGTTTCTACAACTTTTAAAATAAATAGTAAGACTGGCCTGTAATTTGATTCCTTTCAAAATAATTCATTATAGTGAATTATAGTGAATAATTTACTGAAAAACGGAAGCCAGTAAACTCATCAAATCAAATAGTAAACTTTCTGTAATTGTGATTACCAGCAACTAATGTTTTTAGCCTGTTGTACGCTCCAAGATGTCCACGGAGTTAATCCTGGGGAGCTGACAGAAGAATCATGCCATACAACATTTCCAGATGGACAGCCCTGTCCTCATTCCAGGAGATGATGCTAATATTAGAACATTTATGATATATCTTTGGCCAGGATTTCCCAGCTCAAGTCATACACTGTTGTCCTAAAAGTACTCAGGAATCAATCTGCCTGTGAGAAGAAAAGAACGGTGTATTTGTGCCACTAAAAATTGTCAAGAGGTTACTTTCTTGGAGTAATCTTAACAGCTGTAGAAATGTTTCTACCAATGCACACAACCTGAATAGATGGTGCTGTACGAACCATAACTGATGCCTCACCATCATCTTTCCCATTTCATTATTCCTCGAGACCCATGCTCCCCTTTGAATAAGGGAGATACAAAGTGAATTTGAGAGTGAAAAGTGAGAAGAACTCTAGAAACTCTCAGCTGAATACAGTGTTAAAATGAAGCTGCTACCTCCCTGAAAGCCATGAAATTATGTACATGTCGAGAGAGTCCAGCTACGACCAGAACGTGAAGTTCTGCTGTGCTGTCCAAACCCAGACTTACCCGCTGCAGTGCACAGCCTAAATAAAGACAGGCAAAGCCTTCTGGTAATCTGGGCTCTTCTCAACAGATCACGTACAGATCCACTGGCTGGGAAACGCAGTATTTGTTTCACTGTTCAGGCAGTACAGATAAGTCCTTACGCTGCAGGAACTGAGATATCACCCAGATTCTTCCTGCACTGAACCACTCCCATCAAAGATCCTGTTTTTAACTCCCAGGGATCAGTCCTCCACAGGCAGCAGGAGGAATAGGTGACTGGATGCATTTTGCCGTGCTGTGGGTTACATTTACATCACTGGGATTGCTCACTGCTCGTCTCTTACTGTCCTCTGGTTTTTAATTCAGCAGCACTCAGTGACAGTGAGCGTCACTGGACTGATAACGGGAGTCCAACTGAACTAAGTAAAGTAAAAATAGGACTGAGAGGAGAAAGAGAAGTGGCCAGAAATATGATCCTAGGGAAGAAATACACTCTAATTTCTGGAAATGAACCTAACTGGCTTGCAAGGACAAGATACCTTTTTTAGGGTGTTATTCTTGAGGCCACTTTTGACAAAGCACCGCGTGCATGTAAATCTGCAGAGAGTTCTGTTTTACCTATATAAAGGCACGCTTAGGTTAGGCACAGGTCTTGTTCAGTACATTTCATGTCCAGTGTGCAGTTTGTTCCTCCAGAGCTGTCACGGTGCGCTGTGAAATCTGGGTGAGTCATTTGCCAAGCTCATGAAAATACAGGCACGTTCACTTGTGACAAGGAGAGAAGTAAAGGAAATTTGTTTTGACCCTCCAAGGGATGCTAATAACTCACTACAGCCTTCTGTTTCAGCCAAAGCTATTAAACGCTATGAACTCCTGTTCCATGCCTACAATACACTTCCTGACTTCAGCTATTCTTTGTTTCCTACTATTCACTTTGGTAAAGCCAGTTTTTACATTGCTTGAAGCTTTTGTCTGATTCTGCTATGAGAATTACCGCAGCTTCTTTTGCTCTGCATATATTTATTAAACTTTTATCAGGAAATTAAGGAACCTGCTTTGATTCTAAGAGAGATTTATTTACAAGAAAAGGAAACAGCATGGGGAATTTGTCTTCTTTTTTCAAAGTCTGTTTAAAGAAAAAAACCTATCAATTAAAAAAGCTTAACAGTGTGAAGTTACTGTTTTTTCTAAAAAAAACCCCAGCTGAGTCAAGAATATAAGCTTTATATATGAAAGTAGCTGACCAGTTGACTGTGTCACTTTAGTCCCTATGTATCCAAACTTGGCAGACTGGAAAAGTGTCTCAAACACCACCCTCCAGTTGCCTACTTACCAGTTGGGCTTCTCCTCAAAAGTTTGTTCTTTGAGGTATGCATTATCCATGACACAGAAAAATTTACTGTGCTGGGTCTATCAGGAAAAATTATTAGGGCCATCAGCATTTTATGGGAGCTTTGACCTATGCTACATTTCTGTGACTGTAACTATAATTATTCAAACCTTCGTGTGTGGTAGCTGTGTGCTGGTACTGTGCTCACAGCATGCAGTTCGCATAGAGAGGCACCACCGCTCCTCCACTGAGGAGGAACCCAAACAAGCGCTGAGGATGCCTACATTTTTGAGTGCCATTGATACCTTTTGGAGTCAATGAAGAGACGCTCAGATCCTTACTGGATCTCTCTTGATTGATCACTAATATCCCGAACCAAGCAAACCACTTAAATATGCACACAACTTGAAAAATGTGACCTGTCCCACTGATGTCAATACGCTTACATGCCCTGCCGGACCAGGGCTATAGTCTAGTCTGAATATATACTTATACAAGAAGAAGTCACAAGCTAGTTTTCTTTACATTTTTAGCACAGAGTATGGGAACTGTCTTTACTGCTTACCCTGTGCTGTTTTTAAACTGGTTTTTCCTTGACATTGAGCCTGTAAGTAGAATATTGTTTCAACAGATTATATTGCATCCCTCTAAGACCTGAAATAGACATATAGAAAAAGGCAGATGTGATCTTTTTCTCTGTTCTGATAAATGCAACTTGTAAAATTTCCGAATGCATCCAATGTCCTTTAAAGAAACATTCATCAGAAGAAAATGTATAAAAGATCACAAGTTACATTTGGGAGGTGATGTTCAGGACAGGTGCAGCACTACGAACTTTGGAGAAGGCTGTGGTGTATGTTATTAAAAATTAGAAAAATGCATAAGCATATGAGATCATTATTAGTTTTTGTACTTCCACATACTATTTGAAAATTAAAAATTGGCAGTTACAGTGCTTGGAAAACAAAGGCATCACAGCAGACGCAAAAAACCCCTAAGCAATAAGCTCACAACCATTCTGTTAGATCAGTGACATCAGCTAATCATCTAAATGTTTCCTTGACCCTTTGAAATATCATGTTTCCATACCTGCTGATGCTTGTCTTGCTGACCACTACCACAGTCTATCAGAAAATGATGAAAAAGCGTATTAGGTTGTTTCTACTAAATCCAAGGGAAAGCGCATGAGAGGTGTTGGGAGTCATAAGGATAAAGCTGCTGTTCTCCCTTCCCTCACCGCCCAGACACCAGCAGACTTGACTATTTTGAAGGTGTAGGGTGTAGCACACGGTAGCACTTCACGGCTGCAAAGCTACCTGAAAGAGGAACAGGAGGACGCGGGGCTGTCAGCATTGCAAAGGGGTCCTATGCTCTCCCTGAGGATGCACATCCTCACCTTGGTTGCATGGGATTACAGGAACTTGAATGGTGACTTCACTTGTTTCTGCTCTAAAAAGTCATTCAACCTTTTAACAGTTTACCTGCAATTATGTAGAGAAGACGCTACTTTGTTCCTGAAAACATACAGCTTCATGATGCCTAGATGTTCTATTTCCTTGAGAAGACAGGCTGAGAGAGTTGGGGTTGTTCAGCCCGGAGAAGAGAAGGCTCTGAGGAGACCTTATAGCGGCCTTCCAGTACTTAAAGGGGGCCTATAGGAGAGATGGGGAGGGACTCTTTATCAGGGAGTGGAGCGATAGGACGAGGGTAATGGTTTTAAACTGAAAGAAGGGAAATTTAGATTAGATATTAGGAAGAAATTCTTTACTGTGAGGGTGGTGAGGCACTGGAAGAGGTTGCCCAGGGAAGTTGTGGATGCCCCATCCCTGGAAGTGTTCAAGGCCAGGCTGGATGGGGCTTTGAGCAACCTGGTCTAGTGGGAGGTGTCCCTGCCCATGGCAGGGGGGTTGGAACTAGGTGATCTTCGAGGTCCCTTCCAACCTAAACCATTCTATGATTCTATGAGTGACCCCTACTGCGCACATAACAAATATTCAAATGGATGGTGAACAATTTTAAACAATGCCATGACTTAGAAAAAAGTTGTGATTGCAGGTCACCTTCTCAGAACACGAAAATCAATGAAAATAGACAAAAAAAAAATTTGCTACTAATTACTGAGAGAACAACGTCCTGCTGCCTGCCCATGCTGAACTGCTGATGACATACCAGAAAAGCCCTGGTGATGGGCTTTGTTTTATCAGATGGGCAGGCTCATCAAAATCTGCGGAAGTACTCGTGAGAAAAACGCGACTGATGCCAACGGGTCAGCGCTATAACAACCAGCCGTTCCTCCAGAGATCTCTTCCTGAAGCACTTGCCCGTCCTGTCTCAGGATAGTCCAGCAGAAGGAAAGCCGAGCAGCTTCAAGGAGACATCTGCACTCCTCTGAAACGCAGCGGAACTTCCTGTGCAGGTGGGGATGTCATGTCAGCCAGTTCCTTGGAAAATACGTTGCTGTTGTCAGAGTAAGCAGGCAGAAAATAAAGAGGCTCTTTTCCTCCCTGGAAACCGGGCGGCTGGGAGGTTATTGCTGTTTCCCCAAAGAGAAACTCTGAAGAAGCTTTCTTCATTTTATTATTTGTTCCATGTTCCACAGTTCCTTGTTTGATACAGCTATTTGAGCAAAGAACTCTGATACGTCTGTGTGTATGTACATCCACATGTCTGTCCATCTGTATGTTTAAAGAGGCATATTCATCACCATGAACACTGGGGGGGAAGTTCTGACTGCACTAAAGATAATGGGGATTCTTTTACTGATTCCAGTGGGGTCTGGAGTTAACCAGAATCCAGAAACATTAATAAAAGTAAAGATATTCCGTAAGCAGATTCTGTATTATACTTTCATATTATATTTTATACAGTATATAGTATATATAAATATAGTATATTATATTTATATACTATATATAACATATTATATTTCTATTATATTATTATATTGCCCTCAATGCAGGTTTACAGACCTGCTATTAAGATAATAAACTGCTATTAAGTATAACTTTTCAGAACTTGCTTTAGCTTCATTCCCTCCTAAATTTAGGCACTAATGGGAAATGGAAATATAGTGATCTTAGACTCTTTACTAGTGCGTGGAGAGAAACAAGCACCTTTGGAGGGTGCTTTAGATCTAGAAACCACCTTTTTCTCTTTCTCATTTGTAAAGGCAGGCTAAGGAGAGGAGACTCTTAACTAGATACACTACCCACAGACACATCCCTATTAACTGCCGCAATTCTTTTTAGCAAATCTGTATAACTTGTTCTCACCTTTTCCCTCATTTCTGCCTGAATACACTTATTGCTGACTGTGAGTGTGCAGCGATGCCCTGCTGCCTCTTTCTTTAAAAAAAAATTGCCTCTGCATTTCCCCTGTTAGAAGGTTGTCTTTCTTATGGAAGATGTTAAGCTACTGACCCTTAAATATGAGGTAATTACTTCTTTAGTATTTCATAAAAATCAAGATATTATTAGTCTACAGTTCTGGTCTTGTCATGAACTGCACTAGAACAGAGATATATGAACATGGACTTCATAAAAGTATAGGAGATTATTCGGCTGAGGTCTACAGAAGGTATTAACCTCATCTTGAGGGAAAACTTTTTTTTCTCTGTAGCATTTATTTGAATTCTGAGAAGAGATTTTGAAGTTGACAGAGGAAGTGTTGCAATCCGTCTATGAGACTCCCTTAGGCTTTTTTGGAACTCCGAGTATAAATTCAGCACAGCCGGAGTTTGGAGAGGGAACGTGACGCTTTCACCTTCAGCTGTGAGAGCATCTTCTCACTTCCTATCTACACAGCTGAGTTTATCAGTTCCCATTTATTTCAAAATAAAGTACATGGGCCAGATAAACAGAAGACGACGAACAAACCCCATCCTTGTACAGCCCCACTAACATCTACAGCACAGCTCCTTGATTATGTTGAATAAAATCGAGTGCAAGTTTTACCAATTAATGTGTTCATTAGAGTGGGGATAGTGGCACTGAAACTATTTGTCCTTTTGAATGCTAATCTCATGACATAATTTCTGACATTGCATAAAATGCAAAGTTTGTTTTGAAACTATCAAAAGACATTTTCATAAGAAATCTGCCAGAAAAATATAAAGGGACTAACAGAGTTAAACCTGCGTCCCCAATAAATCAAATGAAATTAAATGGCATTAACTTCTCTTTCATCTTCAAAATAACAAATCTTTTTTAGTCCAAGATGGTACTTATTACTGTCGTTTGTCTAGAAAAGAAAAGGGAGATGGTAGTTCTGGACCAAAAAGCTCAAAAAAATCAATTGCTGATGTAGATTTCATCCGTCTGTCTATTTGTATTTGAGAGCTGTGGGAAATGCAAACTTATCTTAGTTTAGAACTATATCTCTCTTCAGTTTTCCAGAGATCATAAGTTTTATGGAATCATCGAAGTTCATTTGTATTTTCTTCTCTCTGTTGCCTAAAATACAACAAAGATCAAATTGTCACTGGGGACCTCATGGGCGGACCACTCGATTATACGTTTTCCCTCTTCCCTCTGGAGAATTTTGGATTTTAATATTTGTTTTGTTTGTTTTAGACATCCATGCTCTCTGCAACAGAAGACTGTATTACTATCCATATAGTGGGCTAAAAATTCTAAAATTCATTCAAATTGTTCTTATAATTTTCCAACGTATAGTCTAAATTCTGTTGAATTTATCAGAAACTAAAAGTATTCGTCTCCTCTGAAACTGAGATAGTGTCCAATAAATTCTAACAAACGGAACATCCATGCTGAATCGTTGGCTCTGTCCCCATAGCCATCAAATGGAGATTTTCCTATGGAGTTATGAGTCATGTTCATCCTGCTAAGCAAGAAGGCAGTGCATAAGGCTTCAATAATACTATGAGCTTAAACGCAAACACATTTTTTTGAGAAAGAAGCTTTCGTTAGGACAAATGCCATTATTATCTGTAATCTTATGGACATTCAGAAATTCCACGTCTGGGAGCTCCTAATTAATGTGCAAGAAAACTGTTTTTCAGAGCTCTAAGACCTCGCTCAGTCCTCATACAAACTGGCATTCATAGTAACTCGAGTTTTTAATCTCTCACTCCTAGACTAGCTTTGGAAGAAATATTTAAAACAGAATTGTATCATGTGGATAGCCAGAGTCAAACATTTGAATATTTTTTGCATTTTAAATCTGAACCCCACAGCTGGACATTAATATGACACAAAGTTTCAGAATCACTTCATTTAAATGCAGATGTGTAAAAGCAAGGTGCCGTGCCTAAGCTATGTGTATTGTCAAGGGAGAGAAATAAGCACTTTGAAGGCACCGCTTGTCCCGTCCTACGGTTAGGCCTAAACTCTGTGATGCGAATCTGCCTCCAGAGGCATCTGACTTCCATCACTGCCAACAGCAAGAGCCCAGATAACAAGCTTGGCTTAGAACATACACACACACACACATATTTATTGATATATTGATATTGACGTATTTAAATATGTATTTATATTGATGTATTTAAATGTATATATCTATATATAGAGAGATAGATATATTTTATATCTATCTATCTATCTATAGATATATTTTATATCTATATCTATATTTGCACCAGGGGAGGTTTAGACTGGATATTAAGAAAAAATTTTACACTGAAGGGTTACTAAGCATTGGAACAGGCTGCCCAGGGAAGTGGTTGAGGCACCATCCCTGGGGGTATTTAAAAGACGGGTAGACATAGCGCTTAGAGATATGGTTTAGTGATGGTCTTTGTCAGAGTTAGGTTGATGGTTGGACTAGATGATCTGAAAGGTCCCTTCCAACCAAGGCAATTCTATGATTCTATGATTTTCATGGGACTTTTAACAACATCTGAAAACAAAGAACGGGGATCTGCATTAAATGTAATTTAATTCCTTGTTTCCGAAAAAGCACCTGACTGAGCTCTGCTTTTCTCTCGCTTATCACGTTGAAGAGCAGGACTCTGTTCCTTCCAGGTTGACGCCTGCTGTCACATCAGAGTGAGAGCCCTCAACGCCTCAGCCCTCCCATCCGAAAAGAGCAGGGGACGACGCCTGCTTTCCTTCCAGGAGGTTCTCAGGTGTGGAGGTGGAAGATGCTCTGCCTAGTCATCTCTCTCTGCATCTTACACCGTGCTCAGCGCAACAGGGAGCGACCGTAACCATGAAGGATTAGATAAAATGGCAAACCGCTTTTTAAAAAACCTCTCTTTTTATTAGAAAGTGGTAGAAATTGTAAATGGCTTCAAAATGGCTGAGTAATACTTTCCTCCCTCATGCCCACATAAGGGTGTTATAGTATTTGTCAACATCTAAGAATTCCAGACTTTTCCTTGCAGTAAGCTGAATTGCCCTTAACTGCATTAGCTTTAAGTGGAAGGCATGAATACGTAACTGTATAAAACTTGGTACAAAAGCTCTGCATCCTTACATCTGTTGCCAAGTACTGGAATTTTTTTCCAGAAGGAAAAGAACTCTTACGCAACAAACAGCAGATAGACACCACTTGTTTAAAACAAAATAATAATTATGTTCTGGATGGTAGACCAGGCACAGGACTTTCTTCCTGGCACACCACCGTAGGAGAAAACTATAATCTGGCTGCAGATGTGACTGCACCTTTGGTCCTCGGTAGTCCTAATGGAGTAGACTTTGCAGGGCTGGCTGCAAGGTCCATCCCCATCCCAAGCAAGGAGCAAGGAAGTACTGAGAAGCACAAGCTGCAGGAACACTATTTCCCTCCTCTGCTTCTTCTAAATTCAGTAAACTTTGTGCAGACTTGACCACAGATACTTTGAGAAACTCTGAACTCCAAAGAGTTGGAAGGCTGTAATTAAGCCATACTCGGGAAAACAGAAATATTGTGCTGAGAAACAGGAAGAGCAAAGGCTGAACTTCAGGCACCTTCATGTGAATTCTCCATCAACAGGGAAGGAATGAGAGAAAAAAAAAACCCGATCAACTTTCTATCCTGTTTGTTGCATCTCATCACACATAAATAAAAACTGTGTGACACAAGTCCAGGAGTAGAATTGTCCAGTGAAGGACGTATGAAATAGATACAGCTGTGTGGTGAAATAGCTGTATAATCACCAGACTGACTCCCAGAGAGCTCCCAGGTCCACAGAGGCTGTTTCTCCCTCACTAGATTCCCTCCTTGCCTCCTGCATGACTAGCCAACTTCATAAGCCAGTGCCTGAAGGCACGGGACCACCATTGCACGTTCTCCCCCTGCCAAGGTGACGCACGAGGGCAGTCGTGTGAGGAAGAAACTCCTTCCTTTCCTCTCCCTGATGAAGGAATTGGAACAGGAAGGAAATTCTGGTGATTTTACTAGATCGTGCTTCCTCCAGCACAGAGCTGCCAACTCCGTTGTCTGTGGACCTCGGGTTTGGTAAGGCCTCGCTTTCCATCCCTCTTTGGACAGAAATCCAGTCATTTGCCCCACTTTTCTGGAAACCTCCCAGCACTTAGCTTCTACTTGGTAGATAATTTGAAGATAAATTCTAAGTAAGTTGAGGCCACCAATACCTTTGTTATAAAGCTGCTCTGTATGTCTAGTTTTTATTAAAGGATCTCGACGGGGTCTCTCCCCTATTGCTGCCCGTGCCATGTATCTGCTGCAGAGGAAGCTGTGCAGATGCTGCGTGTTGCACATCAAGGGAACATGTCTCCTGCTTCTCACAAGCAAGGGTTATTTTTAAAATGTGCTATGGGAAGTATTTGGATGCAGACAACACTGAGGCCTTTTAGAGAGCTGCTTACAGAGCAGATTCCTCGTTCTCTGTCTAATCATTTCTGTTTCATGGCTGACTGATTTATCCCCAGTTTCCATGCTATTGTGCCTCATAGTCAAGTGGCAAGAAATGCATTAAATGCTGGGTAAAAAGCAGAAGGTTCTGAATCTAGAAAAATGCAACGGCTCTAAACAAAACTGAGCTAAGCCTGAGCCACACTTCTGGTGTTACAACACTCCTGAACTTTTTTTTTTCCCTGAATTTCAGTACATGACTGAGACTGGGATTTTTTACACTCTGCCTGTATGTTTTACAGCTGAAGTAAGAAAGGCAGATGCATGACAGAAGGGGACCCCAGACTGATGGTTAAGGCAGCAACTGAATCTGTGTATCTTCACCCCAATCCAAGCCTGTCCCCTATGTACTGGGTCTGAACTTCATTGCTACATCTAATAGGCTGAACCTGAAAGCAGCGTCCAAATAAACTCAAATTGAGGCAAAATTCCTCTCTCTATTTTTCAGGTTGGACCTATCCATGAAATACTTACAAAAATCAAAGTAATTCTTATTTATCCTTGTAAAAAGACAGAAAAATGTTGCTTTACGATGCCCACGTTTTTACAAATGCTGCTGGTTTTATGATGCAAAATGGATCTTGTCTGGTTAACGTCAAATTCATTTTGACAAATTCCTGTGTCTTGATGTGACTACGTGCACTACCAGGAGCTCACTTGCTGACATAGAGGCAGTACCGGTATTCTGGCTGTTTGCTGGTTTTCAATGAATGTGTTGGTCCACAATTATTTCAAAAGAACAAAATGAAAAGCTTTTTTTTTCAGTTCCTATAATTCTTATTTTTCAACTTTCTTTTGGATGATTGGACGTAACAAACTTTCTTAATCATTGCCCCTGTGGGAGGCAGAGAAGGCAGTATGGGCTTTGTACGCTTCAGTTTCTTTCAAGTCCGTCAGGAGTTTTTTCCATCAGTGGTCTCCCTCTTTTCCCAGCAGGATCTTTCTTTCCCTAGTTAAGTTTGTGGACACCCGGATTCCGACTCGCCTGGGGGCTATGACTCATCCTCAGAAGGTTTGGTTGCTTTGGGGACTTTGTCTGTTGATGTACGCAATAAGCCATGATGTAGCCTCATTCTTCAGCTCTTGCATTCCCTGTCTCCTCAGCTGCTCCTCCATGGGTAGAAGAAAAAAGAATTGCTCTCTTCCCTTTGAAAATCAACCACTTTAATGGAAGTTTCGTACCATCAGGTACACAGACGGGTTTTTTTCTGAACAAATAAAAACTTTGTGCCTTTTCTTTCTAGATCGCAAAGCTGATATTGGCTCCTTAAAGATATAGCCTGCTCTGAGAGAAAATTCTTAGCGTTGAACTAGCACGATGGCGGTTCATATTCATCACCTTCAAATTGTGTTGAAGTCAGTGGAATTTAAGATTACTCAGGACATTGCTATATTGCCTGCACATATCATTAATCATTTTACTGACATAAATTCAGGAACCAGAGTCCAACTTTTGATTGTCTGGAAACAATTCGATACTTCTCTTGTTCAATAAAGGCTCTTCCTGACCAACAAACATGGTGAACTGCACACACTCTGACTCTGCTGGACACTAAATAAGCCAGTTAGTGGCTTAGTCACCCACTATGGCTGGGCAACCCCTGTTTTTCCTAGGTTCTGACAAGCCCAGATGACAGCATCCTCAATTTTCACATGCAAAGTATAAAATTTGTCTGCTAAGATGACCTCTATGAGTTTTTCTGACCAAAGTGACTTCAAGCAAAAATCTCCATCGACCCTGATTTGTCACAACAGTCAAACTCTGAGTTAAAAACCCGAACAAAAAAAAAATAAATCTAGTCAAGGGCACAGTTAGATTTTGCTTAGCTTATTTCCATTTATCATTTCTTGAGGGAAGGAAAAACACCAAGGGAAACGAAACGAAACAAGGAAACCAAACCAAAGGACCACCAGGACCTCCGATTTTGCACCCACTTGGCTTGGGCAGGGTGACCTGTCCCACAGGCCATGCCCAGCCCAGACTGCGCTGGTTTGGTGCCACCTCCCTGCCCTGCCTCTAAACGTGCCCGAGGGAAGGAAAATCCCTCAGCCGGTGTTACACACGGTCACGAAACTTTTTTTTCCCCGGCTGCTGGGCGGGATGTCCCGGCTGCAGGGACTGACCTGCCGGCAGACAGCTGCAGGAGCCCCGGCTCCGGGGCGGCCCCTTCCCCGCAGGGCTGTCGCCAGCCGCTCGTCCCGGCGGGGGCCAGCTCTGCCGTGCCCGGGGAGCGCAGGGACAGCCCCTCCGCGGGGTGCAGCCCCCATCCAGGGAGCAGCACGGAGCTCCAGCGGGCTGCCCTGGCTCTCTCCCCTGCACCCTCTCCCTTTTCTTAAAAAAAAAAATAAAAAATATATATATATAAAAATAAATTAGGAACATACCTCCCCCCCTTCCTCCCCCGGCTCCGGTCCTTTCCCTCTTGCAGCAGGTGGAGGGGAGCGACTGCGGGCTGCTGTCGCCC
>VYZM01009845.1:0-26606 GCA_013398915.1 Dromas ardeola
CCTGAGGGGGTGGGAGGGCGGAATCGGGGCCGCAAGGTCGCCCCTCCGTGACCGTGATTCTGACACGGGGGATGCCGCCGGAGAGCGGCCTCGTTAAAGGAAAGCTGCCTTTATTTGGAAAGAATAAAAGAAAGAAATAATCCCGCCATGACGGGAAGTTGTTACTGCCGTCCCCTGCGGTGCACGAGTGTGGCCGAGCGCCCCCGTCGCCGTGCTCCGCGGTTCGAATGCGGGCAGCGGCTGGGCTACCCGGGCCTCATCCAGGGGCCGCCGTGGATCCCAAAGGGGCCCGAAGGCTTCAGCAGCCGCTTCTTTCAAATGGGCGGGCTGAAAAAATAGTGGGGACCGCTGCAAGGATTTCTCAACTTCAAGTGCGCTGCGGTTTAAGCCAAGCTGCTGTTTGCTTTGTTTTCTTGCTGCCGAATCCGACGCTCCTACCGAAGGCAACTCGTGCCCTTTATGAATCCACGGTGGTAGCTGAAGTGCTCCTGTGGGAATGGAAGGGCTCGAGTTTTCCTGAAATGAACTACCCTTACCTGATCTAAAGCTTACCTTTACTGGAGCAAACATGTTTTTTTGTGTTACTAGGGAGAAACTCCTTGTAAAATGAGTGCCGTTTAACGTGATGTTTGTCATGTAAACAAAAATTGCATAGGGTAGTTAAAAAGAGTGCTTGATAACATTCTAAAATTCCATAGGCGGCTGTTCCCACTGTTTTGTTTCAGTGGGATATGCATCCTTGACTCTTCACCTACCTGGAATATGCACTGTGAAAATGGACTTTAGTCAGTTGCTCCATTGTCCTATAACACTTCTCTCTTGAAATGAAAGTTGTTGTTTTAAAGAAATCACAATTAAAGAGTGAAAACTGCAGTTATCAAAATGTCTGATTTGTTCTGAATTCACTAGATGTGTGTATATATATATATATTTAACATGAATGTAACTTGTTTATAAAGAGTCAATATGCCCAGCACTTCCATTGTAAAGGTGCCAAGCCTTTGAGCGCGGCATTCATCCTGGGTGAAATGTGGCAGCTTGCAATTGCTTTTATTGAATACAAGGCATGGCGAGCAATGGCAACATCGATGTTCATTCTTTATCAGAACTGTGGTACTAATTGAAAAAGGCTTTGGAGGTTCTTTTGCAGCGCTTTTCACTTCACGCTGCCTGTGGGCCACTTTTGTTCACCATCGTAATATTGAAAGTAATAAAAAAATATCCAGTTTTTAGGGACTCTGTGTATGTATGTATATATACAGATATATCTGCCATAATTCATACTGATGGCATAAGTGAGAAAAGCCACAGAGCGAGCAGGTATCGAAACGTAACCTCTGCCACTTCTGTTTCAACTCGAATGTCTTGAAGGTGGGTCTGTGAGAAAGTTATGCAATAGATGTCACTCTGACTGCAGAACAAGTTGGTTAATAATGTAAGACTCACATTTTGTATCTGGCGATATCTAAGTTTCTAGTCTAGTTTAGGAATACAAGTGTCATTATCATGAAATTATAAATCACTTGTAAGAAATGAAGAACAACGCTTACTTCTTTTCTGACACACAAAAAACCTTCCAGTAAAATAATTGATGCCTGGTCTGAAAAGCTCTTTCTTTGGCTGGCGTTGTGTAGAGCAAGGCTGCTGGAGGACAACAAAGAGCCTGGGGTACAGCACACCAACTCTCCTGGCTGCCACAGAGCAGGGAACATGGCTCTTGGCAGCCGCGGGAAGCATGGGCTGAGCGTGTACTCCCTCTCCTTTGGCCTCTGGTATGTCCCTGCTCTGATGTGCTGCTGTCAAATTCATCCTTGAACAATTCTGTGTGTCAGGATCAGGGAAGAGCTCACCCCGGCTGGGTGCTTGCTGGTGTGCCTCCAGGAGAGAGGTGTTCCTCTTACAGCGTTTGATGTGTTCCCTTGTAACAAGCTTGCCTCAGTATTTGTCTTCAATTGTTTCTTATTTTTGTAGACAGCAGTTTTAAATTACCAAGTCATCTATTATTAATAAAAATCAATGTCAGTCTTCTTGAAAACTTTGCTAGTTGTTTAGGGAATGTCAGTTTAATAATTCATACTCACACCACACTCTCCAGTACTCCAAATCTGTATTTGTGTTTTAGAAGAAAATAGATGATAGTAATTAAAGCTACTTCTGTGGGACCTCTGTAAGACTCATTTATAAAGAGCTATATTTGAAGCCTGATACTGACATACTAAGTAGCTGCCTAAGAGAACAGGAACTGAAGTTTACATCTTTAAAGGATGATAATTGAGCTGTATTTATTCAACGATATTAGACAGTTTTAGTGGCTGAACAACCTCATCCGTCCTAAAAAAAGTTAAATCCTGTATCGGTAGAAATGTTCAGTTATCCAAGTGAAAAGTAATGTGCTAGTAGCTGTTAACTGCAGTTTGAAACTCGATCGCTCTCACAAGCAGCGTGGGTCAAAGAGGGCTTTATGCAAAGCTGCCAAGCCAGTTTTTGTTGCATTCTGTGCTGCAGTTGCCCTGCCCTTTTATAGGGCTTAGTTGGCTTTAAGGTGATGGAGCAACTGATATTTATTAACAGTTAGTCTTATCCCCCAAATTATGAGTTGTTTCACAGGTGCTTGCTGTAGAAACCTGGTGTTTAATTTTTCCCAAGTCATAGTTTTAAACCTGAGGGTTCTTAAAACAGGGAGTATAAATAGATACTGCAAGGCCTTTTTAAGGCTGAATTGTTAGTGAAAAATTAGCTCGCATAAACACTAGGACTTTGGTTACTTCCTTGTTATCATTTATGTTTAGAAACTTTACTCATAATATGTAATGTATTACAGTGAAAAATTGGCATCATCTTGCCTGTTATCAGAATGCCGAGCAGTGGTCTAGCGAGATCTAAAACTTAATGTGTTTGATTAAATTGGAACCAGCGTCCTGATTGTCTCCCAGCGCAGTGGGCTGATATTTTGGATCATGGTCTCTCTTTTAAGACTTCAAGCAGTAGTCCTATATTAATGGTTTCTGGCATGGTTGGCAGTCTCTCTGTTGTATGTGTGGCATTACAGTACTTTGTTTTAACCAACTAGTTGCCATTTTAGTACTGCTGTAAGATACGTGTATTTGTAAGAGATGTTTTCCCCCCCAGATCTCATTCCATCGACTTTTCTCCCTTCGTTTTGTAGATTTGCACCTCTTCCCCCATAACCCTCCTTTGCCTATTGGTAGATTATTGGGCTGTGGGGCTAATTGGGTGGGAAGCATTGTTTCTGCTAGAAAGACATGGTTATTCAGAGGTGCAGATTAAAGGTGAATGAGGACACTCTTTTTGTGACATTTACTGCTACTTATGTTCACGATTTCTACTCTCATTTTAACCATGTAATGCTGCTGTGCAGCGTGTCTTCTGTAGCAGCAGAAATCGCTGTGATTTGAGAAGGGAAGGAGGGACTGACTTGTTACAGTACCAGTAATAAAATATTTTGGTGTTTTAGGTTACAAGATTCAGTTCACAAAGATTTCACCTACTAATTCTGCTGGTCCAACTGTAGAGTAGCTTTTAATCATTATATAGAAACTGTCTTCACTATTCTTAGGCCTTATCCTAACTCTTTTCATTATAAATGCATTTTGCCTGCTCTAGTGTCCTTGGCTGCTTAAAAATTGAAATACAAGATCCTACTCATCTTTTGCAGAAATGGGTGGACTGATTACACTACTGACGGCTGATGCACTGAGTTGATGAACTAAGAGTATTAGGTGATAGAGCTTAGCTTGTGCAGTGGTAGAAACTGTGCTAATATACACAATTTGATAGTTAAAAAATATAAAAACACCACACTTACTGTGGATATTAGAATAGCCACATCTCACTGAGTAATTTAGCTTCTTTTCTTTTTTCCCCCTTCTTCCTCAGGTCCCAAAACAGTGTTTTTCTGGGCACCTATTATGAAATGGGTAAGTATAATATGCCAGCTGGTGTCTTGATGTCAGTCAGAGGGCAATCTGCAGCAACCCATTGAGCAAGCAGTCATTTCCCAACAGATATCTGAGCCTACAGAAAGATTTAATACCAAGGCTCTAATTTTTAACATACGGGGAAGAACAAAATGAGCCATAATAACATATAGCACAACATGCAGGGGATACAGCAGGGGGAATATGCTTTGTGGAAAAATTGTACTCTTCACTTAAAGTTTCACAAAAACTTTCTCTTGTGAAACACTCACTGTTGCTCAAGGTAGGCGTGAGCTAGCATATCATTCAAAACTCTTAAAGCAGGTATTTCTTCTGAGATTGACAGATTTGAAGAATATTTTAAGGAAGCTAATTCCTAAACCTCAAAGTTTTGAAGGCAGGTTTAAGTGTGTCAGAGTGCAAGGTAATCTTGAGAAAACACGAGCAGCCACTGCCTAAAAAAGAAAAAAGGCAACTGCCATTTTGGCTATTGGTAGCTCTCTGCTTCCTGTGCAGTTCTGCTTCCCACTTGGTTATACCCCTTAGCTATGTTTGTGCAGGTGAAGTATATGCCTGCTCCTAATTCATTGTACTCCTCCTAGTTGTTGTATTGGTACAGTTAAAATAAATGAGCTCTGAAATCATAAAGCTGTTTGATCTCCCTGTTTGATAACAATCAAGGATATAACCTGGTCTTCTTATTGCCAGCTGTTTCGTAAGTTTGCCATCACGAAACCCAACTTTTTATGGGCCACAGACAACGTATTGTGCTCTAAGCTGTTGCTTGGTTTCCATGTCAATCTAAACCGGAGCTGCAGGAACTATGGTTAACCTTCCCCTTTCTCAGAGGCTCTCCCAGGCAACATGCTCTTGAGCCTGAGCATATGGGCAACTCTTCTGAGCAGGCTGCTGTCAACCGCTGCTGTAACGAAAGAGCTTATACACAGATGTTTTTTCCTTTGTGAACATGCAGGAAGACCTCTTTAAGCTCACAGTGAAGTTCTTCACTGAGAATTTCAAATTACTTTCCCCCTACATGGCAAAGGCGCATTTACTGCAGTTACCCAAGTGTGCTGAAAGTCTGTACCTTCGTGGCACCGCTGCAGCAACATCAGTCCCATAAGTGAGGCAGCACACAGAAGTCTTTACCCTTGAAAACTGGTTTCTTGATTGGAGATGAAGGAGTCCTTAGTGGCAGTCAGTGAATTAAAAGCGTTAGGACGCTTTTATTTGTGGGATTTTGGTTTTTTAGTGGGGTTTTTTTTGTGAACTCCTGTAACATGAACATGAAATTGTCTTTCCAGTAGAGGGCAATAACACAACAAAACAAATCAAGCAGCATGTTTGCTAGTAATGTTGACAAGCAGATCAGCCAAGCTCTTCCTTACTTCACCTGGAATTTTTCTACTTTTACTGAAATTATATTAAAAAAGAATCACTTTTACCTCCTCAGATGAAGCTGAGTGAAGACTATATGGTATCACACCTGCATCTTTACTGGCAATATCTTATCCCAAGCTTTAGAAAGAAGGGCCTTATTTAGATAATCTTCCACTTGTTGCATGAAAACCAATTTGTTTTTCAGCTGTTTTTTTAAGCAGCTGTGCTTAAATTAACCTTGTTCTTAAACTAATACAAAATTATCACTGCCTGGGATTCTATTGCAAGCCAGTTGCACCCTCCGGTAACTGTGTTCTTACTCCTAGCACAAGGGATTAGAAGTGGATGGTGTCTCTGAGAGTCTAATTACTGTGTTTATACAATGCATCCCATCTCTTGCATAATGGGTATAGAATAAGCTCTGAGCTATGGAGCGACTTCCCCTTGTAAAGCGTTTGATCTGTTACAGGAGGTCCTGGTACTGGACTGGTGCTCACTGAATTTCTCTTTACAGGGTTTGGTATGTGCTGGAATGGCTGATATGACCAGACCAGCAGAAAAGCTGAGCACAGCACAGTCTGCAGTACTAATGGCCACAGGTAAAGCCAAAGTTACTCCATACTTTTATGTAGCACCCTCTCTAAAACTGTATCCACTTCTTTCCGAATACTCCATTGGTACTAATCCACTTCTATAGAAAAGACTTAACTATGATATGCTAGCTAGATATTGCTGTCACATGGTAATTCTAGGACAGACTTGTGCTTGCTATTAAATCTGGAAGAGTTCTGTGATTATGTAACAGTTTTCTACACGTGTCTTAATTTGGAATTGTCCAGAGTTAGGATATGTTCTGAGTTAGGATATGAGTTTCATCTCTTAAGTTACAATGATACCGCTCATTCCTCCAAGTGAGCTCTTTTGCTTCAGGTCAAGTAATTTTGAAATCAGTCCAGGATATAGTGACTTTTTTAGAACAGACTTCAGGGGATTAAACAATGGTAGGGTAATTACACTAACGTAACTGGAAAGAATTTCCATGTGTTAAAAGAACTTGGAAGCAGGGGTACACAGACTGCTGCACTGCTGTCTGCCATGCATTTTCACACTGGCAGAAACAACATTCCATACTCTGGCGTTCTATCAGATCTTGTCAGGGGGTGGGACTTGTGGCAGCTGAAGCTGAAAATCAAAATTACAGTTGCCACTTTCTTCCTTCTCCGGACTTTATTTTGATATCTGACACAGTGCTGTGCATTTTGCATGATCCGTAAACCATTCTTGACTGGTAGATTCTGTAATGTCTAAACTGTTGCAGCAAATGGGACATACTCCAGCAAAATGCCACTACCCTGCAACTGTGCTGGAGAATTAAGGTTTAGACTGCTGTAGAGTACAGAGGATCTTTGTTTGATATTAAGACTATGATTGACCTTGTGGTCTAGTTATTTCAGAAGAATGCAATGCATACCCATAGCTGTCCCACTGGCACTTGATGTGCTTTTAACTGAGAAATGGCTAGTTATAAGAAAAGCAGTTGTCTAACATGAAGTTGTAAAACTTGTTTACTTAAACTGCCCCATGATTCTGTCTCCAAACTTAGAGTAATGTCTGAATATTTAACTTTAAAGACTTAACATCTTTAAACTTTCCCTTTCATTCAACAGGCCTTATTTGGTCAAGGTACTCTCTAGTTATTATTCCTAAAAACTGGAGTCTGTTTGCTGTGAACTTCTTTGTTGGCTGTGCTGGTGGCTCTCAACTCTTCCGAATATGGAGGTATGTATAAAGAAGGGCTACTCTACATACTATAACTATTCACACCATCTAATCTTAACCAGGAACTTAGATATTCTGCCAGCCTCAATGTCAGTGCAACAGGCAAGAGGAACCGAACAATTAATTAATTAAACACTGCAGAGCTTTTTTGCTATGTTGTTAACTGTGACTGAAGCTTTAAAGATTTTCAGTATAGCTAGAGCACGTTTTAAGGAATGCTCTGTGTAAGCTGTAGTTTATGGGTCTAAGACATTCTTTAAAAGCTGTAGGTCTGACTGACAAACAGCCTAGACTTTCTCCTTCTCATAAGCTTTGCACTTCTGTCAGCTTTCAGTGTTGAATCATGTCAGTTCCAGATGGATCAAAGGGTTCTTAAGCAGAGCAGCACTTCATTTTTTATTTTTTTTTAATTATTTCTGGAGGGAAAGTCTGGAGTTTTCTGCCTTCAGAACCGGTGAGGAATGAGGCAAACATAGCAACTAATTTGGAACTTCCTACATGAACTAAACTATCCTGTCCTGAGTTTCCACCTTCAAGTCTTGTTGTCATTTTAAACCTCCTCTGCTGAATAGATTGTTAGGCAGATGCTGTTTTTGTAACTGGTGTTCTATTCTTAGTCTGTGCTTTTATTTTTTTTTCCCTATAGGTATAAGCAGGAGCTAAAAGCAAAACAACAAGAGCAGCTGCAGCAAAGAGATGCTTAACCCAACAGGTCAAATCCAACAACGCACAATCCCTTCCCCATGGGACCTAGCTTCACTAATTTTAATATTTTTTTCCTCTGAGAAAATGAAAGAGGAGATTTAAATGTCTAGAGAGCAGGTGTTTTCTAAGTGCAAATAACAAAGTATCTCCAACCATTTAAATAAAGTGCAACATTTTAAATTGAAGTAAAATTGTGTGTCTTATATTGGCTCTTTAAAAGAAACTGATTGTGGATTGTGCCTTGAATGAGTTGGTGGGCCCCACCGTATCTGACTCTGCTGAACTGTGCCAGGAGTGAGACCGTACTGGGGACAGTCAGCCAGAGCCTCAGACTGAAGGAATCTTCTTTCATGTCATGGTCACCCCTGGGTGGGGTTTTACCATACTTTCAGTAACCAACAACAGTAGCATTTGCATTTCATTCCCTGATGCTCCTCCCTGGTAGCGTAAGGATATGCATTTCAGCTTCACCTATGTATATCTTTGTTTCCCAGCCACCACTGTCTTTAACAAGAGGAAGGCAAGCTAGTATGTGCCACTGGTGTTTTAGCTTTTGTTATCCTTTACAACTAGAAGCAGAAGAGGGGTGTGTTTAAGTAGCTGGTTCTTGGGAGTGTGAAAAATAAAACAGCCAAAACGTCTCTTACTCGCTTTCGACCCCCTCCTGAAGTACATACAGATTTTCTGTGAAAGTGTGCCCTCAGGAAACATGTACGTGTCAGTTCTCCACAGCTCTGGAGGCAGTGGTCTGCTCCCATCAGTGGCATGTTTGTTTGTGAATAAACACTGAAGCCTTCCCTGAAAGCCAACATCTCTCCCTACTTACTTTCCTGTACAGAGGAAAAATGTGCCACTGTGAAAGGAGTTCCACCCAAAGGCTTTACATTACACTGCAAAAACTCATCTGTTACTGAGAAATACAAGGCAATTGTGCCCAGAGCATGGCATCAGTGAGCTTCCCTGACAGGTTCTCGGTCCTCTTCCACCAAAGCTGGGAGTCAGTACCAGAGCTCAGGAGAGAAAGATAACTGCGAGACAGAGTAGCTTCCTCAGGATTCAGCTTTTGGGAAAATGAAGACCTTGAATACTGGAGTTTCAGAAAGTCTTCTTACTAAGTCTCTCTCCACCCCTACTTTCCCCCAATCCCATTTGGGCTATCACTCCAGCATGGCCCGGCTGGAGAGGAAAGGAAACCGTTCCATAGTTACAAAATCTACAGCACCTTCTTGTGGCACAAATGTCCTCTTTCACCCTATGTATAATGTTATATTACCCAGTGCAGAGTATTTGTGCAGGATAGTTTACGGAAAGCATTTTCCATTCTTGTAAGACACGCACCTGATAGACTGTCAGCTCCCCTGTGTCAGAGGCTGTCCTGCCATGAAGCTATTTGTCCCCTATGCGTATTCTCTACAGTTTCACTTGCATTTCTGATTTCTCCTAGCTGAAGCGGTAACACAGGGTAACAATTCAGATGATGAACTCTCCAACTGTGTTGTTTGCTGCGCAGACGGAGACTGCAGTGACTGAAGAATACTGCCAGAAAGAGGGGGGGGTGTATTTCAGTCCCCCTCTCTTCCCAGTCCCTAACCAGATAAGACTCATCCAACAAACCAGTAATGGGGGGAAAAAAAAAGTGTATTAAAATATTCACAAGATTACAATAGAAAACATGAAAGTCCATTCAAGAAAAAATATCCAAGGTAACTGTTTCCAGACGAGTCTTTAAAAGCAAAAGCACTAACAGTCGGTACACTGGCTCTTCATGTAATCAGGCCATGCAATGCACACCTAGCTCCCTCACACGGATTATACACCCGTCTTACAGGTGTTTGTTCTCTTGCGTACCTCCAAGACAGAGGTTTACAAAAGAAAAGCACCCAGTCGATGTTTCCAACTACGTTTACCACATAAAACCAGCTGGCATCGCAAGGAGACAGAAAAGATCACACAGCACGCTGATCTCCAAAGGCATTGAACTTAGAGTGCAAAAATACCTTTAAATGAAAGGGTTTATTAGCTTTAGGGCAGTGAAGAGAAGGGAAAGAGAAGCTTCAAGAAAAGTATAATTGCTGAGCATAGTTAATATGATTTTGTAGTGTTCCATATAAAAATGTTACCTAAATACTAGCACCACAGGTGTGTGGCCATAGCCCAGAAGGCTTACCCACCTTCTCAGCTTCGATGGTTTTAAAGAGAAAACACTTTCGTCACTTATTATACAATAAGAACATTTTGTATTTGAGGTCCTAGGTAGATACATTAATAATGTAAAATTCCAAGACAAGATTTCAATACAGAGTGAAGGCGTTTTGTTTATAAATCAAACAGCCCACGCTTGACCTCAATGAATCCACTCTACGGCAATGCAGCTTCTAAGCTGCATATACACATTTACTGCAGTTACAAGACAGATGGTTACCTAAGCAGTTCTCACAGATTTAAAAAAAAGTTAAAAACCTAATTCCAGCTCTTCTAGTCACAAACTGAAGTATCACTAAAGTTTTGAGAGAAAACAAAACCCTGCGGGTCTCCGGTTATAAATGACACACCATTCAATTAGTTACAGGGATGTATTTGCCACCCTGTGATGGCTCTTAATGCCATTTCATGACCACGCCGACCGTCTCCCTCCCAGAACAACTGCTGAAGTCAAGAGGGGCAATGGACATTTGATGTACTGAGTACTGCGACCAACTTCCTTAAATTGATACTTTAGAATTATTTGCAATCCTCTTCTCAAAATTCATTTATGGTAATCAAAAATAAGGAAGAATATACCCACGGTTAGTAAAAAGCCAAAACTGTTCCACTTGGTTAAAAACAGGGAAGATGAATGATGCCATTCATATCCCTGACTCTAGGGGGTGCCGGCTGGCTTGGCTGCCAGAGCCCAGGCTGGCGATCCAGAACTGCGCTCCTACAATGGGGAGAAGGCCACTTTTACCCATAAAAGGTCGTTTTTCCCACCCCCCCACCCCCCCAGATGAGAAATGGATTTCAGATTGATCCCCGCTTTGTTAACATGACGAATAAAAGAGAATTCATTGCAAGTCTTTTACATGGCACAGACCTTCCCCAGCTCCACTATCTAACAGCAATGACCCATGTATAGGTTTAGTCATTTGCCTCAGGAGAGAGAGGCTGCCGACCCCTCAGGCGTGCTGCAGCAAGCCTGCCTGCCACACAGCACTTCTTTTTAAAAACAGATGATCGCAGAAGAGCTAGCAGCAGTACTACAACAGGACCAGGACAACACACTTCCTGTTCCTCTAAGTCCAAGCTGTTCCTTTCCACCTGCAAAGAACAGCATCAGAGAATTAAAAGAATAGCAGCAGAGCAAACAGAGTTAAACTTCTGGTCACTATAACATCAGGATATGATCATGTCTGACTTTAATCTCTGCTTGCCACCCATCAAGGAAATAAAAGTCCTCTGTCTCCTGAGACTTTACTAAGCCAACGTAGCATCAGTCCCTTTTCATCAGCACAGGTTATCGTATGATTAAACTAAGATAACCTGAGGGACAGAAAGTTCACAAGTGTTGTCTCACATTGCCTCAAGTTCTTTTGACTTCAGCCTGAATAAGTAATTTAATAGCTACATTGTTCATGTTTCCACAAAAAAAAAAAACAAAAAAAAAAGAGAATTCAACAGCCTTCACAATGGAGAAGGATTCAGACCAATGTCTGCTATTCCTAGGAGAAGGGACTTTTGTTTTTCTAAAAAGCTGTCTAGCATTTTTAAAAATTACTTCCAAGTTCATTCTGCCTTCATAACGAGGATCCAAGCAGCCTTGCAATGAGCCTCCTCAGCAGTATAGGCAATATGAACATACCTGTAGCTAAACAAAAGCAATGGAAAGAGAGATTTTCCTAAAGTTAGTTAGCACCAACCACATCAGTGTTTCCTAACGTTAGCACCAGCCAGATCAGTGTGTCTCCTAAAGTTAGCACCAGATCAGTGTGTTTCCTAAAGTCAGCACCAAACAGATCAGAGTTTCTTAAAATTAGCACTAGATCAGCACGTTCCTTAAAGTCAGCACCAGATCAGGATTGTGCTCAGATTCTCCAGTATACTCCAGCAGGAACAGAAACAAACATTAGTAGCAGACTTCAGAGCCAAGGACAGCCCTATCTTCTCATAGCAGCAAGTTTTTGATCGCTACATTCATCACATATCTTCCTCTTACTCTAAAATGTCTGTGGAGAAGGATGGTGATGCACAGGAATGAACACAGGCAGATCAAAAATCAAGTTTCTCCATCAACCGTGACAAAAGCGTTTGTTTCTTACTAAGTGTAAAACAAACGTTGGGAAGTAACAGCTTAGCAGACAAGGAAAGCAGCACCAGTGGGGTTCATCCTGATCTTAACAATGCTTCTAACAAAGCAAGTGTTGTCAGGAAACCAGTGCAGTTTGATCCTGATGAAAGAATATAGTGTTGGCATACCCAACTTCGTTGGGGGAAAAAAAACGCTGTACAGAAAATAGTTATTAGAGTTGCATTGTCATAATTGAAGGATTATCTAATGTGGTTCTGAAAGGGTCTGCCATAGGCCTAAAACTACTTTTTATTTACTTGATGTTACAGTGGAATGTAGGCTTAAGTTTGCAAATATGAAGCTAGGAGTGTTGCAAGCTCACTGGAGGACAGGATGAGAATTCAAACGAAGTCTTCAACTGACAAATTGAAGATGAGGTCTGAAAAAGCCGTAACATAATTTCGGTAGAGACAAACTTGCAGACAATACAAAACCAGGAGGTGCTGCTGGCACACCAGATGGTTCTTCTGCCATTCAGAGGGACCTGGACAGGCTGGAGAATTGGGATAAGAGGAATCTCATGAAGTTCAAGAAGGCGAAGTGCAAAGTCCAACACCTAGGGAGGAACAACCCCACGCACCAGTACGTGCTGGGGGCTGCCTGTCTGGAAGGCAGCTTTGCAGAAAAGACCCTGTGTGGGTCCAGGTTGAACATGAGCCTGCAGTGTGCCCCTGCTGCAAAGAAGGTAAATGATATCCTGGGCTGCATTAGGCAAAGTGTTGCCAACAGGTCATGGGAGGTGATCCTTCCCCTTTATTCAGTGCTGGTGAGGCCACACCTGGAGTACTAAGTCCAGTTCTGGGCTCCCCAGTACAAGAGAGATATGGACTTACTGGACCAAGTGCAGTGCAGGGCCGCAAAGTTGATACAGGAACTGGGGCATCTTTCATCTGAGGAAAGGCTGAGAGAGCTGGAACTGTTAAGCCTGAAGAAGCAAAGGCTTGGGGGGACCTCATCAATGTGTATAAATACTCAATGGGAGGGAATGAAGAGCACTACTCTTCTCAGTAGTGTTCACTGGCAGGGCAAGNCCAAGTGCAGTGCAGGGCCGCAAAGTTGATACAGGAACTGGGGCATCTTTCATCTGAGGAAAGGCTGAGAGAGCTGGAACTGTTAAGCCTGAAGAAGCAAAGGCTTGGGGGGACCTCATCAATGTGTATAAATACTCAATGGGAGGGAATGAAGAGCACTACTCTTCTCAGTAGTGTTCACTGGCAGGGCAAGAGGCAACAGACAGAAATTAAAAAAAATGAAATTCCACCTGAACATAAGGAAGCACTTTTTTGTACAGAGATGTTGTAGAGTCTCCATCCATAGAGATACTCAAAACCCAACTGGGCACAGTGCTGGGCAACCCGCTCCAGCTAACCCTGCTTGAGGAGGAAGGGTTTGGACTACGTGATCTCCAGAGGTCCCTTCCAACCTCAACCACTCTGTGACTGATTCTGTGAAATCTCCTTCTCTGGAGATAACTCAAAACCTGCCTGGTTGCGTTCCTGTCCAACCTGCTCTAGGTGAACCTGCTTTGGCAGGGGGGTTGGACTAGATGATCTCTGAAGGCCTCTTCCAACCCCTACCATTCTGTGAAACAGACTGAACCCTTAGGAAATGGGTAAGAATCAGAGAGACGGGGTTATGTCAGACCAGACTGAAAATCACTTGCTGCTACAAAAAAGCCATCACCACATTAGGATCTACAAAACAGAAATCCTTCTACTATATTTGAGAAGACCTCAGCTGGAATGCCACTTCTAGTTTTGAGCACCAGATTTCAGGATACAAATGGGTCAGCTAAAGAAAGATCCTCTTCGGCAGAAGAGAGCAATCGGAGATCCTTAACAACCTATGAGGAGTTTAATCTAGAAACAAGAAGCTGGGAAATCATATTCAAGTAGTAGACTTGCAGAGAGGAAGGAAATAAACTGCCCTCCGCATCCTCTGTGCAAATATAGGTTACACAAAAAAACACACATCAAAAAAAACCAAAGAGTGAAACTCTAGATTTCCTCCAGAGGTCATTCAGCCTCCACTACAGGCTTTTAAGAACAGATAAAGCATCTCTAAGGAAGTGACAGTGGTATAATGGAGCCATGGGAGAGAAGTGAGGGAGTACTACAGCTTCCAGATCCCTTAGAACCCTTTTTCATGCTTATATGAAATGACAGAGCTTCGAGGAAGAAACATTTCATCGAAAGGTTCGACAGAGTCTGAGGCAACCACTTACCGCTATAGATTCCTTTAACTCACTAGCTCTTAAGTTTTCACAGGTAAACTACCATTTCACAAAATTCATTAGTTCAACACTATCCCTGTACCTTAAAGGACTAAGCTTGAATAGATGGGCTCAATACAGAATTAAACACTTCTGTGACCTGTGTTACACAGGTCAGGTAGGCCTAAACATTCCCTTCACTTACACTGCTAAGACATACATTTCTGCTAGCTAGGAGTCACAATTTGGCCTTACAAGACCAAGTGAGAGTGTCTAGTTTATATGAGAAGGCAGCTTGTACTGAGAATCTGACCAAGGAAAGATGAATACCCTGTACGCATAAAGAACTCTGTGAATATAAAGAAGATATCCTCTCTATATTCAGCTCAACAAAAGAAATTAGGCCCTATAAGCAAAAAAAGAACCTCCAGGTCAATCTAGAATCTTCAGGCATCTTCCAGTTTCTCCATTAATAATCAAGATAAAAATATTTTAAAAATGTGATGCGAGTTTTCACTTTCTCTCTCGTCACACAAGATATTAAAAAGAATATTGGCAATTTATAAGCAAAATTCTTACCGCATTTCAACATGCAACATTGGTCTCCCTTTTGTACGATTAAATAGACTATTTACACACAATACATATATATCTTTCCCTCTGTATGCACATGCATTGGTCCTAGCCTAGGCATCAAAGGCCACATGTGAGTTCTCTGGGTCAAATCTTGTTCAAGCAATTCCAGTCTGAATGCGTGTTTTCCTTTGGATAGCTTAGGATCTCATCTCAGTTCTTCCGAATATCAGCATAGACCACAGACTCTGACTTGTTAATCTTGTCGCTGTGCTGTCCTCCGGAGTGATCTAACTGCGCATAAATGACTGGGCCCTGGGAACAGAATAAAAAAGCATAATCAGTATTTTTCGGAAAACGCCATATTGCCCCTCACTTCCGCAGGGGCTGCAGCAAGACCAAAGCTAAAGCAAGACCACAGAGCTTTTATGACTGCTAACAGCACTTTGAAGCAGGTGGAATGAAGCCTCACCTACCAATGAGCTCTAGTCTGCCACCTTTCTCCTATCAGGAGCATGCCAAACAGCACCGCTTCCTCCCTTTAATACTGTTACAGCTGCTTGCTTCTCACAAAAAGCAAAATCTACAATTTTTTGTTCTGAAAAGCAGCAATTCTTACATGCTGTGGAGCAAAGACACATGGCTTAGTGAGATGCATGCCAGATTTAATATTTTCCAAGAGGAACTGTACTACAGATTTACCAGTAGACAGCAGAGTATACTTCCCATACTGCCACTCAAGTCCTGTAAATCCCAGCACAGCTGTACCACTCAGGTAACAAGGGAGAGAACAAACCTGCAGCCATCTTACGTGACACCAGTCACTGCCCAAGCAAGTGACGGGATCAAGACTTGCACAGCAGAGAGCCAGAAAACACTGCAACGGTGCAGTAATGCAGAATTCTTACCTGACTTCCAAGCCAACCCAGGTGGCGAGCGGCTCCACAGACACCCTGGGCAAGCACGGCCACACACCTTCCCTATATTTGCTGGGGTGCAACGGAGGACATTACAGCACCATCTCTCAGCAGAGCATGCAAACACACCAGCGCCTTCCTAAAACCCCACGTCCTCCAAAACACAGCCCACGGGAAAGCGAACTGCAGCTATTCGTGATGGGCTGAGGACAGGACTGCAGCCTTTTAAGAGCAGGTACCCAACAAGACACGTGGGACCTTTATGGAAAGGTCTGACCTGCAGCCCCCATTCTGCACAGCCCAGTTGACACAAGCACAGAGCAGAAGGCTGCAACCACCTACCAGGTGACCTCGGCAGAGAGACCATACACCCCACACACACACACCCCCCCCACGCCGTGCAGGAAGGAAAGGGACTGTCCTATCTGAGGGTGGGGGAAATTACAAGGAGAGATCTTTTAGTCTGGTTGCGGCTTTTTTAGCAGTTTTTGCTTCAAAACCATTTCATCTAGTTAACTCCGTTTCCGTTTCCCTTATGCCCCAGGAAGAAGTAGCCTTCACAGGCATTTATCCCACCTCCTCCTCCCCAGTACTTTTGGTATCCTGCCAAATTAGAAAACATCTCTATGGAACTGACCCAGCAATCCTTCCATCCATCTTCCAAAGCAATTAGGGGCCAGAGATGAAAAGACACCTTCTGTCCAGAAAATTATGTCCTTGAAGGACCATATAGGTGCACTTCTGCACAGCTGTTTTCCCCACAACACAATAGCAAAACACACACCTGCTAACTTTCAGAGGTAGTTTAAACCCGAAGTTTCCTGCTATCGGGTAAAGCAGTTCCCAAGTGATAAAGAGTAGAGGAAGGAGATGGACAGAAGGATGAAAACTTGTGAGCAGATGTAAAATGCTGAATATAAATGACAGACTAAGGAAATGTTCAAAAAGAGATACTGATGTCTCAGAAAAGTCTAGATTTAAAGTCTCATTAGAGGAACTTTTTTTTTCTTTTCTTCTTTTTCCGCTATTGTCTCTCATGTTATATATATAGAGAGAGAGTGACATAATGTCTCCAACATTATATCAGTATTACATTACTAATTCCAATTAGAGTGTAGTGTCTATCCAAACTTCAAGGCAAAGCGATCTTTGTTTATTTGTAAGCAATTTTGGAAGTCTCATCGTCCTGAAGCCATAGGTCTAGGGTATGATAAATTCAGCTTGAGAGCACTTCCTATCAGTTAAAAAAAAAATAAAAAAATAAATTCACAACTGCATAAAGTACTCACTACGACAGTTGAAGTTTCGTTCAAGTAATTCTGATGGGTCAATTTTCTACCACAGGAGTTCACTCAGGATCAGTTATCTTATCACTATTCTAATTTTATGTCAGGTTAAATATAGTTATCCTGCTGCAACCTGCATGTTATGTGGGGGCAGAGAGACTGACTGGTGTGATCACCTGATACAAACCAAGCTATCATTGTCTGGATGTGCCCACTATCATCTAAATAAGTGGTAGATTAGCTAACACAGAGAGAAAAGGGATCTATTATAATGCTCCATCTATTTGATTTGCTGCCAAGTGATTTTCTAGATGATTATAACCAGCACCAGGGACATCATTCCAGCATTTGATACCTCCAGTGATCTGAATCTTGGTAAAGATTCTTCTTCCACAAGTAAAACCTTCAAAAAAGTCTAAACAATTCAGAACTTTCACCTAATCCCAAATAAGCTCTTCCTGACTCTTCAGAACTAGAAGACCGACCAGCACTGACATATAAAACCCAGCATTTCCCTAAGACTTGCAATTTTTCCATTCAGAACCAAAGGGAAAAGAGCAACAGGTGTACCGATACCTTGCTAAAAGTTTGTCAGCAGAGTCATGAATTGCAAGTTACAGCGAAGAAAAAGGAATTGCAAAGTTAGACCAGCATGGTCTATACAGTGGTCCACAGTATTTTCAGATTTTTTTAGATTCTGAAAGATGTTGCAACTACCACAGATTTCGGCTCCAGGAAATTTCTCTGAAATTTAACTCAAGATTCCTGGCACCATGAACTGCTCCTTCCCAGGGTCCTGGGGTCCAGTTAAAGCCTGGAACAGAGCTTGAACAGAGCCTGTTCAGGCGTGTTGTAAACCAGAAAGAGCAAAGCCAGAGATCTGCACTTAAGTTAATGTAGCTTTAGTGCTCCCTGCTTCTACACCGACAGACCTACCCGCTTAGGAGCTCTATACCATACTGCTCCGTACAGCCAGAAATCCACTTCTATGGAAGTTAACACTTCAAGATCAGTGGCCCTTCAGCCTGCCCAGAAATGAATACTCGGCCACTTGCAAAGCACAGAGACAAATGACAGCCACCCTGGAGTTAGCATATCTTGGGACAACACACATCTGCCTGCCACTGTGCTTGCTGCAAACCAGATTACTAGCTAAACACAGACATCCATCTGGGAAACACATACAGTTCTTGCCTTCACTGGAAATGCTCTTCTCACTCATCCAAAGAACAGTCATGGTAGAATACAAGTCACTACGGAATGATGGCATGGAGAAGAAACATCACATACAAATTTGACAAGACAGAACATACCTGCTGAGAATGAAGACACAGTGCAAACAAGTGGAGTTGACTGAACCAACTGAACCCTCACAGAGTCAGATACGTACACTTTCCGCACTCTGGGGCACTCCAGAAAGCAAGGTCCACACTTGATAAACTTGCACCCAAAACACAAAGGGAGTGCAGGCTCAAGTGCACTTTCAGCTGAGAAGTGATGTGGACAAATACTTCATCACTGATTCTTAAACTGACACATAAATAACAAAACGAATAAATTTAACTTAATAAACTTAATTTAAATGCCACTCTTTGGGAGTGAGCACCTCTATTACTGTTTTTAACTTGCAGAGGCAGGGGTTGTGTATTTTTACACACAATTCTTCTTCACCAGTGAAGCACAAAGCACTCAGTCACTTCCTACACATCCTACCAAGTCAAAGGCTATAGGGAAGCTTACTTCTTGCTGTTTGCCCGCAGCACTGACTCTGTGAACCACTGGTCTATAATTGCCAGGCAAGCCATGACACAAAAGTGTGCCTGAATCAGCAAGCAGCCTGCAACAGCTTCTGGGAACTGCTAGGAATCCAAATACCAGCATTAGACCTACACAACAGCTCAAAAGCTTGAATACTACAACTAATTTCTTGATTACCAAGAAATATCAGGTTTTACTTATATGTGATGCTAGATTTCAAATATGTTAATTTGCGTGTTGATATCACCCTTTAAAAAAAAAAAAACAAACAACAAACCAACAGCTAGAAGTAAAAATGTAAGTGTAATCAATTTAAATTTAGTTTCCTCACTGATTCAAACCATCTGTTCAAAATCTGATCTACCCTGATTTTATTGTGGATCTTTTTAAAAAGAAGTAAATATGTTTACTTGCTGTTCTGTAAAGATGGGACAAATGCTTAACAGAACGTAGAGGAATCACTTGCTGCTACAAATGCTTGCCAAAAAATTAATACCCAGACAAAGCTCTCTTTGCCTGACAAAACAGATTCAAAAACTAAAAACCTAAACAAAACAAAAACCATCTCCCACGTTTTTCCTTTGAGGTCAGGAATGTTCACACTTCGGGTTTTCCTTTAGGAACTTACCTGTGGGAAGACCCTGGAGGACTCTGTCAAGGAATAGGCAGACTGGAGTGACTACAGAAGCGCAAAAGCACACCAATTCTGAGTTAGATTTACATGTTCCTTCCTGTACATTGAGACCCAGAACACTGGGGACACTGAAGGCTGAGGACACAGTAACTTTTCACACCAAAATGTCACCAAAAAGTATTTCTGCTTTCAAGATGCAAGCACAGAACAGCAAAACTCTTCCTCCATGTAGCTCTCAGGGCACTTGCATGTACTGCTTTGTATCATGACAGTAATTAGATAAAATATCTTGCTCTTTTGACAAAGGGAAGTTCTTTTTTTTTGGTGGGGGGAAGTGGGAATCACCTGCCTCTTTCACCCATTCTAGAAGACCCTCCCATGAACTAGAAAAAATGACCTTTACCTAGGCCTTACAGGCAGCCTGCTGCTACTAGGCCCATCCAGTCAAAATCTGAAATATTTTTAAATCTTATAACTTGAGTATATTGCCTTTACATTTAGAGAATAACTGTTCTCTGAAGTCAGTAGGTAGCTTTGTGGGCCTATGTGCTAAAACTCTGGAAATACTGCACTTGCCAAGAACAAGATGCATTTCAAAACCAGACTGGAAGCCCAACAGAGTAGGGACTTCGACTTTATCCAGCTCACTGTTAGCACTGTATTTTTTTCCTGTAGTGTTAACACATTAACACACATTTCCATTATTTTGTCAGGAGAAATTAAGAAACCAGGTATTAGCTCCGACTTAGAAACCCGTTGGTTCACACGCCACTCTGCAGCCACTTGCTAAAAGGTGGCTAATTAAGAAAAAGTCCATTTCGGACTTACACGCACTCAGGATCCGTACCTCCACAGGAAAATTGTTGGGAATACACAAATCAAGAGGTAAGACACAGCTTACAAACAAGGAAATCCTGTACACTGTTAATAGGTAATCATATACTGCGTAGAATCCCTGTCTGACTCACGCTTTCTCCCCTCTAATTTCCCATGGGATGTTAAGTCTGGATAAGAGCCACTTTTTTCCTTCAAAGTCAGCAGAACTTTGCCACAAGCCCAAAAAAGTTGGGTAGCTCAGCAGAGGAGTGCTCTCAGCAGCAAGAATCATCTTCACACAGATCACCACTGGTCAGAGTTTGCACCGCGCTGGCACATTTCCTTGTGAAGGAAGAACGTGCCACAGGGCATCCACCTTCACAGCGGTGAGAGAGTAAGTAAAATTCCTCCCCGTTACAATCCCAGAACAGATTAGGCAGCTTTATGGGCTGATTACACATATAGTAAATAACATTTTCTCTACATTAAACAGCTACCCACTGCCCACTCCTTGCCAGGCTCTCACCCTTGCACTTCACTACCTCTTGCGCATGTTAACGCACAAGATCAGAACCATCTTTTTTTTATACATTAGTACAAAAAGGGCATAAAACTCCACCTCAACTAATATCAAGATGCTATTCTTTCAATCGCACTAAGCCTCTTAACAGAAGAGTTCACCAGTCCCAGCTTACTGCCCATCCCTTGTTCAGAGCAGACACTTTTACCCCCCAGCCCTCGTCACCTTGACAGACAGCACCTAATTCACGTGTCCCACCCTGCCTTTGTCTTTTCCATACCATCTCCCACACGCTCTAGGAGGATCCTGCTTCAGGAAGCAGCAGGAAGCAGTTTACCTGGTGTGATCTGGCGGGCACGCTGTTTACCAGACCCTCTGTGTCGGAGGGTGACTTCTGTGGAGCCTGCTTAACCGGTGACATCAAGCTCTCAGAGGTACTGCAGCTGACGAGGTGGCAGAGCAGAGTTTGCACGACAATGTTCAAGAGGCACAAAAAAAAAAAAAAAAGAACAAAAACAAAAAACGAGTGATGGCAAGATGAATATGGCAGATTATGCCAAAGTAAAAATGAACATAATGGATTCTGAAATAAACACATATAATTCTCCATCTCTCCCCAGACATTTCTCTATCCTTCCTCCCAGAGTCTCACTGGTAAGCAACGTGAAGGAACAACTATTAACATAGCACAGCAGCTCCTCCAAACCCAACCCCCTGTTTCCCAGATGTTACCACCCAACCCCACCTGTCTAAAGCCATATGTGTGTTCTTCACTGAGGCTTCAAACTCAGTTAACAGTGGTAAGCAGCAATTATCTTCTAACTGTAAGTTAAATAGTCCCAGTCATTAAGGCAAGTTTTATACCAGTGCTACAGTTAGAGCGAGCACTAGCAAGAGCCACCAGCTCTCCATATCAGAAAGGTACTTCCTACCAAACTCCACATTAGTTCCCTTGCTTTTGGTTAGGCTACAATCCCAAAATAATTCTGCCCACTCATACTAGTCTCTGGAGCAATTACTTTAAGAGTCACATGTGACACGTAAGCTATGTGCCCTGATATAGCTACTCGAATATCTAATCGGGCAAACCTTCTTTTTCAAACAAAAAAACCTGTCTTGCGGTGAGAACAAACACCCCTAAAAGAGGGTTGCCAGTTTTCACTCTCTGTTTGCTTCTTTCCGTCTGCTTAAGGCAGGACTGAAAAGAAAACAAGCCAGTGACAGGCAGAGAAATGAATACCACAGAGCTAAGTATATGAGCAAATGCCCTTACACTTAACATCAGTAGCTTCCGGGCAATGCAGTAATGGGTCTCTAAACGCCACGTCTACCTCCTTGTACCCAAGCACCCAAGAAAGAAAACTAGCCACCTCCTTGACAGCAGACACAGGAGTTCCCTTTGCTACCACAACCCTCTAACCACCGGGCCTTCTTTCCCCCCATCTTTGTAGACAGACAGTGTACAAAGCAAGTACAGAAACAAACAAATGAGGACAGCGACATTAAGCAGACCACCTCCTCACAGGGCAATCATTTTTTATCCTGTGGTAAGTCTTAAGAAAATAAAAATAAAAATACTGCCCCCGGCCATCATGGCAAGGGGCTTCTACTGTCTCAAACAGAGACAAAGCAGCCCTTCCGTTACCAAAATGAGGTAATAATTTATTGTTTGATTTATTCACAAAATTCTTCAGAACTACACCATCTAAAAGTCAAAATGCAGGTTTGAGCAACTAGTGCACTTAGATCACTGCAAGTTTTCAAACACCTGAGCTGCCTGAGCCAGAGGAACATTTATAGGGCATTTACTTTTATTTTGACACAGAAAGGGCTCCGAATTTCCTGTGCTTTAGTCAATGCACTGGCAAATTCACTGTTGGAAGAGATGGAGGGACACCACCCGGAATAAGCAGCAATCCCACCCCAGTTAGACATGAGACAATGAAACCCAAGCACCCAGTGAAATGCGTCATCCCTTTGCCAACAGATTCCAGCACAAATTACAGTGAAGTTACGTTAGTAGAGAGCTAGCTGGTTAGTCAGCAAAGGAAGAGGAAATGTGTACACATACACACAGGTATTAACAGCAACCACCAACTTGATTAGTTACCATGGTGTCTAGTGGGACTGGAAGAGAAGACCCAGCCCTGTTACATTCCCAATCTGGCGTCTATATCAGGATCTCTGTAAGGAGAGGAAGGTAAGCAGGATCCGATCCCAGCACACCAAGGCAGAAAGAAAAAAAAAAAAAACAAAACAAACAAAAAACACCAAAGTCAGAGCATGAATGGAGACTGTGGCCATGCAGGGGTTCCAGATGCCGCGCAGTGCCCCAGCCCACCTCAGTTCAAGGCAGAATGGTTATCTAAGAGTAAGTGCATCTCACCACCACCACCACCACCACACACTGGGTTAGCATCATGTAGAAGACAGTCCGTAAGTTTGGAGGAGGTCACAGCACACTTGGTTTTTCTTTATACATCATGCAGAGCTGGTATGGTAAGTGAAAGCAGTATTTAAACTTCAGAGGTTACTTTCCTGACAGAGTAGTTAAATCTACTACAAGAAATTACAGTGCATGAACTATTGCTCCAGGCTCAACACCAGCATGTGTCCTTCAACAGGAAGACACTGGAGAGCAGGTCACTGGGAAGCAAGGCAAGCGGACCACCTCACGCACACTGCTGGTGCATGACACTGCAGGCTTCTTGTCAGTTCTTAAGGGAAGGGCACATGCAGAAAGGGAAAACCAGGTTTTCCACACAATTTTGAGCACACACAGCCGCCTTTGCTATATTTAGCCTTACCACTGGGCAACGGCCAACTCACTTTCTCTAAGCTCTCCAACTGGCAAAAGGATAGGGCAAAGTTTAATTTAGAAATCCCCACAAGTCTATTTTTGGAGTTATTCTCTTTTATCCTACAGGCAACCCAAAGAACCTGCTGGAAGCAGGAACATTTGCTGGGAAAAAAACAAAAGAAAGTTATAGGTTTGGGGTTTATTTCTAAGACTACATACATAATTTTCATTCTTTCTTATAGAAGCAAATTACCAGCTAATTAGAGAGGAGAAAAGAGGAAGCGCTTCCCCCACCAGCACCAAGCTCCATCATCATAGGACTCAAGTCTGCCTTTGTTAGTTTTTGTTGCTTTTTCCTATGTCCATTCAAAGATCTGTGCTTCACTTTGGAGTTATCCTCCTAACACAAAAAACCTTGCAGGGTTGGTAACAGTTAACAAAAACCAGACAGCATATGAGAATGGATGCAGAGTGGATACTCCTCCTCTACTTTGAAGTGTGGTGATGAATGGGGTTTTGGCAAGTATACTCCAGGCTCAGGAGCCAGACGCTGGTAAGTGAAAAATACAGTCTTAATCTCAACAGAGCATTCTGTAAAAGTGCACATGTGGCACTGCACTGTTCCTTTGGGGTGGGGGGTGGCAGGGGGAAGCAGGGCTGGAGGGACGGGAAGGGGAACAGACCAGAGCTAGGGGATCTTGAATGAAACGTTCATAGGGCATATACACTCGTGGCTGGGGATCAACTCCAACATTCACTGATTTTTGGGTGCAACTCATAGTCAGTAGTCTTCTCAAGCATAGTACAAAGATAATCATTACAGGCAGACGACCAGTGTTCCACACGGCCGTACCCCATCTCTAGCCGTGGTTGCCAAGACTTGGCTGAAACAATTCCTACCCCCTCTAAGCCCTCCCTCTGATCTGCTGCTGTTCCTCACATCATCCACAGGTGAGGAGGGAGATCTCTTACCCAGAGTATCGTTTTTTAGAGTTGTTCTTTCTGATGACAAGACACACGACAATAGAGATGAGCGGTGAGAGACCTGTAACCGTACCGATGACTATCCCTGCCACCATGGCAATGGGGAACGCAGGCAGGCTGTCTGGGGAGAGAAGGGAGAAAACATTCAACTCTTCTGCATTCCCCGATTAACAGAAGTGCAAACCACAAATACTCTTGACCTTGGATTCATTTAGAGCAGAAGGCACTAATGTAATACCCAGGAATTATAACATGCAGCCTAAGTGGTAGTGATAGCAGGCAGCCAGCAAAATAACGCATGAACAGAGCACACACCAAGAGTGTTCTTAATGTCCTTCAGAAGAGAGTTTATATTGCACCAAGAATTTTTATATGTCAGGGAACACAAGTGACAATGAGGACAACCTGCCTCATTTTGTATCTGAGGGGGAAAAAAAGAAGTTACACTCATCTGGCAATTCCCAGCAAGGTCAACAGGAAAAGGCAGGGATGCTTGAAAGAAGATTTGAACGTAGCACATTTCTAACCAACTAAGAGCACTGAAGGTGGGGTGCTCTCTGGGTAGCACGCTGCAGACTGCCTAGTTACTACCCATGATGACTCTTAAGATTGTTTATACGTGATTCTGGTGTCTCAAAATACGTATCTATACATTTCTACAGAGTCATTCTTTCCTTTCTTAAGTCAGGATCATTGTACGATATTAGAAATATGCTTACAGGAACACAGTATTGCTTTACTCATATTTTCCCCAATATAATTTTGGGAGAGGGTAAGCCAAGAAAGAGCAGCCAGAAATAAAGGCCAATCAGAGAATGAGAACAAATGACTTACGAGGTAAAGAACACACAGACTACCATTACAGCTTTTCCCAGTAAGAAACAAAGTCCCTCCCCTCGCCCTGCATCATGTTTAATGCAAGGAACATCTCAGACCAAAAGGTTTCTCACAAGACTCCGTGGTACACTAGCTACTTGCACCAAATACAAGTGAATCAGCATAAGCTCCAACAGGTAAAACATCTTACATAGAAAATCTTTCTCAGATTCATGCATCTGATCATCACAGAATCACTGAGGTTGGAAGGGATGTCTTGAGATTGTCTATACAACCTAGACCCGGCTCAAGCAGGGTCAACTGTCACAGCTTGCTCAATACTTTCTCCAGTTTGGTTTTGACTATGGCCAAGGACAGGAGACTCCATAACCTCTTTGGACAACCTATTCCAGTGTTCAGACACAGTAAAAATGTGTTTTCTAATGTTCAGACAGAATTTCCTGTGTTTCAGTTCACACCCATTGTCTCTTGTCCTGTCACTAGGCACCACTGAAGAGCCTGACTCAGTCTTATTTAGATCCTATCAATGTATATAAAGACCTGGTGAGAGGATCCCCCAGAGCCTTTCTTCTCTTTTGCAGGCTAGACAACCTCAGCGCTCTCAGCTTCTCCTTGTATGAAAGGTGGTCCAATCCCTTAACCATCTTAGTTGCCCTTTGCTGGTCTCTTTCCAGCAAGGACCACAGGCCATGCTTATACAAAGCATTCCCGGAAAAGTTTGCAGTCTGTAGACCAAGCCCATTTTAACGTGCTTATCTAGCAGTGAGCAGCACAACACAGTACCCTGAAGCAGGTGCATCATACCAAGAAAACAGGGTTCAAACTGTTCGTTTTGAGTCAGTGACTTTCAGGAGAAGGGCTACCTGATCTCTAGCCATTTCACTGATCATACCCTCATTTGGCCAAATATTACATCAGCCAGCTTTCCTAGCTCTCCAGTGTTAGATGGCAATTCGTAACAACATGGTAATTCAGAGTCTTAGTAAGAAATTAAAGACGAAGACATGATTGCCACAATTTAGAGGAAGACATCCCTTCCTTCCAGAACCTTTTTGTCAACCCAGAGATCCACCTGCTATTAAGGAAGAGAGTCCTACAAATGGTAATACTTTTCAGGTATAGAAGTGTCCTGGTTTGAGGTAA